>CM053788.1:275814339-276414339 GCA_028749045.1 Cupressus sempervirens | reverse complement strand
GAAATTCAAAATCACACAACATTGGTCTTCTATTTATTACCCCTAGGGTAATAGCCAAGCTGAGGAATCCAATAAGGTGATCCTCAAAATTCTTCATCGCATAGTCAACAAGTTAGGGAGAGACTAACATCTCTAGATCAACCCAGCCCTGTGGGTGTATAGGAAAAGCATAAGGACTCTAATGAGCACAACTCCCTTTGCTTTAGTGTATGGAGTGGATGTTGTGCTTCCAATAGAGGTTGAGATTCCTACCTTGAGAATCTCTATGAAGGGCCTTATCACAAATGATGACTACAGGATAGCTCAGCTTCAAGAACTTGTGTTACTGGATGAACGATGATAAGTGGCATGTGAACATCTATGAGCATATCAACAAAAAATGGCTAGAAGCTACAATCGGAGAGTCAAGCCATGGGACTTCCAGCTGGGTGATCTCATCCTAAGAGAGAATCCTAAGAATCAACAATAACAAGTACAAAAGGAAAAGTTTGAACCAAACTGGCTTAGTTTGTACATCATTACTATAGTATATGGATCTAGCACCTATTAGCTTTCTAAAACTAAAGGAGAAGTGCTTAAAGAACCTGTCAACACTCTCCACTTGAAGCAATTTTACAGTTGATCTAATATTAGTAAGCTCTTCGTACATATCTATACATCCCAAAAAAAAATCTAAAAATCAGAAAAAGTCTTGAAAAAATTGTTACCCTGGTGAAAACCTAGCAATAGGCACCTTGGTAACACCAAAAAAAGTTAAAATCTCAAAAATAAAATAAAAAATAAAAAAAGAGAAAAATACCAAAAAAAATTGAAAAACAAGAAAAGTGCCATTGGTGAAAACTTGGAAATAGGCATCATGGTAGCAAAAAAAGGAAATTTCTGCCAAGAAGGTGAAAACCTAGTAAATAGGCACCTCTTGTTCCCAATGCTCCATCTTGTAGCACATCTTTTGGCTATTCCATACAGTTGCTTTCATGCTTTCACTTTCTTGCTTTTCTTGCTTTCTGCCCATGTATCCATGGATTGAGTCTTGTTACAGTTCGAAGGCATTCCCCTTTAGTGTCACTACTTTTGAGATTCTTATCATAGAATCTCCTTTGCGACAATCACCAATGGTCTTCATTGTATTTGCCTACTATCGCTAGTGTCACTCTTTTCAAGATTCTCCTCATAGAATCTCCTTCGTGATAATCACCAGTGGTCCTCACTGTGTCTGCCTATTGTCACTAGTGACACTATTTTTTGAGATTCTCCTCATAGAATCTCCTTTGTGATAGTCACCAGTGGTCCTCACTGTGTCTATCTACTATTGCCACTATACCTCATTTTCAAGATTCTCCTCATAGAATCTCTTTCGCAATAGTCACCAATGGTCCTCACTACGTCTGCCTACTATTCCTAGTGTCACTACTTTTGAGATTCTCCTCATAGAATCTCTTTCACAATAGTCACCAATTGTTTCAACTATGTTTGCCTACTATTGCTTGGGTCACGTCTCTAGATTCCTTTATGGAAGATCTCTCTTGCATCAGTCACTAGTTGTTTTGGCTCTGTCCGTCTACTATTGCTTAGTCCTCTTTAGGTTCTTCATCATGAAGTTTCCTCTTTGACCTTAGTCACCAGTCATTTTGAGTATGTTTTCCTACTGTTGTCACCCTGTTGAAGAGATTTCTTTCAAACATGTTCTAGACACTGACACTTGACATCAATCCCAAAAATATTGAACTCAAAGATGATATACTTGTTTGGATATGCTGAGCATTTTCTTTTTTGTTTTTGTTTTTATTTATCATATCTCCTTGAGCAACTTGATGATTTCATCTTTGACTAGAGAAATAATGATTGGGGGCATGATCTTTTCTTTTCTTTCTATCTGTGGTTTAGTTCCAATAAGTTGATCTATTCCTATAAAAGGGGTGTCCACTATAAGAACTCCATCTCATATTGGATGGTCGTGTGTACCTCAACTCCTTTTATATGAGTACATCAATAACATTGGTACTTTCCTTGTCTATTGGAGTGAACTCTTCATGCTATAGTATATACTAATACTCGTCCTCTTAAGTGAACATATAGGTCACTGTGAGTATACCTAGCACATTTTTGTCTTAGGCTATGAACATAAGGGTCATTGCAGACATAATACTTACTAAATATTGAGCATGAGAAGGATCATCCATGTATTTGGTGTGGCTATCATGCAATCAACATTCAGGTCATCCTAGTGTTTATGCTTTGATGCTTATGTTAACTTGCTACATCAAAAGGGACAAGTGTTCTGGTCATTATGGCTTCTTGTGCCTCAAATGCTTATAGTTAATCTCGACAAACCTATAACATATGGTCTATTCATATTCCCATGATTGTAATGTCAGTGGGAATTGTATAACATATGAGCTTTGTTCTATATCCAGTGATGATAAATTGTCGAGGCTTGGTAACTAGACCTAGGGTTGCATTTAACATAGTCTTGCATTGCATACTTCACTTTCATAAGCATGTGATTCAATTGCAAATCTACTTTCACCTTCAGTGATGAGGGATTGTTGATCTCTTCAAAGTATCAAATTTCTTAATGACTGCACAAATAATTGATCAATCACCCTCTTGGCTATTTTGGCTACTTTGAATCCATTTTCAAGACCAAATTTGAAATCTGACACACCTAAGTCGCTCAAAAATGCATTCTAAAATTTTGAGACCGATGCTGTCGAACACTTGTGGAGTCCAAATTTTTTTGATACTTTGAAATTCTTGGAATCTTTTCAACTCAAAATTCTTCATGTTTTCAAAATTTATGTTTGAAAAAGTCAACTCAAGTAAACTATGGTCAAATCTGGCCAACTTTTGGTCAAATTTGGTCTTCTAGACCTCAAAAACATGTCTAATTAACTCTGAATCTTCTTCTAATTTCCTCTACATTTTGTTGAATCTCAAATTTCTTCTACTAGTGCTTTACATCATATTTTTGGTATGTCATCTTTTGATTTCGCTCCTGAGGGGGCAAGATGATTGCATCATTGAATCCTTATTGCTCAGGACACCTTGTGTCCATCTTATGACACCACTAGGGGCATCTTGTTTCCCTCTTTCTATCATCTTTGTCATCTATTTCATCTGGTCATCAGTTGATTATGGGTATCTAAAAAATCTAAATGTCAACTCCTAAGGATCAAGCCTTGTTCTAGGGATTATTCTATGTCTCATAATTTGATTTTGTTATCTACTATTGCTCTCAGGTATCTAGGTGTTCTATCTAGATCCTTAAAGGTTAAGCTCTGTTCTAGAGATAATCTTTTAAATGCTTTCAATCTCAGGTATCTAGGTGTTCTATCTGGATCCTTAAAGATTAAGCTTCATTCTGAAGACAATCTTTTAAATGCTAGTGCTCTCAAGTATCTAGACATTCTATTTGGATCCTTAAAGATTAGCTCCATTCTAGAGACAATATTTTAAATGCTATTGATTTTAGGTATCTAGACATTCTATTCGGATCCTTAAAGATTAAGCTCCATTCTGGAGACAATCTTTTAAATGCTATTGATTTCAGGTATCTAGGTGTTCTATCTGGATCCTTAAAGATTAAGCTCCATTCTGGAGACAATATTTTAAATGCTATTGATTAAGCTCTGTTCTAGAGATGGTCCTTAAAAGCTTATCAATTGGTCTTTGTATCATCAGTTTCAGAACCAATCTCATTTCTTGATCTTCGCATCATTCTTTCTAATTTTTCTTTGAATTGAGTGTGTTGCACGCACATTCATTCAAAGAGAGGCAAAATGTAATACCTCAAAATTGGCCCATTTCCATGATCACCAATTTTGGTATATTTTTGATCAATCCTAAGACCTATTCTAATATGCAATTCTTATTCTGCTACTCACTACTTGACTTAATTGTCAAATGCTTAAAACCCTAATCTGCATTAATCAGACTCTTTATTTAATTCCTATAGTATTGACTCATATTAGTCACATTAAACCTATTGATTAAGATTTAATTTAATTATTAAGTATTTATACTTTAACTAAATTAAATCATCAACTAAGGATAATGTACTAAGGAATTAAAAATATTTAATTTAATAATTATGCTCACTTTAATTAATTGAATGTGATTATTCAATTAAATGAAAAAGGCATTTATGAGGTCATATCTCACTTTATTAAATTAAATAATATCTTCAAAATCTTCTCTTCAGTTCCAAAATGGAAACTCTGAGTGAACTATCTCTCGAAAAGGAATTAAATTAGTTAAATCCTTATTCCACTCATGAAAAGCTTAGTTAACTCTCCTTTCTTAAGGAAGTTTCCATTTTAACTGAATCTTGCTTCAATCTTGACCGTTGATCCGAATCAATCTCAACCGTTGATGGATTCCAGGAAAGTCTATTTAAGAGACCTTCATTTCTTCATTATAGAGGTTGAATTGAATTGGTATCGAAACTTTTCTGAACTATGCGCTCATTTACTCATTATTAGCATACACTCTCATTTCTTAGATTAAGAACTATTTTTAGTATAATACGCATGTGCTCTAATATAGTTTCTTTTATATGTATTTAGACTAAATTGCATATACCATTCTAGATTACTTTGCATCTCCATATAGATTTAGTTACATCTTTAAATCCTTCATTCTTAGAGGGTCTGGTTTCCTAAGCCTCATCTTTGAGGATATTAAATAGGAAAAATCCTTCTAGATAGAAGGTGACAGGTCACTCTATCAAACCTCTTGGATAAACAACTCAATGTTTATTCTAGGATGATTCCACAGGTAATGACTATGTCGAGGTGTTTGTGAGGTTTAGAGGCCCACAATTGACAAGTACAGTACTTCTTCTTTGCATCATTTAATTTTTCACTAAAATAGACAATAGGTTTACCTTTTTGGCTCAACACAGCCCCAATAGCACTTCCACTAGCATCACAATCCATCTAGAGCACTTTTGTTGAAATCCAAAAAGTGCCAACACAAGTTGCTCTGTCATCTTATTATTTAGCAATTCAAAACTCCTTGCAACTCTTGTAGTCCACTTGAATTCTTTTCTACCCCCCCTCATTGTTTCAGTTAGGGGTGCACATATACTACTAAAATTCCTAATGAACTTCTATAAAAACTAGCTATACCATGGAATGAGCTCACCTTAGTGGCAGACCTTGGAATAGGCCATTCCAAGAGGACCTTTACCTTTTTGGGTCTATTTTGAGACCTTCAACTGATGCAAAAAACCCCAAATAGACTAACTCCCTTTTGACAAAGCTACACTTCCTCAAATTAATGAACAATTTATCTTCCCTCGACCTTTCAAGGATACTATGAATGTGCAATAAATTTTTGTCCAAAGCCTTACCGAAAATCAAAATATCATCCAAATAGACAATAACAATTTTTCCCAAAAATTTCTTTAGTACCTCATTCATAAGTTGCATGAAGGTGCTTGGTGCATTGATTAGTCTAAAGGGCATGAATAAAAACTCATATAGACCCTCCTTGGTCTTGAATGTAGTCTTCCACTCATCTCCCTTTTGTATCCATGTCTGGTGATAACTACTCTTGAGATCTATCTTTGTGAAGTACTGATCTCCACTCAAGCAATCCATAAGATCATCCATTCTTGGCAAAGGAAACTAGTACTTGATAGTTATTTTATTTGTAGCTTGAGAGTCTATACACATTCTACACTCTCCATCCTTCTTTGGTGCCCACACTATAGGTACTATGCATGAACTCAACCTCTCTCAAATCAAACCTTTCTTTAATAGCTCTTGAACTTGTTTGTTTACCTCCTCAGTCTTAGTAGGAGTCATCCTATGAGTAGCCTTATTTGACAATTACCTCTAGGGACTAAATCTATTTGATGATTGATTTGCCTTATTGCAGGCACCCCTTCCAAAACATTATAAGAGATGACATCTCCATACTCACTTAATAGGCTTGAAACTTCAAGTGGAACTTCACTACTACTTTCCTTATCCTTTCTAGGAATTAAAGCATAACACATATGATGTTTCATGCCATCTAGTAATTTTCCTCCATCAACAATACATACCCTAGTACTATTGCATACATTTTCATCCTCCTTTATAAAAGAAATTCAATTTGTTGCAAACTCCATCCTCTATCAGGGAGTATGTATTTGAATGGCCATCATGTATAGCATGCCTATCAAACTACCTTAACCTTCCCAACAATAAATGGTAGGCATCCATTGGGATGATGTCATAGAGAGCCTCATCATGGTAACTCCCAATCTTGAACTTTACCAAACATTTCTCACTAACCAGGATGTTATGATCATCTTGCACCCAAGAAATCCGATAGGGATGGGGATTTTTTTCCCTCTTGATCTTTAGCTTTGAGACCATTTCTTCTGACACCAAATTGTGAGTGCTGCCACCATAAACAATCACATCACAATATTTACCCTTACACTTGCACCTAATACAAAACAAACTCATCCTTTATCTAGGTTTAGTCTCATTTCTTAGAAAGACTGTTTAATTAACCAAAACCTCTCCTCTTTCTACATCCTTTGAATGTGATGACTATGCATCATCATCTACATGAGAAACCCTTGCTTAACCATTAGCTCTCCTATCTGCCCTTCCTTAGCATTGAGGGCATTCATAGGCATGATTACCTTCTTCACTACAATGAAAATAGGTACCATGGAAGCCTTCTCTTCCTAAACCTTGTCCATGTCCTTTATCTCTTTCTCTCTAATCTCCAAATTTTTGATCATGAGAGTAGTTAAAAGCCTTGTTCCTCTGGTTTTGACTGGTACCCACATCTTCATTTTTCTTCTAGTTCTTATTTTGGCCTCCAAATGACCTACCACTACCCCTTCCTCCTTGGTTGTGTCCTCTTTTCCCACCATCAAATTTTTTTTCTAGCTTCTCCTTAACTCACAAGGAAAATTGGTATGCCTCTTCAATACTAGTTATTCTAACCTGACTTAACTCCTCCTAGATGCTAGGTCTTAAACCATTAAGGTAACATGCAACCTTCTCCTTATTTTATTCTTCATGCCTCATCCTAATAAGGACTTGGTAAAAATCCTTTTTGTGTTCTTGGAAAATTTTTCCTATTTTCATTAACCCTTGCATCTTGTTGAACAAATCAAGCTTGTAATCAGTAGGAATGAACTGCTTCTTTAGTTTGTCCACCATGTGATCCCATCTTGTGATTTTCTCCTTTCCTCTTCTGTTTCTTTCCAATAACATCTTGCCACAAAATTTTGGCATGGCCTTTCATTTTTTCCTTCACAAACTTAACCCTATTAGGGTCCCTGATATCCTCATACTCAAAATATTCCTCTAGCCCATTGATCTAGTCGATCAACTCATCTGGGTTTAGATTTCCCAAAAACATGCCAACATAAATTTTAGGTCTTTTTCCTAGCTTGGAAATGGCCCTAAAAGGCTTCTCCTCCACCTAATTTAGGACTTCTCCATCTCCTTAACCTTCGTACACAATATTTCCTTCTTCTTCATTTTTCTCACTTTCCTCGCCTATGGAAATATTCATCCCTCTATGGATCTCCTCTTGTAATGCCTAGACTTGTCTTTAGAGGGATCTAACCTTAGGAGGAATAACTCCAGAACTTCCACCACACTCCCTTCATGGAGGCATCTTCTCGTTATATCAAAACCCACAACCACACAATCCTAGTGAAAACTACTTCACAGTTGGAGCTCTGTCTACACACTCAGAAAAACCTTCTTTGATAAGACTTGATGAGGTTGCAACCCAAAAAAAAATGAGTACAATGAGAAAAGGGGAATATTATTATTAGAATTGATATACTATTACATTTAGTCTAACAAAAATAGACTCCATGACATGCCCTATGGGCTTACAATGTTATCAGATTTTGGAGAAAAACCCTTCTCATAGTACCTTCTCCCAAAATTCACCAAAAGCTATGTTTACACTGCCAAAAATACCTTAAGTAACCTAAATTAGGTTTAGGATTAGGAATAAATTTTAGAATATTCCATTTGGCATCCACCACCAAAACAAACTTTGAAGTGCTCTTAGGGGATCCCCAAGCAACTTAAAATTGCAATAACTTTTAAACCATAAAGCCTTTTGACCTAATTATTTTTTTGAAGTGCTTTAAATTAAAAGTATAAATAATATCTCCAAATTAAACCTTATAACTCATCATAATTATGGCTTAATTAAAAAATAACCTATTTTCTACATTGGCATATGTCCCAAGGTTCTAAAAACACTAACCTAGAAAACTGATAGTGGAACTATGAGAGTTGGAATCTCTATTTGACCCAAATGGGTATCCATAATTACATTAAATAGAAACTAACACTAAGAATATTTTTGGATCATACAATATTTCCCTTACACCACTAGACACTCTTTCATCACAATTAAGGTTTTTAAGGCCACTTTGTAAGTCTCAACCATTGGTGTAAAAATATGTCATTTATTGGTAAATTGAGAGCTCTTGTTAGATGTTTGTGGTTTTGAACCTTCTTTTTGTTTTGTAGCATATATGGCATTAGAAAGGTTAAATTTAGGTTCCTTGGTCTTAGGAGTGTCCACTAGTTTGTCATTGACAACATATTTGTTTTTATTCTAAGGCTACCTCAAGTATAGAGATCACCATCATTGAAGGTATGTTGCAAAAATTTCTCCCTATTTTTGTTTAATTTGGCACAAGTCCAACATGGTTATAGGATGTTGATGTTATAAGAGTATTTTTGGATAAATTTTTGTGCAAGATCATAAAATATTTTGAGAGGGGGAGTCAATTTTGTGAACCACTGCACTGCTTTCCCTCTTAGACTTCTAGGAAACAAACACATAAGATAGGAGTCTTCATGCATGAAATCTATGCTAATAGCATAGAAATACCTCACATGATTATGAGGGTCACCATTTCCATCATATTTTTCATACTTAGGAACACCTATGTCCTTAGGAAATAGAGGCATGTATAAACTCCTATCAAATGGAAGAATACACATTGATTCAATAAATGAAGTTTTAGGTGGCTCTTTGGAATTTTGCAATTGTACAAGTTATTTCCTTAGTTATTTCATTTATTCTCTCAAGATTTTAGCTTGATTAGGCTCTCATTTTTTGATTATTCATTGCACATCAAAAATTTGGGTGAGTTTCCATCCTTTTGTTGTCATATACTAGAAGTATTGGTCCCCATTTTGCTTGAGAGCTTTTAGCATCAGTTTTTGAGTGAGCTCATCTTGTTGAAATCTTACAAAATATTCACTAATGATCTCATCCTCACTATCATGATGTGATTGTGATTTTCTAAGTGGTGATGGACATGCTCTCATGTTGACTCTAGGAGTCCTTGGAGGTGTGTGATTGCCATTGCTGCCATCGATGGGAATGTTTTCAAAAGGATTGTGATAATAATATTTTCCAATTTTCTCACTATGTATATGAGGGTTATGTTTATCTTTTTGATCCACTCTTTATCTAGCATGGATAGCTTCTATAAGTATTTCATTTTCATGTTCTTTCTCTTCTAAGTGGCATTTTATTTCATTAG
The DNA here is from genome assembly GCA_028749045.1 of Cupressus sempervirens. NCBI lineage: Eukaryota > Viridiplantae > Streptophyta > Pinopsida > Cupressales > Cupressaceae > Cupressus > Cupressus sempervirens. The sequence continues at coordinate 276,404,798 of CM053788.1, read as the reverse complement.
GATGCATGTTCATCAAAGTGTTTTCACCCATGGGTGTGTCAAAGGGTGTTCCAAATGGGTTCTCAAAACTATAAGGTGGATTGTGCTAGATTTTGGTTGTCTATATTTGACTAGAATTAGGGTCTTCCACACAAGGTTGTTTGCTAGGGTGCTTGGGTGGAGTCTCTAACTATGCAAAAATGAAACGGGATGACTACTATTACCAACTTGGAACCTAGTTGTGACTGGCATGTAAGGATGTGTCTTTTCTTAATAGGATAAGAATTTTTTTTAGAATTTGAATCTATTTAATCAATAATAATCACTTATCAAGGTAGAATAGATGGCTTGTCAAAGGTGCTCAAGAATTTACAACACTAGTGACTTGAGCTGAGTGAGTGAGAAAGAAGCTCAATAGTAAATAGCTATCATAGAACAACAATTGAATTTTGACAAGTGATCATCAATGAAGTTTTGAAACTTACATTAGATGGAATAAACCCATGTTTTTAACTTGGGACAACACCTAACATACAGATTTGTGACCAGGACTAGGAAGGACTAAAGCAAAAAGACCCTAGATTAGATAAAGTGGAATGTAGACTCTGTTTCAACAGCAAAAATGACTCAAGCGATATTCTTCTAGAACCAAAGAAATAGTAGGACAACACAATATATCATAAAATATAGTTTATAATACTAGTGAGACACTTTTCACTTGGCCAATAGTTCGTACAAGGTGGGATGAATTTTTTTAGTATAGCAGGGAGACAAACTTTATAATAGTAGGGTGACACAATTTTTTAAAATAACTATCGTGTGATATTTCTCTAGAGAGTGTGTGATAAAGTGCCTATTTTGTGTAAAAATGACAAGTTTTTGACTCCAATTTTTTGTGTTTCAATTTGATAGTCAAGTAGTTTTTAGACTAGACAATTTTAGATATTAGTTCGTGCTAAGTAATAGTAGGTTTATAAATAGTAGGGGTTTTTAGCATTTCTCAAACAATTGAACAAGGGTCAAAACAACCTTTCCAATATGATTTTTTAATATTATAATAACCTTCCTACCAATTTTATCAAGATGTTTGATTTGCAAGAATATTTTCACAGGTCAATATATTCAAAAATATTAGCCAAGCAATCTATCTTAGAGTCATGGTTCATTACTCAACAACTTGGCTCACACTAAGTTCTCCTTCACCTCACATCAAGTGGTATAAGAGATATTGGCTTTATCATGGAAGTTCCATAAGCACAACCAAGGGAACACAAATGGTGAGTATAAAATCTTAGGGTGATCCAAGTGATCCACTAGGATCAATCCTTGCACCAAGAAGTTGAGCAGAAAAATAGAGTAGCTACTAACTTAGAGTGTTTAGAAAGGGCTTCCATTCATAATGTTTCTCTTGCACCCTAGGTAACATACCACATGCTCACAAGAGAACCTTAAGCATTCTTTCCTAGTGATCTCCTCATTGTCGCAATCTCACAAGTAGTCACACTAAGAAAAGACAAACAATATATCTACCAAGGTTTTTTTGTCCTTCATAGCCTTGAGTTTATAGTGGGTTGGAATAGCCAATTTTTATTCTCCCCACTTGGGTTGTTCCTCTTGGTTGCCCAAGAGCAAGCCCTCTAAATAATTCTAAGTACCATAGATAGGATCCACTTTCAAGGGTCAAATTTTTTGATTCACCACAAGGGTGAAGAGCATACTCTCCTATCTTGATCATTTTCTCCAAACATGGCAAGAAGCTCCAATTATCCCCTTCCTTTCAAAATTCAAAGGCAAGTCAAGATTTCTAATTCACCACAAGGGTGAAGAGCATACTCTCCTATCAACAAATGACCTTAATTGAGTGTTTTAATGTGCCTATGAAAATGAAACAACTAGTAGTATTTCCACACATGAAATAAAGCAAATACAAGCAAGTTTGGTTTTTTATGCTTTAGGCAGCCCTATAAATAATTGTAAGCAGCCCTTGTGCATTTGAAGCTTTGACATGCATTCTTTTTAGGCTATTATGCAAGCATCTCAAGGTAAAAAACTACAAACACAACCATTAGCCCCACAAATTAGTTTGAAAATAACATGAAATTTGCAAATAACCTACCATCAAACAACCATACACCTATAAAATCTAGAAAACAACAAGTAACAACCAAGAAATTTACCAAATCACTTAAACAACAAGAAAATTCATGCCAAGTGATAGTCTATGCTAGAATATTGTCATACGATACTTCTTAGTATATGCGTGCGATAGTTTTCTCTTATGTGATATTTCTTCTTAAGGAGGCAAAAAAACTTACAATACCAAGGCGATAGAGTTCACTAAGAGCATGTGATAATTTTACCAAGAAAGTATCACACTTACTTTCAAAAAATGTCACATGATACTGGCAAAGTATCACCTAAAAGTTATGATTGTAAAAATAAGAAAATGTGAATAAAAATGCTGAAAATACAAGAAATACAGTGAGCTAAAGAGAAAAATAGGATGTTTTGCCCCACAGTGGGATCCAAAAATGTACACAATTTGTATCACATGCTAAACCCTTATATCCAAGTGATTCCATGAGTTTGAAATGCTTGGATGCTAGCTTAGAGCTCCCTATCGATGGAGTGCAAGAGAGTATGATTCCAATATGAAAGCTCTCAACTAAGCCTTAGAAATACTCTTCTTTCTAGTAACCCATACAATGGGAGGTTTTGAAGACAAGATGCAAGAATGAAAATGTCTACAAGAATTTACTTAAAGATGCAATGCAAATATGAAGTGAGCTATTATGAGATGCAAAGTGAAACTATGCTAACAAGATGAGAGTATTACAATATCCAAGCTAATTATGCTATGTGAGCTAGACTATTGCAAAAAGAACTAAACTACCATGCAAGATGATTCTAAAATAATATGCAATGGTGATGTTAGAATGAGACAAGGAATTATAATTTCTCCATAAAGATCCAAGGAAACCTATTAGAAAAACCTGCAACATAACAATACCCAAAAGATGGATGGATCCTTTGACAAGGGGAGAGCTCTTTCTTTTAAAGTCATATGGCTGGTAGAGATCATGGTAAATATGATGGAAGATCAAGGGTGGAGTTTGAAAATAGGAGTGATCCATGTGCACACACAAGTCAACCAATAAAATAGAAGCTAACTTTCCATATAAGACAAAAGTCACAAAGCCTTTACTTTTAATTTCTAAAAATGAAAAAGGACTTTATGTGTACAAGGGGGATTTTATTTAATTAAACAGGGAAATGTTATTTTAATCAAATAATGGACTTATGATAGCATAGTCAAACTATAGGTTATAATAAAATTTATTGATTATTAGCAATTTGACCTAGGTAAATGATGAATTAATTTAGCCAAAATGATGAGAAGGGGTCCAATAGTCTAGGTGGCCATTTTTAGGTGATTACACCTACTAGATTTCTAAGGATATAAGGATTCCTATATGGATCATGGTTCCATCTCCTTTTAATAACAATTGGTTTAAGGATTTTGAGTCATGCTCAAATCTCTATATCTAAGTGGAGTTGATGCCTAGTACTTGCACACACCAACATCACAAATCAACAAGATACCACACACACACACACACACAAAGTAACTAACAAAGAAGGAGTGTGACATCATGTAGATATCCCAAAGAAGTGACTACAACTATCTCATCTCATCCAGAAGACACACCAAGTAGAGTAATCCGTCATGGGTTAGTTGGGTTAGCTTAAGAACATATAATAATTAGAACATTATAAACAAGGTATTAAAATAATAAATAATGAATTTAGAACAACATATAAAGCATGATACAATTAAACTACATACCAAATTTCCTAAAGACAATATATAGAACATGATCAAGTATCTAATGGAAAGCAATATCTAACACCACAAACAAGAAAGAATGTATATGATAAGTATAAACATATTATAGAATAGTAACCTAGTTGATTACCAATTTTAGAGTAGATAAGTATCATTATTTTGTGCCAAGTATGTGAGATGTTATCTTATAGTTTAAAAAAAAAAAAAAAGTAGACAAAGCTAATATATATATATATATATAAAGATAAAAAACTAGTTCAAAGGTTCCACGAGGAAAGAACTAGGAGGAAAACCTCACTTCTTGACCCCATTACAAAAATAATATATATAATTACAATATAGAGTACAAAGTTAAAGGACATATTGGACTTCCCCAAACTTCATACTAGTTGAATGAATAATATAAGAAATTAACAAAATCAAATCCTAGCTTTCTCCTCAAATATGATGGCCATTAATGTGGGATAGATAAAGTACCTTATCCATGTCATGGTCCAAAATCAAAATATCATCACAATTTAGATTATAAATATGATCAACAACTAAATTACCTTCTCAATATATATGAGAAATTGTGCATGAATCAAATAATTCAATAAGCCTCTAAATTTTCTTATAAATATAGGCCAAGTTTTTGTTAAAAATGTTTCTATTAATATAGGCATGAATAGAAATCCAGGAATACCCTTCAACATTGATACAAGTGCATCCCAAAGAACTAGAAATCACTAACCCCTATAATAACGTAGAAGCTTCAACCACATTATTCATACCTTGCGGGATGGGATATAAATGTAAATAAATAGGAACTTAAAGATGATTTATCAAGTAAACTTGAATGCCTGACTTACCTGGGTTCTCACATGAGGCTCCATCAAAGTTAACCTTAATAACTCCATGCTCTGGCAGGGACCATTTAACCTTTTTCCTATCGAGTGGAATCTTGATGCCTTATTAAAAGTAAGGAAAGTTGGGAGAGAAATACATTCCACTACTTGATTGTAGTATTGTCCCAATTAGAAAATAGGATGTGTTAGGAATTATTTTTAATATTTTATGATACTAGTTCTGATATAGACTTTTCAATAACAATCTTCACAACATCCACTATGGAAAGAGATTTCCTAAAGATATGCTTGTTTCTCTCCCACCATAATGACCAAATGATTAGAGATGGAAAAAATATCTAGATAGATGCAAGGAGAGACATAGAATACAATGTAGGCCAAGATTCAAATAAAATGAAAAGAGTATAAGGGATCGGCATAAAAAAATTCAACTTACTAGGAATAAATTTCTAGCATTCCTATACAATCTCACATTGTAGAAACACATGATCTGCATATTCAATATTTTTTTGACAAAGAAGAAATCTAAGCCTCTAAGAAATATTGAATTTTTCTAGCCTATCACTAGTGAGTGGCCTCTTTTGTAGGGCGAGCCAAGAGAAACATCTAGCTTTAGGTAATGGGCAATCATTTTAGAAAAATGAAAATTCCCTACTTTTGATTATATTATCTAATACTCTACTAAGATCCATGTACCCAACCTTAACTAAATAATCAAAATCATATCCAGGGGCCCAAAAAAATGAATCCTTATTGTATTGATAAAATACCTGCCTCTCTTTTAAAATATCCTTGAATAGGTTGGCATAAAAATCATAAATAAGAAGAATACTAGGCTCCTTCAAATTGACCTGATGTGACACTAGATCCACATGATCTATATAGCGAAACACCGTATCCCCCAAGAGGATTTAAAAACATGGATAAAATTAGAAAATTTAGGAATACTTACTAGAGGGGGGAAGCCATTCCATGGATTATCCCAAAAGCATGCCCTCCGCCCATTTTTAATTTCCCAGGATATGTAATCACCAAATTTTTTTCTAGAGGTAGCCATAAAATTCCATATCTTAGAGCCTTTGGGTAGAGAAGCAAAAAATATGATACAAGTGGGATCCATAGAGTCTAGGTATTTTGATTACATAATCCTGCACCATATGCTATTTGATTTCTTCATCATCTACGAAATCAACTTTCTGCCACACACTTTGTTTCTAATAGAAAGATCGTAAAGACCCACCCCACCATAATTTTTATCTAAAGCCATATACTAGAGAGAAATTAAAGGGATTTTCCTCTACCTTGACATATTGCTACTCCATAGGAAATTGGTAATGATCTACCTATTTTGTTTAATCACTGCTATTGGAGCATGAAGAACATAAATGAAATATTTTGGTATAGCTAAAAGAACAGATCCAATTAAGAGAATTCTACTTGGCAAAGACATCTACCTAACTTTCCATGCAAAAATTCTATTTTTTATCCTAACCACAATAGTCTTCCAATACATAGTTTTGTTTATACCTATACAAAAGGGAATTCCAAGTAGACAAAAGGAAGAAGATCTTGCTAAAACCCCAAAATTTGAGCTATCTTAGAAGAAATAATTTCATTTTTAAAGAAGATGTAAAATTTAGAGTTAGGAGTACTAATGCTTTGTCTTGATACTAAAGTGTACAAATCCAAGACTTGTTTCATAACTCTAGCTTCTTGCACTATTGCATGGCCAAATAGGAGAGTGTCATCTGAAAAGAGGGAGTGAGTGACTAGAATTGTTGATCATGGAATTTGTATCCCCCTCCACTAATTTAAAGTATGTTTAGAAGAGATCAATCTGCTAAATGCTTTGACCATAATAATAAAAAGTGATGGTGAGATTGGATCTACTTGCCTCACCCCTTGGGAGGAAGAGAATAAACCTAAAGAAACCCCATTTATAATTACTAAGAATGAAGCCTCTGATAAATATGCCTTGATCCATTTGCACCATTTAGAAGCACTTTAATGAGGAAGTTCCAGTTAACTTTATCATAATCCTTCATCATGTCTAATTTGACTACAAAGGATGGCATTTGATGAGTATTTACTGAATGAAGAACATCATGAGTGACTAAGGAACCTTTCATTGTCTCCTTCCCTAATAAAAATACTCCTTTCTTTGAAGAAATATTTTGGGAATTTTTTTTTGGAGCCTAATATAGATTTCTTTGGTGAAGAATTTGTAAACCATGTTGCACAAAGGGATTGGTCTAAAATCTATAAAAGTCTTAGGGGATGAAGACTTGGGAATCAAAGCAATATTGGTGGTGTTAAAATTATTGATCATAAATGTCAATATGTTGGCATTTGTGAACCATAGAAAATGTAAAAATGTTGGCACTTGTGAGTATCTTCAGAATGCTTTGATGCCTTGGTATGCATGAATTGCTTTGATGCTTTCTAGGCTTAGCTACGTTCAACTCAATTTGAAATCTAGAATCCCACCAAAATTTTAGAGTTTATTTTTTACCTAGAAATACTCTTTAAGCTCCATTTGTTGATGTTTCTCCTTTCTCAAAGGTTGAGATAGGTGGTTGTGAGTGATTCGATGCATGTTGCTTGTTAGATCCAAAAAAACCCTTATTATAATCCTTTGAAAATGGTTGAAATTTATATGAGGGATTCATAAAAAAATAGGTTTTACTAGTTGTAAAACCACTTTACCTGAGAAAATCTTAAGAGAATCATCCATAGAGTGGATGCCTAGAAGGTTGTGACAATTTTTCTCTACAAATGAAACTCTTTGAAAGACCTGATTCAAATGCTTAGTAAAACTTAGATTTGATTGATTGTAAAAAATGTTAGGCTAAACAACTAGAGTACTACAAAAAAATGTATTTGAAAGACCTACTACCTATTTTCTACCCTCCACCTAGATCACAATGTTGGATGCCTCCATCAATCCCCTTCCTTGTGTGTTTGATCCTTTGGCTCCTTCACTCTATTTACTAGAAGTAAACTTATCTCCTAAAATAGTCCAAGTGTACTTATACTATCTTCTAAACCCCACTTAGTACTTGCTCAAATTTGACTTACTCCTAGAAGTCTTCATAATCCTATTATAAAATTTGAAGGTAACCTACCATAGTTAGGCCATCAGATCACACTTAAATGAAATTCTTAATTTAGGAGGCAAGGTTTCTTAGGAGGAGTTCTCAAATGTACATTCCTAACCATGACTTAGTTGTATAATTTACCTAATTAGATTATAAGGTTGGAAAATATTTTCTTCTTAGTTATATCTAAAATTATAGTTCATGTATTAATGTAATTTATCTAGAGACCTTCACATTTCCTAACCTCCTATTTCTAGAAAGACAAAATACTTAAGTATGCACACAAAATCATATATTTTTATGCTACATTCTTTATCTACAATTCCTTAACTAAACTTCAATCCCTTAGTTCTCAAAGGTAAAGAGGATAACCTTAAATTATTTATATCAATATGCTAAAAAATATGATAGTCATGTACTTCTATAATTAATGTCATAGAGAAGGAAAATCCATTAGGCTAGAGTTTACTTATTTCTACTTAACAATGAGCTACAACTATTTCTAGATTTATTTTTTCTTTTATAATTCTCCTAGATTTTATTAGCATTAGTGCTGATGGTATTACTTTGGGGAAGTATCCTAAGCATTTATGGAACATTTGGGAGATTAACGTGTTACATTCATGATTGTGTATTTAATTGATGTCAACATAGTATTGTTTCTGTAAAGACTATGAGTGTAGTAGACAAAGAATGCGATTATACAAATTGAACATTGATGATGAGGTCAAGTATAGTTGAGGATATGGTCTATAATGTGTCTCAATGATGTGGACAAGTGCACATATAGAAAGTCAAAGACATGTGAAAGTTATTTGTGTTTTATAGAAGATAGTGTACAAGTAGAGTACCTAAGAAGTGGTTTCTAGTGTTTAGATTGCATCTCCTAATAGGGATAGAATCGTGATGAGAGAAGTTAGATAGTGATAGTATAAATTTTGATGATGATATAAATGAGTGTATGAGGTCTGAGGTTGCATGTGTGAAAATTTATAATTACTATAAGCTGATAGTGTTTTGTAATAATAAAAATATGTCATGAATTGTATTACCTTAATAAAGTCCTATTGTAATTAATTGGGAAAGCCTCAAGGTTGACTTAGTGAATTATTTTGAGAACATGGTATAAAGGAAAGTTATTTTACTTCTAATGAAATGTGTAATGTATGTAAGTGTAAGAGAAATTGTATTGGATATGTGAAGTTGGTAAATGTGAGTAAGCAATCAAAGGGACCAACGTGATGCAAATTTGAAAATATGGTATTGAGACATGAGACGTGTTTGGTGTGGTATTTGAATAGTAAGAGGAAATAAAAAGAGTTTGAGGTACATTTCTATTATTCTGAAAGGAATAATACAGAGGCTAGTTGGTAAGTGAGTTCAGTGGTATTGCTCCTAAAGTTATTTGAATAGTGGGTCAATCTACCTTTACTACTCCTAATAGGGTTGATATCTTGTCATAGGGATTTAAAGTCTTCTAATAAGGACTAATATGTACTAGATGTATTTTATTGGATCTTAACAAAGTCCATCGTCTTACAAGGAACTTATATATTAGTACATCATTTTGAGGGTACCATCCCCACTAGGGTTTTCCCCCTAATCAATGATTTCCCTATTTAACATATCTAGTATTATTGTGTATGTGTATCTTCTTGTGGTTATTGAATATATTGATCACATGTTTAGGATTTAATAAGGTTGATAAAATTTATATAGATATGATAACTGATTCATCCCCTCTTAATTATCTTGGTGTACTTTGTATGCATGAATTTGTGGGCCTCTGAACCTCACACACACTTCAAAGTAGCCATTACCTGCAGAATCATCCTAGGATAAATATGGAGTCATTTATCTAAGGCACCTGATAGTGTGACCCATTGCCTTCTATCTAGAAGGATTTTTCCTAATGTGTTCTCAGGACAAGATGTAGGCAACTAGACCTTTCTAGAATGAAGGGTTTATGCAAATGATGGATGTGCAAGTAAAATATATAAAATGCAATCTATTCTATTGAACAATAAAAGAAAACTAAATTAAATGTATGCATTATTTAATCTAAATTATTCTAAGATATTAAGAAAAAGCACATATAAAGCTATGAAAATGAGTATTCAATTTGACAGCAATTCAATAGCATAAAAATTCCAACCTCTGTAATGAGGAATTAAGACTCTTAAATCAAATTCTTGGAATCCATCAATGGTTGAGATCAACTTAGATTGACGGTCAAGACTAAAGTCAAGATTTAGTCAAAGTGGAAGATTCCCAATACAGATGCACTTAACTGACTCTGATCCTAAGTACAAGAAATAGCTAACTTAGATTCACTTTAGTGTGAGAGTAAGTGAATTAAGTCACTTCTAATTCAAGAAGTAGTTAACTCAGGACTTCCATTTTGAACTAAGAAATAAAATTTGGGAAAGATATTCAATCTAATAAAATGAGATATGACCTCATAAATGCCTTTTCTATTTAATTGAATAATTACATTTAATTAATTAAAATAAGCATAGTTATTAAATTAAATATTTTTAATTCCTTAATACATTAGCCTTAAGAGATCATTTAATTTAATTGAAGCATAAATACTTTAAATTAAATCAAATCTCAATCAAATAGGTTCAATGTGACTAATTTGAGTCAATACTTAGGAATTAAATAGATAGTTTGATTAATGTAGATTTAGGGTTTTCTGCATTTGACACTTAGGTCAAGCAGTGGAAATTAGAACTAGAATTTCCTAGTGATATAAGACTTAGGATTGATTGAAATAGATAAAAAATTGTGATCATGGAAATGAGCCGATTTTGGGGTATTACATTTTGCCCCTCTTTGAATGAATGTGAAAGCAACACATTCAATTCAAAGACAATCAGAAAGCATGATGCATAGATTAGGAAATAAGATTGGTTCCAAAGTTGATGTTACGAAGACCAATTGATAAGCTTTTAATTACCACCTCAAGAACGGAGCTTAATCCTAAGGAACCCAAGCAGAGCACCTAGATACTTGAATTGATAAGCATTTTAAATGTTTTCTATAGAATAGAGCTTAAGCTTTAAGGATCCAGATAGAACATCTAGATACCCAAGATTGATAGCATTTTAAAGGTTTTCTTCATAATGAAGTTTAACCTTTAAGGATCTAGACAGAACATCTAGATACCCAAGATTGATAGCATTTTAAAGGTTTTCTGCATAATGAAATTTAACCTTTAAGGATCCAAATAGAACATCTAGATACCCAAGATTGATAGCATTTTAGTTTAATATTTTAGGATCCAAAGAAAACATCTAGATACCCAAGATTGATAAATAACAAGATTTAATCATGAGTCATAGAATCACCCTCGGAATGAGGCTTGATCCTCAGGAGTCAGGGTTTAGATTGTCCCAATACCTGTCCATCAAACTTTGATAAGAACCACTATACAGTATGATCAATTGATGACAAGATGAAATAGATGAAAAAGATGTCAGATAGAGGGGAACAAGATGCTTCTAGTGATGAGATGTCCCAAGTAGTGAGGACATAAGATGGGAACAAAATACCCTGAGCAATGAAGATTCAGATTGATTTGAAATTCCAGTTCAATGATGTAATCATCCAGCCCCCTCGAGAGTGAAATTGAAAGATGACACACTAGAAATATGATGTAAAGTAGTATGTTGAGAGATATAGAATAAATGCAAGATTCAACAAAATGTAGAAGAGATTATAATGATCAAAAGAAAATTTAGAGTTGATTTAGCATGATTTCATTGTCTAGAAGACCAAGTTTGACCAAAAGTTGACCAAAATAACCATAGTTGACTTAAGTTGACCTTTTCTAAAATAAAATTTGAAAGCATGATGAATTTTGAGTTGAAAAGATTCCAAGAATCATGAAGTATCAAAAAAATTTGGATTGCACAAGCATTCAATCATGTCAGTCCCAAAATTTTAAAATGTATTTTTGAGCTACTTAAGTCTATGAGATTTCAATTTCAAACCCAAAAATGGTTTTAGGACGATCAAATTAGCCAGGGGTGATTTTTGCACAAATCATAGCACTTTGAAAAATTATGTCAAAACCTATATAAGGGCCCAAAGGGTCATTTTCAAATCATTTGTGCTTTTTGTCTTTAGTGAATAGGAGAGCTCCAAGAGGAAAGATGGTAGTTTCAGTAAGATTTCATTATTTTGAGCACTCTTAACAACAGCTGACTAGCAGACTATGGACCTCTGGTGAGTGATCGATAATCTTGCTTCACATTTTTTTTATATGCATTTCAAGGTATTTTTAGAAAATTTTCACATGTTTTTAGGTTTAGTCAATCTATTCTTGCATGGGACTGTCCTTCCTCATGCGAAGCTAGTCTTTTCTTGTGCGAAGATACACCATCCTAGTGTTTCTTTGCACACACCAGTGGGAAATCTCACATGGGAGATACCCACCTCTCACGCAAGATGCATGAGATTTTGGGCAAACTTTGCTTATGATCTTTTCATTTCTCATGGGAGGACTTGATTTCTCATGCTAAGATGCAAACTCTTGTGCAAAGAAATGCATTCTCACACAAAAATCTGGCATTGCATGTGAATTTAAACTTACATTTTTTATTTTTTTGCCTTGAATTTGCGTTCATTTTTTTGTCATTTTGACTTTTTGAGTGAGTACTTATTGTTTGCATATTGTTGTTTTTCATGTGTGTAGGATGTCTTCAATGATGTTGCATTTAGGTCCCACTATCTACCATATGGAGCTCTATTGTGGAGCCTTGATGATGCAGATATGACCCATATTGACAGATTGGGTCTTACCTCTCTATGTCCAATCCCAGCAATGCTAGTGAATCACAGCCTCTTGACATCATTGGTGACCATTTCCATTCAGAAATGAACACTTTCCACTTACCCTAAGGAGAGATGACTGTGACTCTTGAGGATATATATAGGATATTGTAGATCCCTTTTCATGGACTGAGAGTGGTATACAACACAGTGCCTTGAGTAGGCATAGAGGCACCGAGGGCCATATTCCAGAGAGAGTTGGTGATAGGTTGAGCCATTACTTGGGATGAGCTCATTCATACATATCACCTGACACACAGGTTGGATTTAGTGTTAGCCATTTTTATCAGCTACATCCTATTGCCAGACAAAGGACAACATAGACTAGAGTGTGGGTGGGGGGTTATGTTGCAGAGGATGCTTGACTCACCTGAGTGGTTTGGATGTGGATAGTGTATACTCGCCCATATGTTTTACAAGATGCATGAGATTTTTTACCATGGGCAAAAGAGCATGGCCATTGGTGTTTATGTGCTACAAATCTAGGCTTGGGAGCACCTTCCTATATGCAAACCAATTTTTGAGGATTCCCAAGAGCACATGGAGCCCTACGTATGTAGATACTGAGGGCACCTTATCCAGATAGGTCTATGTAAGATAGAGAATTGGAGGACCCATCTCAATGACCTAGTCTCTATCATATGGCAACATTGGAGAGAGAATGAGGATTGGGATGATGCTCCAAGGGAGCTAAGCTAAATGTTCTCCTCATGGCCACTATTAAGCCAGGCCACACATATTATTGAGAGATTTCCTATCACGTGAGTGTGGAGACAATATGGTCGATAGAAGGATATATCATAGGAGTACTATGTTGGCATGGTTTTTCACCACCCTTGTTTTTTTGTATTCACTAGTGAAAAACCCTAAATGTGCACTCCAAAGTAATTTGAAATTTGGTCAAAAAACCCTAGGCAAAAAATTCACCAAATAACCTTATGCCTTGCCTTGTTTGGCCCTAGCCTTTGAAAACTTTAGAGAATATTATTTCAAATAAATTTTGGCAGGACACTTTTTATCCTAAAGGTTTATTTACGAAAGAGTGACCTTTTAATCTTTTGATAAACCCTATAAAGTTTGCCTAAACTACATTATTTTATTTTGAAAAGGTCCTATGTAACAACAAACTTTGTGTGACCATTGATCTTGATCAGATCAATGGCCATCACATTCCCACAATTTAGAGCTGCAAGGTCTTTAAATATTGCAGGGAAGTTCCTTTTCAACACGTAGCTCCTGTTGACATTTCAACTTCAGTGTGCTGAAAAAAAAGTTTGTGGCTGTCAGAGTTAGTCAGAACTTTTTCAAAACTATTAGTGTTCCCTGTGCATGTTTTAAAAATCCCTGCAATATCATTGGCACGTTCTTTAATAAAGGTATTATTTTATAGCTTAGAGTTCTTGATTATTGATCTTGCAAAGAATCAAAGCTTTGTGCATGCCACAATAATAAAATGCATGAATGTTAAATAATGCGAGGAAGCAAAATTGGGACAAGTCGTATAGTCTAACAAGATGGGCCCACCGTTGTCAAAGATGATGATGAGATGTCTTCTGTGGCAAATGTCCGATGAGTAAGAATGGATGGAGATATCTTATTCATCACTGTAGCCAATGTGGTATTTAAAACACCTGATTCTATGATCATTAATCTTTGAAAGATCAAAGGCCAGTGCATGCCCACATTATGAAGTTGCTAGTCAAATAAGGAATATAGGTATGCACCTTTATGACACATGTCATAGTCGGGCCAAATTAGGAAGCAATGCTAAGTCACGCCATGTGGTCTACCACTTGTGCTTAGCTGGAAACACTAATGATGTAGGCATGGAAAGTTTTAGAAATTAATGCAATAGTCAGGTGAGTCAGAGCACGTGGATTGAAAGCACTCATTTCATTGGCCCAAGTGGATGATTGACCATAAAGTGCAAAAAAAATTCATGCTATTGATCCTATCTTGATCAATGAATGGTGCTTTCTCGCATAAAGAACTTAAGGGAAGTTTAAACAAAGAAGGAATGTGCCATGCAAGCATGTGTCTAGGGTAATGTCACTTTTCTCATCTTGTAAGGTTTACATATTTCTAGTGTTACCACCATTGATCTTTTGAAGATCAATGACTGGTGCAAGCCTGCAATTTGAAGATGCTCATCAAATAAGAAAAGTGGGAATGCGCTAGCTTGACACGTGGAAAAGATGATGTCAAGCACCTGCTCACTCAGAAGAAGATATGAGACCCACTGGCATGGAATGTTGTCAAAAGATGAAAACTCCTATGAAGGTTTCCTATTGGTCAATATAGTTGACTGGACTTTGTTCAAATGTGAATTGATTTGATCGTTGATCTTGTCTTGATCAATGAGTAGCGCTTACCCGCAATTTTAAGGTGTAGGAATTTTAAGTAATGCAGGGAAGTGTAAATGTGACACATGGCATAGCATGATATCATGGGCCTACCTTGCTCAAAAGATTATAACAACTTGTCTTATGTGGTACTTGTCAGATGAGCTAGAGTATAGAGAAAGTGTCTCATTGGTCTAACTAGCTGACTAGATGTTACAGTCACAGAAGATTTGTGATCACCATCAATTTGAATAAGATCCAAGGTTAGCGCTTCTCTGTAGTATGGACTTGCTCAAATTTTAAGTAATGTGGGTAAGTGAACACAATGGGACCAAGACTTAAAGGAAATGCTGAGTCATGCCATGTTGGAAAGGTTAGATGGAGTAAAGTGCACTCATTGGTGGAATGTGATAGGTATGCCAAGTTGAAAGTAGTGATGTCATGGGTGTTGAAAGCTTAAATGCTGCAGTAAAATCTATCAGAGCATGTTGTAAAAGGATGATATTTGATTGGTTAAGTCAACCAAGTGGGCCGTCAAAGAAAATGATTTTGGCCCATTGTCAATTTGGGAAAGATCGATGGATAGCGCATACCCACAATAAGAAGTTGCAAGAATTTTAAATAATGCAGGCATGCACTCTTTTGACATGTGGCTAGGGGCTTGAATTTTTAAAGGGCATTTTACTTTTGAAATAAAGCCGTCTGATCTTTGAGAGATTAACAAGTTAGATTCAAATTTGAAATATAACACGAAACTAATGGTTACAAGAATTAATATGACTTAAAGTTTCCTTCGTGCGACCTCAATGCACTGGTATAATATGAAAAATCACCATGAAGCATGCAATCGCATATTTTCTCAAAGCGAAAAGTTTTTCTAGAGTAAGGGCACAAAATTTCTCAAGGGTTTCAAAAAATTTGTAGAGAAAATTATAGAGAAAGAAGGGAAAATTTAGCAGGTAAGTAATCTGTAACTTGTAAAAATCAAGAATTTTCTATTGTAAGAGTGTGAAATTTTAAAATGCCTCCACGAAAGGAATTTTCTGGGAAAACCAATTATTTAAAAAGGGTTGTGCAAGATGTTTCCTAGAAAGATTTCCCTTATCAGTAAATGAAATAACTAAAGGGAGGGAACTCATTCTTAAGAACCCTAGGGTAGTTGTGGTTAAGGGTTTCTATGATAGGGAAAACTAGATAAGAGATGCCCAAGTCTCTATTGGGGGTTTGCAATTGTTCAAGAAATGGTTCTCAAAATAGAATTTAGATACCCCCATGAGCAATGTCTGGGAATTAAACATTGGAAAATTAACAGTCCCTTTACTTTTCTTTGATAGTGATCTATTGACTAACCTGGCAAAGAAATATGATCCTATTACAGGATGGGTGAAAAATCATTCTGGAGTCAATCTTTTTAGGGTTTTCCCTAAGATGTTAAGTGAAGTTTTCAACCTTAACCCTAACCATGTTGTACATGAAATCATTGATATGGATGATTTCCAAGCGAGATATGATGCACAAAGAATATACTTGAGGACAGGGCCATTGCAAGAGCATGCTACTAAAATTGGAACCTTTTTTGTGATTACTGCTAACACACCTAAGCCATTATTGAAAAGACATTTTAACCCTAGGGCTCAAGCATTGAATACTTCTCTTTGCAAAATTTTTGGGATGGATGAAATTGAGTAGATCCCAGGCTCAATTGTTCTCATAATGGCTCAAACTCTTCAATTTGGAATGAGTACTATTCTAGATTTTGCTACTTTCCTTGCAAAGGAGATTCACAATGGTTTGGTGGGAATAACAAGGGGAAAAGTGAACAAACCATTCTATTGGTATTCATTGCTTATGCATGTATGCTTGTACAAGGGATTCACCTTCTTCTCTGAGAATATGGAGCTGGAAACAACCAGGGATGGAGAGAGGAATCCAGTGTAGTTGTGGAGTGTAGATATGACTTCAAAAGCTATAGATGTTAGTTATGTGAGATTTGATAGATACTTTGCATCAAAGCTTAGGCTGCTTTTGAAAGGGGATAACCCCAAAATTCCACAAGCATTGTTAGAATTGGTCAAACCCAAGGACCATGTGCAAGGACTATTGTTTAGTCATAACTGGGGGGATATAATCCCTTACAATGTCTCAATAGTAATAAGAGTATATGGCTTTTTGGGAAAGCCTCATGTGCTACCTTTCCATGTGCCCTTGAAGATAGGGATAGTTGAGCTCCTATGGTAGATAAACACTATAGATGAGAGGGAATTTTCTAAGAAGGGTACCTTCTTTCCAATTGTTATTGTAGTGCATGATTTTTTTTTTTTAAGGAAAGGTTGGAAGCATTTGAATTTGTTCTTAGATAGATATAACATGGCAGAGTCTCATGCCAAGTTTATTGAGCTTGAAGGATTCTATGATCTCTTAAGAGACAGAATAAAAGCTTTGCGCATGGTGCAACAAGTATACTATCTGGAGGATGTGATCAAAAATGTTTTTACTCTGCAAGAATAGGAATTGAGAAAGGAAAAATGGATAGTATATAGAAAAAACTTAGAATTTATTAATGCTTTTGACCTCCATTATGATCCATTAAGATAAAAGAAATATTGGGGAGCCAAGATGCAGGTACTAATAAATAATTTTGTTGTGATAATACAAGCCATGAATGAGAAGAAGGATGCATATGTCAAGGCTTATCCAGACAAGGTTGTAGAGGTGTAAAAGAGAATAAATAGTAGAAATGTGGTGTCTCCTGGCCAGTACACTTTGTAGAAAAGGGTAGGGTATGTAATGGTCCAGAATGTATGACAGGCTCCCCCTCAACAAAGACCAAGGCTAGGAAGCCCACTTGTAGCCAGTGCTCCAAAAAGACAAAAGTTAGAGCAAGGGTCTTCTTCCCAAGTGGAACAATATTTCCTAAGCCAGTCTCCAATCAGAATTGATGATAAAACATCTCTAAGAGAACAAATTAGACAAATTGGTGGAGAGGGAGATGTGATTGTTACCTCCACAAATTTGGAGATTGGAGAGCCTCAAGAACCACCTACACCTTCCTTGGATTTAACTATTGTTGGTTACCAAGGTAAGGAAATTGACCCTATACTTGCCCAAGCCTTTGAGAGGTTTATTAATGATGAAAATTTTGTGAAGTCTAGAGCATTTGCACAATTTTTATGGAGGCTAAATATAGAAAATTTTGAGAAGACTTGTGAAAAAATAAAGGCAAAACAACCTGATAAATTAGATTCTGCTATTAAGGAGGAGGTAAAGTCTAAATTTTTGAAAGATTTTGCTCAATTTACGCCTAAGGCTAGTAGGCAAGCAATTAAATAGTTAGGAGTCCTTATTTGCCAAAATGGGATATAGTGAATGCCATGGTTTTTTATTCAGTTAGGAAGCAACAGGACATCCAATTTAAAACTCAAGAAGAGGTATTACAGGCTCATAGAGGAGTCAAATTTAGTGATGACCACCAAGCCCTTGTTATTTGGTCAATTGAAGAAAGAGACAAGACCAGAATGTAGGAAATTTCCACTACAGAGCATACTGGTGCATTGATAGTTTTCAGGGCTGGTGAGGTAGGCAGTAAGCAGATAATAGGAATGGCCTCAAAAATGTTAAAATTTGGTAGTGTTGTATCTGGCCATGAAGAAGATATATTTGCCCAACTCAATGCTAGGTTTGAAGAAGTTTTGAAAGCATATGAGGAAAGGGGTATGTAGATGTAGTCATTGGAAAACAAAGTATCTCAAATGGAGAAGGTCCTTGGGAAAAGAAAAGTAGGAGAATCTAGCAGACCCAAGATTTTATACCCTCCTAGGCCACCTATTGAACCTTTCAAGTCCACTCCAATTATTGAGGTACCAGATACCCCTGAAAGGCCACAGTTCTACACTGTAGAAGATTTTGAAGAAGAAAAGAATAAGTTGTATGCATTGCATGTAGAACTAAATAATTAGTTTGAGAAGAAAAAAAGGTAGGGTATAATGTATTTAATAGATAGAATTGAGTGGTCATCATGTTTTGATTTATTGGCAAAAATTGCATCCATCAGGGATGAACTGAAGAGAGATGAAGTTGTATTCAGACCCCTTGTGCAGAAGTGGACAGAAAGAAATGAATATATTACTACTATGTGTATATATGTCATCTAGCTGCCCTATCATCTCATAGAAAAAATATTTGACTTGTTGAATAAATTGCAAGGATTTGATGATAAGCAAAATTCTTTTCAAAAAAGACTAACTATTTGTTTTTCCAATTATATTGCAGAAAAGTTTGATTTATTCACTTGTGCATTAAAAATTGCTAATAAAGTGAAGGAAAAGGAGGAATGGAAAAGGGAGTTAGATGAGATTTTTTGTGAAAGGATAAATAAAGTTATAAATGAAACCAGACACTTGTTGTGGGCTATGACAAATGAGGAGTTGGTTAAAGTGCAGATATTCTATAACTCCATCAAAAAAGAATTGGTTGATATGGAGGCAATTGCAAACTCCCTAATAACTGTACAAAGAGAAGTCCTAAATTTTGATTAGCCAGAGGAAACTACCTATAATAAGTGGAAGGAAGATCTTATGTCTATAGAACAAATAGAAGGAGGTGACGAGGTGGAGGATGATGATAAAGAAGAGGGTACAAAAGTAGAAGCCACCTCTGCCACTGATGATAAAGACAAAGAGGATCCTCAGGTAGCAGGAGATGACTCATCAGTGTCACATTTGATGGCAACCTATCCTGAGGAACCAAAGTGCTAAAAGGAATTTGATCATAATATTTTTTTGTTTTTCCAAAGGGAATAATAGAAGCAAACCCACAAGGGAATGTTTGATGTACTAGTCTTTCTATTATTCACTGTTTTGTCTTGTTATGATGGGTGTATGTAAATTTTTTTAAAGGACACCTATCAATTTCTCTCAGCTTGAAGCTTGTTGCATGTTAGACTATATAAGTGAGATTCTAGGGCTAGAGAAAGGGTCTAAATTCTATTTTTCCTAAGTGATATACTTAGTCTATTTTTGGTCCAATATTTGGAGCAAGTTTATGATGTATTTTCTCTATTAGTTCTTGAGAATACATGAATAATAGAATGATCTCTGTGTTTCTTCCTAAGGTCATTCTGAGTTTATTGTAAATGTATACAGTTCTCAAAGAAAATGAATACAAATTATGAGTTGTCCCCATATTAGTTCTTTCTAAATTTTGTCTCCTTTTGATTACTTAGTTATCTTGATATTGTATGAGTAAAGTCTTGTGCAATTGAATGCAATCTAGTTAGGTTGTATATATGTTCATCATTGCTATTAGTTCAATGGATTAAGTAAAAGATTTTATGAATTTGATAAGGTTGCTATAGTAGTGGAAAGGATTTTTGAATGATGAATTCTGATAAGAATTGCTAATAAAATTTGTTTTAAGGCAACAAATTAGATCTAAGGATTTTTAGTAGACTCTGAAACTCAATGGATTAGGCACTGGTCAAATTGATTCAGCTGGAAGAGAAATTTTTCATAAATGGTTTTCAAATGTAGAATTATAATCAATTTTACTTTTATTTCCTAAAGATTTTCAAAGTTGCCCTATACTTGTTTGTATGGAATGTTTTAGCTTTAGTTAGCCACTATTGCTGAGAACACGTACAGATCTATAGAAGAATTTTGGCCAGATTTGTTATATGGGATGTGTTTATCAAATTGTCAAGAATTATGCATGTATTTGAGGATTTGAGATGAGAATCAGAATATAACTAAAATAATTCTCATACAATGTTTCCTAGTCTTGAATCATCCCTGGGTATAACCACCCTAGTTTTGTAGAGCCTAAAGAGTGGAAAACCACCTTTGGTTTTGTTGAAGTTGGGTCCAAATGGTTTGCACATATAATTGTTAATAGGAATTGGCTAGTCCTTATATTATTTGAGTGATGTCATTTTGGTATTGAGCATTTTGTTGCTTGGTAGTTTTCAAAACACCAACATACTGCACATATGCCAGATTGGCTTGAGACTTGGAGCAGGGTTGGTTGGTGAGGTTAGATCTTGGGCTGTCCATGATTGATGTGTGCAATCTAGTTGCGACATAGTGGGATTACCTCCCTAAGGTATCAAATGCAAGGATAATGCCTACATACTAGGTGTACTTCATTAGCCACCCATTTTCATGATTCACAGATCCTTTGGAGATGGTAGCATAGGTACCTCAACAGGAACACAATAGTAGGCACCTTAGGGTCCACCACCATAGGTGTGATAGAGGGTTCACCAAGTGTAAATTCCCCTATGCCAGATGGGATTTGATCGAGGTGGTAGTGGGAGGAGTGGGGAGTAGAGCCAACAACAAAGGCCACGAGTGGAGGAGTAGGCACCTAAGTAGTAGCTTGAGATGCTTGATGAGGAGATGCAGGAGTAGCTTGCTATAGGGAATCAAAATTTCTTGAGGAGGGTGAGGGAGAGGATTAGGCAAGCCTCCTAATAGTTTGGAGAGCTATAGATTCAGGTGGCAGTTAGGGACAAGTGGATTGCAGAAAGGGATCATGAGATCCAAAGGCTACGGGAGTAGGTACAGGCATCCAAGTGGAGAGTGGTGATGCTACAGGATGAAGGAGATTGTAGTCAGCTCAAGAAGCCTATTACTTTGTAGCTTATTAGATAGTAGTGCCCAATGAGGCTTAGTAGGTGCCTCACTTTTTACAATATGCATAAGACTCTAGAGGTGTGCACCCACCAACCATACCAGACATGTTTCCCCATCCTCCTCCTCAAGGAGGTGATGGTGTGGGTCAAAGTTAGATATATGATGCTCTTACCTCTAGTTTTAATTTTGGTTATGTATTGATTGGTGTGCTAGCACCATTTTGTATCATTTTTGATTGACAATGCTCAAGTAGCACTCATTTTTTGTACTGACACATTCTTTGAGATATATATGAGATTTTAATTCAAATATCATTGTGTACATGTCATTGTCATTGTCTATTTTTTTGCTTTTTATATACATGAGATGTTTTATGGTTGTGATTATGAGATGGAAATGTGATATTGATATGAATGCATGTTGGATTTTGTTTTTCATGTAGATGAGATGGATTTATGGATTTATGAATGGAAGGCATAGGTAAATGGACTACCATCTCATGTAGTGTTCCATGTTTTTTCTTGACAGTGATAGGTATCTCAGCAAGGAGAGCGAGGGGAAGAACCAAAGGAGAAAATTCTTATGCAACCACAAAGAATCATGATACATTGAAGAAACCAAGAATCCCTCATTACAGAAGAAAAAAGTAGATTTATCATTGAATCATATGCCAAACCAAGTAATGCAATCTTATGCTATATGCAACCCTAGGTCTGGTTACCATGTCTTGACAATTTATCATCACTGAGCATAGGATGGAATCCCATATGTCATACAATTCCCACTAACATTGCAATCATGGAAATATGAATAGGACATAGTATTATAAGTTTTTTAGAATGAAATGTAAGCATTCAAGGCACAAGCGGCCAAAATGACCAGAAAATTTGCCCCTTTTGATGTAGCAAGTTAACATAAGCATCAAAACATAAATGTTAGGATGACTAGAATGTTGCTTTCATGGTAGACACACCAAACAAACAAGAGATCCATCTTATGCTAATTACTCAATATTTATTCTATCTACAATGACCCTTGCATTCATAACTTGAGATAGAAGTGTGCTAGATATACTCGCAGTAACTCATACATTCACTTAATAGGATGAGTATTAGTATGTACTATAGCATGAAGAGTTCACTCCAAAAAACAAGGAGAAGAGCTAATGTTATTGATGTGTCTATATAAAAGGAGTCAAGGTACACTCGGCCATCCAATACGAGATGGAGGATCTTATAGTAGACACCCCTCTTATAGGAATATGTCAACTTATTGAAACTAAACCACAAACAAAAAGCAAAGAGAAGACCATGCCCCCAGTCATTACTTCTCTAGCTAGAAATGACATCATCAAGTTGGTCAAGGAGACATGATGAAAGCAAGAGTGAAATAAAAAAATAAAATGCTTAGCAAATCCCAAAAAAATTCATCATTTTGAGTTTATTTTTTTGTCATGGGATTGATGTCAAGTGTCAGTGTCTAGAACATGTTTGAAATAAGTCTCTTCAATAGGCTGACAAGAGTAGGCAGACACAATCAGAATGACTAATGATTGAGGTCTAGGAGGAATCTTCAAGGTGAAGAACCTAAGAGGACCAAGTGATAGTAGATAGACATAGCCAAAATGAATGGTAACCAATGCAAGAGAGATCTTCCATAAAGGAATCTCAAAATGTGACCCAAGCAATAGTAGGTAGACACAGTTGAAACAACTGGTGACTATTGCAAAAGAGATTCTATGAGGAGAATCTTGAAAGGAGTGATACTGGCGACAGTAGGTAGACACAGCTAGAATGACTGGTGACTATCATGAAAGAGATTCTATGAGGAGAATCTTGAAAAGAGTGACACTGGTGATAGTAGGAAGACATAGCCGAAATGACTAATGATTATTGTGAAAGAGATTCTATGAGAAGAATCTCAATAAGAGTGATACTGGAGATAGTAGGTAGACATAGCTAGAATGACTGGTGACTATCATGAAAGAGATCCTATGAGGAGAATCTCAAAAAGAATGACACTAGTGAAGATAGGTAGACATAGCTATAATGACTAGTGATTATCATGAAAGAGATTCTATGACACTAAAGGGGAATGCCCTCGAGTTGTGAGAAGACTCAATCCATGGATACATGAGTAGAAGTAGAAAACTAAAGTAGGAAAGTGACTATATAGGAAGCAAGAAGATGCACTGCAAGATGGAGCATTAGGAACAAGAGGTGCCTATTTGCTAGGTTTTCACCTTCTTAGCAGATCTTTCATTTTTTTTGCTACCATGATGCTTTTTTCCAAGTTTTCACCAATGACACTTTTTTTGTTTTTCAATTTTTTGGTATTTTTCCTTCTTTTCTTTTTTTTTTCTTTTTTTGGATTTTTTCAAATTTTTTGGTGTTACCAAGGCACCTATTGCTAGGTTTTCACTAGGGTAACAAATTTTTTTCAAGACTTTTTGCAATTTTTAGATTTTTTTCGGGACATATAGATATGTACAAAGAGCTGTTGAGATTAGATCAACTATAAAACCACTTTAGGTGGAGAGTGTTAATAGGTTCCTTGAGCACTTCTCCCTTGGCTGTAGAAAGTTGGTAAGCACTAGATCCATACACTGTAGTAATGATGTAAGGACCAAGCCAGTTTGGTTTAAACTTCCCTTTTTGGACTTTTCGTTGTTGATTCTTAGGGTTCTCTCTTAGGATGAGATCACCTAGTTGGAAGTCATGTGGCTAAAATTTCTAATTGTAGCTTCTTAACATTCGCTGCTAATAAGCTTGCAAATGATCGCACACCAGTTTTTGACGTTCATCTAGTAGCACTAGCTCTTGAAGCCAAGCTATCCTATAACCTTCATTTGTAATGAGGCCTTTCATAGAGATTCTCAAGGTAGGAATCTTGACCTCTATTAGAAGCATAACATCCACTCCATAAACCAAAGAAAAGGGCATCATACCTATTGGAGTCCTGATGCTCGCTTGCTTTGCCCACAAGGCTAGATTAATCTGGAGGTGTTAGTGCCTCCCAAATTTGTTGACTATGTGATGGAGGATCTTTATGATCACCTTATTGGATGCCTCAGCCTAGCCATTACCCTGGGGGTAAGAGATAGAAGACCAAAGTTATGTGATTTTGAATCACTTGAATAGTTCCTTGAGGTTTTTATTTTTGAACTATCCTCCACTGTTAGTAATGATGGAGGATGGTACACCATACCTATAGATGATGTAGTTTTAGATAAAGAGAGCTATAGTTTTTCCATTTTTGATTATGAGATGTACTACCTCTACCAGCTTCATGAAGTAGTCTATAGTTGTGATAATGAAGTTATGTCCATTAGAAGAAGTTGGGTGAATTTGACCCACCAAGTCAAAGGCCCATTGTTGAAATGGCTACATTATAGTAGATTGGATCAACTCCTTGGATAGAGCATGAATCAAATTCCCATGGAGCTGACATTGCTTGTAGGACTTAGCATACTTGATCACCTCTTGCTCCATTTTAGGCCAATAGTAACCAGCTCTAATGAGTTTGTGATCTAGTGTCAAGCCATTTGAGTGGGATCCATAAATACCCTCATGAATGTCAATTAATGTGCATTTGGACTTTCGAGTTCTAAAAACTTAAGGAGTGTTCCATCAAGACCTCTCTGAAATAGATCGTCAACAATAATGACATACAGTGTAACATTACAAATTAGGTAACATTTCTCATTTTGGGTTAGATCTTCTAGAATGGTTTGGTTATGGAGATAGGAATATATGTGATGGTAGTGAGATGAGTCTTGTCCCACAATAGAATAGATCATCTTAGAATCAGGGGTGTCATAGGCTGGTTAGTGTAATGCTTCCACTAGGAACTCATGTTGGAGATCATTTTCATGAATTTGTAGCAAGGAGGCCAAAGTAGCCATAGCATTACCCACTTTATTATCTGCTTGAGGAATTTTCTAGAAGGTGATGTGTGCAAAATATGTCTTCAAGTCATCAACCATGCATTTGTAAGGAACTAATTTCTCATCCTTTTTTTAATACACATCATTAACCTGGTCGATTATGAGTCGAGAGTCCCCAAAGATGTCTAACTAGTCCACTCTCCATTTAGCTACAATCTTCATGCCATTAATCAAAGCCTTGTATTCAGAAATGTTGTTTGTAAAAGGAAATAGAATCTTGTATGCTTTGGGTAATGAATATCTCTATGGCATTATGAAGAGTAATCCAACACTAGATCCCTATTATGTGAAGGACCCATCGAAGAACATCACCCACAGTTAGTGTGTGAGCATTAGAATGGACTCATCAAGGAAATCAATGTTAATTGGTAGGAGACTCTACATTGGTGCATCTTCTAGCTGATCTATAATTGCCTATCCCTTGATAGCCTTTCGTTCAACATACTAAATTTCAAATTTGCTAAGTATCATGACCCACTAAGCCAATCATCTTATAAGAGCTACCTTACCAAGCAAGTACTTTAGTGGATCTATTTTAGCTACCAGCCACATAGTATGGGCAAAAATGTATTGTCTCAACCTCTAGGAAGCAAAGACAACTACAAATCAAGCTTTCTCAATGATGTTGTGGTTCCTCTCATATGAGATCAATGTGCAACTCAAGTAGTAAATAGCTCTCTCCTTGTTATCATTGTCCTCTTGAGCTAATAAAATTCCCAAAGATGTTTTAGTTGCTGAAATGTACAAAATCAAGGGCTTCCCATAGATAGGGGGCATCAAGATTGGTGGATTGGCAAGATATTATTTTATCTATGTTAAGCTTTTCTCACAATCTGAACTCCAATTGAATTTCACACCCTTATGTAAAGTCTTTGTAAAAGGTTGTGATCTATCCCCCAACTATGAGATGAACTTGTGAATAGATTGGAGTCTTCCTTGTAGACCTCTCATCTGGTTGATATTTGAAGGTGGAGGCATATTCATAATTGCTTGAACTTTCTCCAGATCCACATCAATTCCTTTCATAGACACGATGTATCCCAACAAATTTCCTAATTTGACAACAAATACACATTTCCTAGGATTACTAAATTTTTCCATGCAATCTAGGATGGGTCCCAAATCTTGCAAATGAGTATTACATTTTTTTGCTTTTAACCAAGGTATCATCCACATAGTCCTCCATGGTCTTATGCATCATGTCATGAAAAATTGTATTTATCACTCTCTGATAGGTTGCACCAGAATTTTTCAAGCCAAATGACATTATCTTCCAATAGAAGGTTCCCCATGCACATGTAAAAGCAGTCTTTTCCTGATCTTCTAGCATAATTTTTATCTGATTATAACTAGAAAACCCATCCATGAGTGAGCACATCTCATAGCCTACTATCATGTCCATTATCATATCAATGTTGGGAAGTGGAAAATCATCCTTAGGACATGCTAAGTTGAGATCACAGAAGTCAATACAAACTCTAATAGATTTATCATGCTTGCAGACTGGGACAATGTCAGATATCCATTCGGCATAATCAATTGCACAGATATATCCTACTTTTAGAAGTTTCTCCAATTTTGCTTTGATGAGCAATGCAACATGAGGATGCATTTTTCAAAGTTTTTGTTTAACTAGTTTAATGCCTAGTGCAATGGATAGATGATGCATGATAAGATCAAGATCTAGTCTTGGCATGTTAGAATATGTCCAAGAAAAAATTATCTTCTCTCAAAAGAAGGTGATGAATTCCTCCCTTTCTTTACGAGACAGTGACTGTGCTAGATGTATCATATGAGGGTGTTCTTTCATGCCCAAGTTTATCAGCTATGTCAGCTCTATCAACACTGATGACCTCTCTTGAAAGTGACTCGGAAGTGCATCAATATCTCATCCATATGCACCTCAGAGAGGTTTTCAACCTTGGATACGTCTTTTGTTTTTACTTTTTTAGGTTTTGACACTGTGACAATGTGGTTTTCACCATCAAACCTTTTACATTTTTTCTTTTTAATTGTATGACTAAGATATTTAATGTTAGCTTTAGTCATGTTGACACTCTACTGACTAGTGGAGGACATTATAGATTCGATAGTGTTTAGGTAGTAGGAAAGAGCATAGTCATTCTAGAACATGGGGACTTCACTAGATGCATTAGGGTTCAAGTCTATAAGCTCAGGATGTGTGAGTGAAAGAGTAGTGATGGTTCGATTGCATTCACAGTATAGTCATTAAATGCTTGGACCAGAAATTTGAGACCTACTATGACTTCATCCACAATTGTGTTGAAATGCCTCTGAGTACTAATGTTAGCAACTAAAGACTCAAGGACACTAGTTGGATCAGACCCATCTAACCTAACCCCAGATGTTTCACCCACTTTGAGCTAGTTTTCATAAACATGAACTTGGTCAATGTCTTTATTAGAAGTTTCTTCTAAAAGAGACTCAAACTCATATTCCTTAGAATTAGTGCTACATGGTGAGAGGTTGTAGTATTCCCCAACAGCGATAGGTACATACTCACCTTCATCATTTGGATTCTTACACAAGTACTCAATATGCAATGAATGACTAGACTTTCCCTTTTCTGACTAAGTACTATGTGGATTAGTATTGTCTATAGAAGAATCACTAATATCATCCACAGTGCTGACATGCAGCACAAAGTCATCTAGCTCAGAAAAGAATTTAGAAAGATCGTGAGGAGTAGGATAAGGATAAGGATCCTCATCATTAGATTGGTCATCTTGAGTATTTGACTCAGCTTGTGACTCATTTTTGAATGAACTCTTGGGCTCTAGTATGAATTTGTTAGCTCCCAAATGGAAGGAAACCTTCTTAAAGCCTAGGCCAGATGTTGTATGCTAAAGGAAATGACCTGTAGGGAGCATGAATCAACAAGAAAACATTAGTTCAAACCAAAATATGCATCAAGTATTCACCAAATGAAATAAAAAACTAACTAATGCTTGCTTGAGTTTTGCAACTCAAAGCAACCAATCAAGCGAAATCCTCAAGCAACCTCTACAACTCAACAAAGGCACCCATGATAGGCCTTGTTGGTGTGTTAAGATTGGAGTAATGTTTGGTGTGGTCTCCCAAACACAACTATGTGATTGAATCTTTGAATCATGAATGTGCAAATGTGAGTGATGAAACTATGAGCCTATGCTATATGAATATGAAGAACACCTCAAACAATGGCTATGGAGAAAGCCATGCTTGAAGGCATTCAAAGATGACGATATGAAATGCAACAAAAGAAATCTAAGCTATGATGCAAGCTAAACTAAGATGCAAATGAAATGGAGATGAGGAATGCAAGCCATAAATCTACTCTAACAATGAAAATGAACTCTAAATCAGCTACCAAAGGTTAGTATGCAACCTAGAAATCACTATACAAGCTCTAAACTAAAACTACTATGAAAGCTCAAATCTCAAACCAACGTGATAACAATCCAATATTGGGAGATGAAAATTCTTGAGACAAGGGCCCTATTTATAGATTTGAGGGAGACCCTTGGTGAGGTGGCATCTATGTGGCATCCAAATAGTGCCACAAGGAGACACATAAGCAAGCCATGCAAGTGGTTAACATTTCAAAGTTTGCTCACACATGTGTGAGAAAACTTGGAGAGAAGAGTGGGGGACAAAGCTTGCAAGAGGGAGTTGTCTCACACATGTGTGAGCACACACTTAGGCTTAAGAAGGGTTTGGCAAGATGATTAAGGTAATCAAGTGGGATTAAATGATGGATAGCCTTAGGAGGATGAAAGTGATAGGGGTAGACTAGGTTCTAGGCTAGGTTTAAGATTAAATCAAACAAGATTTAATTTAATCATAGGTCTAGAGGAATTAATGAGATGGTGGGATTTAAATAAATATAATTTATTTAAAAGGGAGATTAATGGAGGATCATGTATTAAATAAATTTAACACATTAAGGCTAGAGGTATTTAAATTAAATTTGAATACCTTAGGAAAATGAACCTATTTTATTAAATAAATTTAATTAAATAGGTAGAAGAACATGATAAATATAATTAATTAATAGATAATTGATTTTAATGTCAAGGGCAATATTAAATAAATTAATATGGTCTTTTGGGATGATTTTAAGCATCTACAGATGTATCTCTATTTCTTTGAGCTATTGCCTTGATAGAATCAACTAGGCCATTGTTATTGCACCCAATAGGGTCAGTTCCCTTGTAGCCAAAATGCTTCATGAGTCTAAGACCAGGGCCATATTTCTCAGGAGTGATCTCTCTAGTTTTCTCTATTAGATCTACTAGAGTCTCTTCTCTGTAAAGCCATGTAAAAATGGCTCTATTTTCACTTTTATCCTCTAAGGGAACTATAACCCTAATAAAAGTGCCATTATACTTGGTTTGAGGTGTCAGCACAAATGACTTCTTTGCCTCTGATGGTCTCCCATAATGATGATGAGATTTAGGAAGAGATGTTAATGACAACATTGGTTTGATATGGTACTCCCCCATTCTAGTTTCTTTCAACTTGAATGACTATTCAATTTGTTTTAGCTTGTTGTCATGATAATCAATAGATTCCCTATTAGCAAGGACAAAATTTTTAGTAGCTTTGGGTATATTGTAGGTATAGCTAGTAGTGGTAGGAATAGTGACTTTGGAGCCATGAAATAAGAATTTGACACATTGGTGATATTTGGATGGCACAACATGTATCTCATGTATCCATTGCCATTCTAGTAGAATATTATAGGCCAAGGAAATGTTGAGCACTTGACAAGTGACATCCCTTTCTATAGGATTGATGTGAATGGGTAAGACCATAAGACCTAGAGACTTTCATTCAACTTCATCATATGCTTTGATACTGATCTTGTAGCAAGGATCAATAGAGTCCTTAGAATAATTCAATTATCTAATAAAAGAAGTAGAGACAATGTTCAATCTAGCACTGTTATTGATGAAGACCCAACAAACATGTGTTTGATGTATCGTGACCTTGATGTGTAGAGGTTGATTGTGTGGGTGACTCAATGAGTTTTCATCCTCCTTAGAGAAAGACATAAAGTAAGGTGAGGTGAAGTGACCTATGATGGATTAAAATCACTCAAGAACAAGATCTTGAGGAACATTTGCCTCAGTGAGGGCTTTCTCCAAAATTTTCCTATGAGAAAGCAAGATTTTAAGTAGCTCAAAGATGGAGATTTGAGCATTAGTTCATTTCAATTGATCAAGAACACTATAGATGGTTACTAGTGAATTTGTTCTAATTTTTTCACCTTTGCTCAATGGACCAACAAGGGTTTTGTCTTTACGTTGTTTAGGATTAGGAGTAGAAGGCGCAGGGCCTTTGAGCACCAACTTGGCATGAGAGCATGTAACAACATTAGCATAGTGATGCAAAGGTGTGTTGTCCATTTTGTTGGCAGTAGGGCCCCTCAAGAAAAATGGTATCTTGGGTTTATTGTTATCTTGCTTGTCCTTGATGGTAATGATGTCATAGTATTCAAAATCCATAGGTTTAACCATGTTTATCACATTGTCATCATTGGAGTATGCATAGTTTACTTTGTTGTCAGGTTTTGGTTTTGAAGTTTCTTCATTTTCATAGGCAAGGAAGGGCTCTTTGTGTATATGTGAAAATGTGGGCTATGCTAACACACACACACACTTCAACATGGTCGTTATTTGTGGATTCAGCTTAGAATGAACATTGTATTGTTTATCCAAAAATCATCTGACAAGGTGACCTGTTGCCTTCTATCTAAAGGGATTTTTCTTGTTAGATATCCTTAGATTTGAGGTGTTAAGAAACCACACCCTCTAAGAACAAAGGATTTAAGAAATGAAATTAATCTATATGATTGTGCAGATTAATCTAGAATTGAGTATGCACATTTAATCTAAGAACATGCAAAATAAAACTATGCTAAAATGTATGCATATTACTTCTATATGAAAAATTAAGCTAAATGAGAATCAATTGAAAATGAAATAAGCTTCAAATGAGTGTGAAATTTGATAGCAATTTGATGCAAATTCTATTCAACCTCTAAAAATGAAGAGATGAGGGTCTCTTAAATAGATTTTCCTGGAATCCATCAACGGTTGAGATCGATTTCAATCAACGGTCAGGATTGAAGATGAAGTTCAGTCATAAAAGAAGATTTTCAAATTAAAGGGAGTTAACTAACTCAGATTTGAGTGTAAGAGTCAGTCAACTCAGATAGACTTTAGTGTCAGAGTAAGTGATGTGAGTCATTTCCAATTTGATCAGTAGTGAAGTAAGAATTTCCCTTTTTTGAACTGAAGAGAGATTTTGGAGAGATATTTAATTTAATAAAATGAGATATGCTCTCATAAATATATTTTCTTATTAATTAAATAATTCTATTTAATTAATTAGAGGCACTTTTCTTATTTAATTAAATAACTTCATTTAATTAATTAGGAATGACTTCCCATTTAATTAAATAACTTTTCTTAATTAATTAGAAGTAGCTTCTCCATTTAATTAAATAATTTTTGTTTAATTAGTTAAAAATAGGCATATTTATTAAATTAAATAAATTTAATTCCATAGCACATTAGCCTTAGGAGATAATTTAATTTAATTAAAGTATAAATACTTAATAATTAAATTAAATCTTAATCAATAGGTTTAATGTGACTAATGTGAGTCAATACTATAGGAATTAAATAAAGAGTCTGATTAATGCAGATTTAGGTTTTCTGCATTTGACAATTAAGTCAAGTAGTGAGTAGCAGAATAAGAATTGCCTAGTGACATAGGACTTTAGAATTGATTAGAAATATACCAGAATTGGTGATCGTGGCAATAAGCCAATTTTGGGGTATTACATTTTGCCTCTCTTTGAATGAATGTGCAAATAACACATTCAATTCAGAGAAAATTAGAAAGCATGATGCAAAGATGAGATTGGTTTCGAAGTTGATGATACAAAGACCAATTGATAAGCTTTTAAGGACTATCTCTAGAATAGAGCTTAATCCCAAGGAATCCAAGTAGAATACCTAGATACCTAAAATTGATAATCATTTAAAAGACTATCTCCAGAATGGAGGGTAATCTTTAAGGATCCAGACAGAATGTCTAGATACCTAAAATTGATAAGCATTTAAAAGGTTTCTTTAGAATGAGGTTTGACCTTTAAGGATCCAAACAGAACACCTAGATACCCGAGATTGAAATAATTTAGAAGATTATCTCCAAAATGGAGCTTAACCTTCAAAGATTTAGATAGAACACCTAGATACGTGAGATTGAAAGCATTTAGAAGATTATCTCTAAAATAGAGCTTAACCTTCAAGGATCTAGATAGAACACCTAGATACCTAAGATTGAAAGCATTTAGAAGATTATCTCCAGAATGGAGGTTAACCTTCAAGGATCTAGATAGAACACCTAGATACCTGAGAGTGAAAGAATTTAGAAGATTATCTCCAGAATGGAGCTTAACCTTCACGAATCCAAATAGAACACCTAGATACCTAAAATTGATAAAAGATAGCAAGATCAAATAATGAGTCATAGAATCATCCCCAAAATGAGGTTTGATCCTTAGGATTCAGGGTTTAGACTGTCCCAATACCTATCCATCGAAATCTAAGAAGAGTTGTTATAAGATTGATCAGTTGATGAAAAGATAAGATAGATAGCAAAGATGCCAGATAGGAGGGAGCAAGATGCCCTGAGTAATGAGATGCCCCAAGTGACAAGGACATAAGATACGAACAAGATGCCCCAAGCAATGAAGATTCAGATTGATTTGAAATTCAAGTTCAATGATGTAATCATCCTGCCCCCTAGAGAGTGAAATTGAAAGATGACACACTAGAAATATGATGTAAAGTAGCATAAAGAGATATTGGAGAAATCCAAGATTCAGTAGAATATGGAAGAGATCAAAATGATGAGAAGATGATTTACAGTCAGTTTAGCATGCTTCTGAGATCTAGAAGATCAAATTTGACCATTAGTTGACTAGAATTAAGAAAATTTGACTTGAGTTGAAGATTTTCAAAATGAATTGTGAAAATATGAAGAATTTAGAATTTGAAAGGATTTTGAGAATCCCAAGATATCAGATAAATTCAGACTGCACAAGCATTTGATGATGTCGGTCCCCAAAACTTTAAAATTCATTTTTGAGGCACTTAGGTGTGTCAAATTTTGAATTTGATCTCAAAAATGGATTTAGAACGGTCCAATTAACTAGGGGGGTGATTTTTTCACAAATCAGAGCACTTTGAAAAATTTGGTCAACAGCTATATAAGGGTCACCAGTAGTGAACTAGGAATTTCTCTTTTTTGAACTGAAGAGAGATTTTAGAGAGATATTTAATTTAATAAAATTAGATATGCTCTCATAAATATATTTTCTTATTAATTAAATAATTCTATTTAATTAATTAGAGGGAAATGTATATGTGAAAATGTGGCCTATGCTAACACACACACTTCAACATGGTCCTTATTTGTGGATTCATCCTGGAATGAACATTGGATTGTTCCAGAGATAACTTTAAGGAACCCCCCCTCCCAAAATTTATATAATTGTGGCGAATCACATGTCATTTGGGTGAAAAAAAATTAATAGTGTTGGCGAATTATGCATCAATCGATGGATATTTGGTGGCGAATTTTTTAATAGTTTAGACAATTTTTATAAAATAATGGCAGTTATAATTTAAAAAATAAATAAAATTATTAATATTGATGGAGAATTATGTTTTGAAATGTAATTATGTTAAATGTATTATTTGAGAACTCAGACCATCTGATGATCCAAGATCAATGGTTGAGGTTTAATTTCGGCCAACATTTCTTGAAGGAAGAAAAATTCTCGAGATAGTCATCAAAATTTTGACATGTATCAAGGTAAGTTGTCTATGGAGTACAGTGTCACTCATAAAAAAAAATTCATCTAGGAAAATGGGAATTTGGTGAATGATGATCGTCAAAAGAGACACTCAATTAATTTTGTGGCGAATAAGAGTAAACATTAAAGAGAAATATGGGTGAACAACCCAACTACCAAACTGAAATTACATAATAATAGTGGTGAATGTTCTGACCACTACATGAATATTTTATAAAATCTAGGTGAATCGGTTAGCTAGTATACGATGTTTTTTTAAGCCAATTTCTATAGCCCAATCGAGACATATTAGCCAATTGACGAATAATAGCCACTAAAAAAATCTTTGGATTGTTCATCTGAAAATAGCCGGCAAGGTGACCTACTGCCTTCTATCTAAAGGGATTTTTCTTGTTAGATATCCTTAGATTTGAGGTGTTAAGAAACCAGACTCTCTAAGAATGAAGGATTTAAGAAATGAAATTAATTTGTATGATTGTGCAGATTAATCTAGAATGGAGTATGCATGTTTAATCTAAGAACATGTA
Organism: Cupressus sempervirens; assembly: GCA_028749045.1. NCBI lineage: Eukaryota > Viridiplantae > Streptophyta > Pinopsida > Cupressales > Cupressaceae > Cupressus > Cupressus sempervirens. The sequence goes on along the minus strand of CM053788.1, from coordinate 276,369,847 downwards.
AAAGAAAACTATGCTAAAATGTATGCATATTACTTCTATATGAAAAATTAAGCTAAATGAGAATCAATTGAAAATGCAATAAGCTTCAAATGAGTGTGCAATTTGACATCAATTCGATGAAAATTCTATTCAACCTCCAAATATGAAGAGATTAGGGTCTCTTAAATAGATTTTCCTAGAATCCATCAATGGTTGAGATCGATTTCAATCAACGGTCAAGATTGAAGATGAAGTTCTATCATAAAGGAAGATTTTCAAATTAAAGGGAGTTAACTAACTCAGATCTAAGTGTAAGAGTTAGTCAACTCAGATAGAATTTAGTGTCAGAGTAAGTGATGTGAGTCATTTCCAATTTGATCAGTAGTGAACTAGGAATTTCCCTTTTTTGAACTAAAGAGAGATTTTAGAGAGATATTTAATTTAATAAAATGAGATATGCTCTCATAAATATATTTTCTTATTAATTAAATAATTCTATTTAATTAATTAGAGGCACTTTTCTTATTTAATTAAATAACTTCATTTAATTAATCAGGAATAACTTCCCATTTAATTAAGTAACTTTTCTTAATTAATCAGAAGTAGCTTCTCCATTTAATTAAATAATTTTTGTTTAATTAATTAAAAATAGGCGTATTTATTAAATTAAATAAATTTGATTCCATAGTACATTAGCCTTAAGAAAAAATTTAATTTAATTAAAGTATAAATACTTAATAATTAAATTAAATATTAATCAATAGGTTTAATGTGACTAATGTGAGTCAATACTATAGGAATTAAATAAAGAGTTTGATTAATGCAGATTTAGATTTTCTGCATTTGACAATTAAGTCAAGTAGCGAGTAGTAGAATAAGAATTGCCTAGTGACATAGGACTTTAGAATTGATTAGAAATATACCAGAATTGGTGATCATGGTAATAAGCCAATTTTGGGGTATTACATTTTACCCCTCTTTGAATGAATGTGTGAACAACAAGTTCAATTCAAAGAAAATCAGAAAGCATGATGCGAAGATGAGATTGGTTTGGAAGTTGATGATACGGAGACCAATTGATAAGCTTTTAAGGACTATCTCTAAAACAAATCTTAATCCCAAGGAATCCAAGTAGAATACCTAGATGCCTAAAATTGATAAGCATTTAAAAGACTATCTCCAGAATAGAGGGTAATCTTTAAGGATCTAGACAGAACGTCTAGATACCTAAAATTGATAAGCATTTAAAAGGTTTCTTTAGAATGGGGTTTGACTTTTAAGGATTCAAATAGAACACCTAGATACCTGAGATTGAAATCATTTAGAAGATTATCTCCAAAATAGAGCTTAACCTTCAAGGATCCAGATAGAACACCTAGATACCAGAGATTGAAAGCATTTAGAAGATTATCTCCAGAATGTAGCTTAACCTTCAAAGATTCAGATACAACACCTAGATAGCTGATGTTGAAAGCATTTAGAAGATTATCTCCAAAATGGAGCTTAACCTTCAAGGATCCAAATAGAACACCTAGATACCTGAGAGTGAAAGCATTTAGAAGATTATCTCTAGAACAAAGCTTAACCTTCAAGGATCCAAATAGAACACCTAGATACATGAAAGTGATAAAAGATAGCAAGATCAAATTATGAGTCATAGAATCATCCCCAAAATGAGGTTTTGATCCTCAAGAGTCAGGGTTTAGACTATCCCAATACCTGTCCATCAAACTCTAAGAAGAGTTGTTATAAGATTGATCAGTTGGTGAAAAGATAAGATAGATAGCAAAGATGCCAAATAGGAGGGAGCAAGATGCCCCGAGTGATGAGATGCCCCAAGTGACGAGGACATAAGATAGGAACAAGATGCCCCAAGTGATGAAGATTTAGATTGATTTGAAATTCAAGTTCAATGATGTAATCATCCTACCCCCTCGAGAGCGAAATGAAAAGATGAAACACTAGAAATATGATGTAAAGTAGCATAAAGAGATATTGGAGAAATCCAAGATTCAATAGAATATGGAAGAGATTAGAATGATGAGAAGATGATTTAGAGTTAGTTTAGCATGCTTCTGAGGTCTAGAAGATCAAATTTTATAATTAATTGACTACAATTAAGCAAAGTTGACTTGAGTTGAAGATTTTCAAAATGAATTGTGAAAATATGAAGAATTTAGAATTTGAAAGGATTTCAGGAATCCCAAGATATCAGATAAATTCAGACTACACAAGCATTTGATCGCGTTGGTCCCCAAAAATTTGAAACACTTTTTTGAGGCACTTAGGTGTGTCCGATTTTGAATTCAATCCTAAAAATGGATTCAGAATGGTCCAATTAGCCAGGGGAGTATTTTTGTGCAAATCAGAGCACTTTGAAAAATTTGGTCATCAATTATATAAGGGTCGAAGGTGTCATTTTCAAAATCATTTGTGCTTTTGTCTTCTAGTGATTTTGAGCTCTAAGAGAGATATGGTAGTGAACATGAGATACCATCTTTTTGAGTGCTCCAGATGACTCAGTCGGCCAGCAAACTACGAACCACCGGTGAGTCATCAATTTCCCATCTTTGTACTTTCACTTTCTTGCTTTACGGGGTCATTTATTGCATGTTTTAGCATGTTTTTAGGGGGTCCAATCGGTCTTCGTGTGAGACCTATCTTCTTTCTCACAAAGGTCTTATTTCTTTGTGCAAAGAAATAGGGTGCGCTATTTCTTCGTGTGAGGCAAGAGGATCTTTGCACGAGAGGCAATTAGGTCTCACACAAAGAATGAGATTCTTTGCATGAAGGGAATCTTTTCTCGCATGACAACATAATTCTTCGTGCAAGATTTGAGATCTTTGTGCAAGAGTTGTAGAACTTCACGCAAAATTTCACAGTTTCACTTGAGATTTCATGAACTTCACACAAAATCCCGTGATAGTCATGCTTAAGAGTTTCAATTTCTTGCTCAAAAATTGCATTTTAGTTTGTTTTGATAGATTGTGTTGATTGGATATTGATTATTTGTTTGTCATTTTTGTTGTACGTGCAGGAGGTCTTCGGTGATGTCACATTTAGATTGCACTACCCACCATATGGGGAGTTATTTCAGAGTCTCGATGATGTTGATCAGGCACACATTACATGATTGGGTTTATCTTCATTGTGCCGAATTCTAGCTATGATGATGAATCATAGCTTACTGATAGCTTTGGTGGAGCATTTCCATTCAAAGATGAACACTTTTCATTTTTTGATGGGCGAGATGATGATCACCCTAGAGGATATATGGAGGATACTGAAGATCCCCTTTCACAATGCTTGGGTCATTTATGATATAGTGCCTAGAGTAGGTAGAGAGGCACTGTCAATTGTATTTGGGAGAGAGCTACCAAGAGGCAAGGCCATCATCTAGGATGAGCTGATGCACACCTACGGACCCATGCATAGGGTAGCATTTGTGCTAGCTATATTTTTGAGTAGTTTCTTATGTCTTGACAGAGGATAGCATGGTTTGGAGTGCGGGTGGGGAGCCATGCTTCACGGGATGTTGGAGGCACCCGAGATCTTTGGGTGGGGTTAGTGCATGTTGGTCCATCTTTTCCATGAGATGCATGAGGTCTTCTTCCATGAGAAGAAGATGATGGTAGCTAGAGTATATGTGTTGCAGATTTGGGCCTGGGAGCATCTTCTCGTATGCAGGCCAATTTTTGAAGATACCAAAGATCCCATGGAGCCCTATATATGCAGATATTGAGGGAACATTACCTAGGTCCACCTGGGTAAGATTGAGTAGTGGAGGATATGTCTTGATGACTTGGTGTCCATTATATGGAAACCCTGGTGAGAGACAAAGGACTGCGATGATGCCCCTAGAGAGTTACCATGGATGTTCAGTCCTTGACCTCTGGCAGGTAGGACCACATCAATCATTAAGAGATTTGTGATCTCATGAGTGTGGCAGCAGTATGGCCGACCATACGACATTTCTGCTAAGTACTAGACATATGCTAGGTTTCAAAAGGATGTTGAGTGAGGATTTCTAGCATAGATGGATCCAGGGTAGTCCATGATAGATATTCATAGCCTAGCTATAGTTCAGTGGGACTACCTGCCAGAGGTAGTAGATACAGGGATGATGCCTACATATCAGGCATTTTTGATCAGCCATCCATTCCCATGGTTTACAAATCCACTAGGAATGGAAAGTTAGGCACAAAGGAAGGTGCCTTAGCAGTAGTAGGCACAACCATAGTCATCAGGTCAGCCATAGTAGTAGTCACGAGTCTAGCACTAGATACAAAAGATGCAAATTCCCCCATGTCAGATGAGATTAGACCTAGGCGCTATGGGTAGTGGGATGGGACACAGTCAATGGTAGAGATAGAGGATAGAGGAGCAAGCCCCTTAGCAAGAGGCTCCATAGTAGTAGGTGCCACCATAGTAGGAGGCACCACCACAATGGCAGGCACCGGAGATGTTGGATGAGGATATGCTAGATCAGCTGGTAGGTGGGGTGCAAGACACAATATGATGGTACCAAGAGTAGATTCGTTAGGCCTCTCGGCAGTTGAAGGATCTGTAGATTTCAATGGGAGTCTAAGATGTGTAGTTGGTGGAGAGGCAGAAAGAGATAGACTGATGGAGAGATCGTGCGGAGACTGCAGAGCAGAGATTAGAGCTAGTGCAGGATGAGATCTGCTTTCAGTCAACTTGGTCTGCCTACTATTATGCTGCATATATGAGTGCAGTACTGGATGAGACACTATAGGTCCAAAACTTTTCTTAGTATGCACAAGAGTTTTGAGGTGTATGACCTCTTACCAAACTAGAGATGCCACCACCGCCTCCACCACCTACTGCTCTTGCTCCTCCTAGAGGTGAGGATATAGGACAAAGTTAGACACTCTATGCCTGACTCTAATTTTGATCTCTAGCTATGTATTGACTGGTGTGCCAGCACCACATGTATCATTTTTGATTTATTGTGCTCAAGTAGCACCCATTTTTTGTACTGATCCATTCTTTTGATATATATATGAGATCTTGAGCTGAGTATTCCTTTGTACATGTCATTGTCTGTTTTGCTTTACTTTGATGTACATGAGATATCAATATGATGATGATGAGAAAAATGTTGTACTTTGGTATGAATGCATATGTATTTTGATGTGATGTGATGTGATGTGATGTGATTATGAGCATGTAGAGTAGAGGTTATGAGTATATGGATGCAATGCACATGGAAATGGGCTAACATCTCACGTAGTGTTGCATGTTTGTTGCTTGATAGTGATAGGTATTCCATTGAGGAGCGCAAATCAATGAACCAAATGCTTGTGTAGCCATGAAGAAACTTGACATGTGGAGATGCCCCCAATCCTTCATCACAAAGGGTAGGAATAGAATGACAATTGAATTGTGTGTTTATGCAAGTGAAGTATGTAATGCAAGACTATGTTAAATGCAACCCTAGGTCTGGTTACCAAGCCTCAACAATTTATCATCACCGAATATAGAACAAAGCTCGTAGGTCATACAATTCCCACTGACATTGCAATCATGAAAATATTAATATAACATATGTTATTAGTTTTTCACGATTAAATGTAAGCATTCGAGGCACAAGAAGCCAGAATGACAAGAACATTTGTCCCTTTTAATGTAGCAAGTTAACATAAGCATCAAAGCATAAAAACTAGGATGACCTAAATTTTGTTTGCATACAAATATGTTAGACACATAGGAGATCCATCTTATGCTAAGTATTTAGTATTTATTCTATCTACAATGACCCTTGCATTCATAACCTGAGACAAAAGTGTGCTAGATATACTCGCAGTGACTTGTACATTCACCTAGTAGGATGAGTATTAGTATTTACTATAGCATGAAGAGTTCACTCCAAAAAACAAGGAGAAGAACCAACTTTATTGATTTATTCATATAAAATGGGTTGAGGTACACATGGCCATCCAATATATGTCAACTAATTGGAACTAAATGCAAACAAAAAGCAAAGAAAAGATCATGCCCCCAGTCATTACTTCTCTAGTCGAAGATGACATCATTGAGTTACTCAAAGAGATATGACAAAGCAAAAAAAAGCAAACAAAGAAAATTTTCACCATATCTAGACAAGTATATCATTTTTTTAAGTTCAATGTTTTCGGGATTGATGTCAAGTGTCAATGTCCAGAACATGTTTGAAAGAAATCTCTTCAGTAGGATGATGACAGTAGGCAGACGTAGTCAGAATGACTAGTGACTAAGGTCAAAGAGGAAACTTCATGATGAAGAACCTAAAGAGGACTAAGTGACAGTAGACAGACATAGCCAGGTTGACTGGTGACTGACGTAAGAGAGATCTTCCATAAGGGAATCTAGAGACGTGACCCAAGCAACAGTAAGTAGACCCAACTGAAATAACTAGTGACTATTGTGAAAGAGATTCTATGAGGATGATCTTGAAGAGAGTGACACTAGCAACAGTAGGTAGATGCAGTGAGGACCACTAGTGACTATCGCAAAGGAGATTCTATGAGGAGAACCTCGAACAAGAGTGATACTAGCGATAATAGGTAGATGCAGTGAGGACCACTAGTGACTATGGTGAAGGAGATTCTATGAGAAGAAAATTGAATGAGAGTGATGCTAGCGATAGTAGGCAGATGTAGTGAGGACCACTAGTGACTTTTGTGAAGGAGATTCTATGAGGAGAATCTCGAAAAGAGTGACACTAAGGGGGAATGCCCCCGAGTTGTGAGAAGACTGAATCCATGGATACATGAGTAGAAAATAGGAAAAGTAGGAAAGTGAAAGCATGAAAGCAACTATAAAGAGTAGCCAAAAGATGTGCTATAGGATGGAGCATTGGGAACAAGAGGTGCTTATTTACCAGGTTTTCACCTTCTTGGTAGAGATTCTCTTTTTTTGCTACCATGATGCCTGTTTCCAGGTTTTCACCAATGGCACTTTTCTTTTTTCTCAATTTTTTTGTATTTTTCTCTTTTTGATTTTTTTGTATTTTTGAGATTTTTCAATTTTTTTGGTGTTGCCAAGGCACCTATTGCTAGGTTTTCACCAGGGTAACAATTTTTTTCAAGACTTTTTCTGATTTTTAGATTTTTTTTAGGACATATAGATATGTACAAAGAGTTTACTAATTTTAGATCAACTATAAAACTGCTTCAGGTGGAGAGTGTTGACAGGTTCTTTAAGCACTTCTCCTTCGGTTGTGGAAAGCTGATAGGTGCCAAATCCATATACTGTAGTGATGATGTATAGACCGAACCAGTTTGGTTCAAAATTTCCTCTTTGTACTCGTTGTTGTTGATTCTTGGGGTTCTCTCTCAAGATGAGATCACCCAGCTGGAAGTCATGTGGCCTGACCTTCTGATTGTAACTTTTGGCCATTCTTTGTTGATATGCTCACAGGTGATCACATGCCACTTGTTGTCATTCATCCAGTAACACAAGCTCTTGAAGCTGAGCTAGCCTATAGTCATCATCAGTGATAAGGCCCTTCAAGAGATTCTCAAGGTAGGAATCTCAACCTCTATTGGAAGCATAGCATCTGCCCCTTATACCAAAGCAAAGGGAGTCATGCTCGTTGGTGTCTTGATTCTTGTCCTATACACCCACAGAGCTAGATTGATCTGGAGATGCCAATCTCTCCCTAACTTACTGACTGTGCGATGAATAATTTTGAGGATCACCTTATTGGATGCCTCAACTTGGCCATTACCCTGGGGGTAATAAATGGAAGACCAATGTTGTGTGATCTTGAATTTCTTGCATAGTTTCTTGAGGTCTTTATTCTTGAATTTTCCTCCATTTTCAGTAATGATTGAGGATGGTACACCATATTTGTAGATGATGTAGTTTGTGATGAAAAGTGCTATAATTTTGCCATCAGCAACTATAAGAGGTACTACCTCTACCCACTTCGTGAAATAATCTGTAGCCATGATAATGAACTTATGTCCATTAGAGGAGGTTGGGTGGATCTATCCCGCCAAGTCAAAGGCCCATTGTTGAAATGGCCATGTTGTAGTAGACATTGTTAGTAATGATTGAGGACGGTACACCATATCTGCAGATGATGTAGTTTGTGATGAAAAGTGCTACAATTTTTCCATTAGCAACTATAAGAGGTACTACCTCTACCCACTTCGTGAAATAATCTGTAGCCGTGATAATGAACTTATGTCCATTAGAGGAGGTTGGGTGGATCTATCCCACCAAGTTAAAGGCCTATTGTTGAAATGGCCATGTTGTAGTAGATGGAATCTACTCTTTGGCTAGAGTGTGGATGAGATTCCCATGTAACTGACACTGCTTGCAGGACCTAGCATACTTGCTAGCTTCTTACTCCATTTTGGGCTAGTAGTAACTAGCACGAAGGAGTTTGCGAGCTAGTGTCAGGCCATTCGAATGAGATCTGCAAATGCCCTCATGAGCATCAATTAGTGTGTGTTTGGACTCTTCAGGTTCTAAACACCTAAGGAGTGTTTTGTCGAGACCTCTCCTATATAGATCATCAACAATAATGACATAATGTGAAGCATTATGGATTAAATAACATTTCTTATTCTGGGTCAAACCTTTCATAATGGTTTGATTATGAAGGTAGGAATATATGTGATGGTAGTGAGATGATTCTTGTCCTATAATGGAATAGATCATCTTAGAATCAGGGGTGTCATAGGCTGGGTAGTGTAATGCTTCCACCAAGAACTCATGTTGGAGATCATTTTTAGACATTTATAGTAGAGAGGCTAGGGTGGCCATGGCATTAGCCATTTTATTATCTACTCGAGGAACTTGCTGAAAAGTGATGTGTGCAAAATACTTCTTTAAGTCATCAACCATGCACTTGTAAGGAATTAGTTTCTCATCCTTTGTTTGGTATACATCATTAACCTAGTTGATAACAAGCTGAGAGTCACCAAAGATATCTAACTCATCCACTCTCCATTCAATTGCAATTTTCATGCCATTAATCAAAGCCTCGTATTCAGCAATGTTGTTTGTACAAGGAAACATAATCTTGTACACTTTGGGCAATGAGTATCTCTGTGGTGTAATGAAGAGTAATCTAGCACCTGATCCTTGTTGTGTGAAGGACCAATTGAAGAACATAACCCATGTGTGGTGCGTGAGTGTCAGAATTGACTCATCTAGGAAATCAATGTTCATTGGCATAAGACTTTGTATGGGTGCCTCGGCCAGCTGGTCTACAATTGCTTGTCCCTTAATAGCCTTGTGTTCAATATATTAGATGTCAAACTCACTGAGTATCATAACCCATTTAGCCAATCTTCCTATAAGAGCTGCCTTACTGAGCAAGTACTTTAATGGATCTATTTTAGCCACAAGCTGTGTAGTGTGGGAAAGCATGTAGTGTCTCAACTTCTAGGAAGCAAAGACAATTGCCAAGCAAGTTTTCTCAATAATGCTATAGTTCTTCTCATAAGAGACCAATGTCTACCTCAAGTAATAAATAGCTCTTTCTTTGTTGTCCTTATCTTCTTGAGCCAATAGGATGCCCAAAGATGTTTCAATGGATGAAATGTATAAAAGCAAAGGCTTCCCATGAATAGGAGGCATCAAGATGGGTGGATTGACAAGATATTGTTTGATCTGTGTTAAGCTTTGCTCACAATCCTGGCTCCAATTTAATTTCACACCCTTATGTAAGGTCTTTGTGAAGGGTTGTGATCTATCTGCCAATTGTGAAATAAGCCTGCAAATATATTGAAGCCTTCCCTATAGTCCTCTCATCTGACTAATGTTCGAAGGTGGTGGCATGTCCATTATTGCTTGTACTTTCTCTGGATCTACTTCAATTCCTTTTGCAAAAACAATGTATCCCAACAACTTCCCTGATGTGACACCAAACATGCATTTCTTAGGATTGAGCCAAAGACTGAAATTTTCCATATAATCTAAGATGGGACCCAAATCTTGTAGATGAGTATTGTGTTTAGCACTTTTGACCAAGGAATCATCAACATAGTCCTCCATGGTTCTATGCATCATGTCATGGAAAAATGTAGTAATAGCTCATTGATATGTAGCACCACCATTCTCCAAATCAAATGGCATCACATTCCAACAAAAGGTTCCCCATGTACATGTGAAATCTATTTTCTCCTGATCTTCTGGTGCAATTTTTATCTAATTGTATCTAGAAAAACCATCCATAAGTGAGTAAATCTCATAGCCAACTGTCATATCCATGATCATATCAATATTAGGGAATGGAAAGTCTTCTTTAGGACATGCCAAGTTAAGATCACAAAATTCTATACAAACCTTGATAGATTTATCATGCTTGAAAACTGGAACAATATTGGCTATCCATTCAGCATAATTAATTGCATAGATGAAACCAGCCTTCAAGAGTTTCTCCAATTCTGCTTTGACGAGCAATGCAATGTGAGGGTTTATTTTTTGAAGCTTTTGTTTAACTAGTTTGATGCCTATTACTATGGACAAATGATGCATGATAAGATCAGAATCCAATCCTAGCATGTCAGAGTATGTCTAGGAAAAATTTATGTTCTTTTCCTTGAAAAAGGCAATGACTTGTTCCTTCTCTTCAGGTGACAGTGACTGTGCGAGATGTATCATATGAGGATGTTCTTGTATGCCTAGGTTAATTGGCTACATCAGCTCTATCAACACTATTGATCTCTCCTGAAAGTGACTGGGAAGTACATCAAATATCTCATATGCGGGTGCCTCAGAGAGGTTTTCACCCTTGGATACGTCTTTTATTTTTACTTTTTTGGGTTTCGACATTGCCACAATGTGGTTTTCACCATCAAACCTTTTGCATTTTTTCTTTTTAATTGTGTGACTGAGATATTTGATGTCAACCTCAGTCATGTTGACACACTGCTCATTGGTGGAAGATGTTACAGGTTCGATAGCATTTAGGTAACAAGCAAGAGCATAATCATTCTAGAAGGTGGGGACTTCACTAGATGTATTAGGGTTCTAGTCTATAAGCTCAAGATGTGTAAGTGAGAGAGTAGTGGCTAGTTCAATTGTGTTCATAGTATAGTCATTAAGTGCTTGGACCAGCAATTCAAGATCTATGACAACCTCATCTATAGGTGTGTTCAAATGCCTCAGAGTATGAATGTTATTAATTGATGATTCTAGGACACTAGTTGGATCCAACCCATGTGACCTAACCCTAGAAATTTCACCCACTTTGATTTGGTTTTCATAGACATGCACTTGGTCAATGTCTTTATTAGTTGTTTCTTTTGAAAGAGAGTCAAACTCATATTCCTTAGAATTAGTACTACATGGCGAGAGATTATAGAACTCCCCAATAGTGATAGGAACACAGTCACCTTCATCCTTTGGGTTTTTACAAAAATACTCAACACGGGATGACTAACTAGATTCTCCCTCTTTAGAATGATATTTGAATTGCTCAATATTGTCCTCAGAAGAATCACTAGTATCATCCATAGCGCTAACACATGGCACAAAGTCATTTGGCTCAAAAAATAATTTAGTGAGATCATAAGGGATAGGATGAGGATAGGAATCCTTATCATCAGATTCTTCCTCTTGAGTATCTGACTCAACTTGTGACTCATTTTCAAATGAACTCTCAGGTTTGGGAATGAATTTATTTGATCCCAAATAGAAAGGGACCTTCTTAAACCCTAGGCTAGTTGTATCATTATTGCTTCGAGATCTTGCTTTGATAGGATCAATCAAGCCATTGTTATTGCACCCAATAGGGCCAGTTCCCTTGTAACCAAATTGCTTCATAAGCCTAAGACCAGGTCCATATTTCTTAGGAGTGATTTCTCTAGTTTGTTTTGTTAGGTCCACTAGAGCCTCCTCTTTGTAAAGCCATGCAACAATGGCTCTATTTTAACTTTCATCTTCTAAGGGAACTATAGCCTTGATAAAAGTGCCATTATACTTGGTCTGAGGTGTCAACACGAATGACTTCTTTGCTTCTGAGGCTCTCCCATAATGTCGAGGAGACTCTAGGAGAGATGTTAATGACATCACTGGTTCAATGTGGTACTCTCCCATACTAGTTTCTTTTAGTTTAAATGACTACTCAATTTGTTTTAGCTTATTGTCATGATAATCAATAGACTCACAGTTAGCAGGGATGAAAGTTTTAGTATCTTTGAGCATATTGCAGGTGTAGCTAGTAGTGGCAGGAATAGTAACTTCAGAGCCATGAAATGGGAACTTAATGCATTGGTGGTATGTGGATGGCACAACATGCATCTCATGTATCCATGGTCATCCTAATAGAATGTTGTAGGCTAAGGGAATGTCAAGCACCTGACAGGTGACATTCCTTTTGATAGGATCGACATGAATTGGTAAAACCACAAGACCTAGAGACTTTTATTCCACTTCATCATATGCTTTGATAGTGATATTTCATCAAGGATCAACAGAGTCCTCAGAATAATTCAATTGTCTAAGATGAGCAGCAGAGACAATATTTAGGCTAGCACCGTTATCAATGAGTACTCGATGAACACATGTCTGATGGACCATAACTTCAATGTGTATATTTTGATTGTGTGGGTGACTCAACAAGTTTTCATCTTCCTTAGAAAAGGGCATAAGATATGGCAAGGTTAGGTGACCTACCATGGATTGAAATTGCTCAAGATCAAGATCTTGAGGAACATTTACCTCAACAAGGGCTTTATCCAAAATCTTCCTGTGAGTAGGTGAGATTTTAAGTAGCTCAAAGATAGAAATATGAGCATTAGTTTGTTTCAACTGATCGAGAACACTATAATTGGTTGTGGTCAAGTTCGTTGTGGGTTTTACACCTTTGCCAGATGGATCGGCAAGGGCTTTTTCTTTGTGTTGTTCAAGATATGAAGTAGGAGGCACAGGGCCTTTGAGCACCAACTTAGTGCAAGAGCGAGTGACAACATTAGCATAGTATTATGAAGGCATATTATCCATTTCATTGGAAGTAGGGGCCCTCAAGACAAATGGTGTCTTGGGTTTGTCATTATCTTGCTTTCCCTTAATGGTAATAACATCGCAGTATTTAGAATCCATAGGTTCAACCATGTGAATGACATTGTCATCATTGTAATATGTATAGTTGACCTTATTGTAGGGTTGTGGTTTCTAAGTCTCTCTTTTTTCATAAGCTGGGAAAGGTTCTTTGAATGCCTTGTGATCCAAATTTTTGTTATGTCCATCTACCACAAGATCACTAGCATCAATCATGTCTAGGACTTTATGGTGCAATTTTATACAGTTGCTAGTTTTAAGTCCCTTGTTTTGGTTATACTCATAGAATGAGGTCTCATTCCACCATGGTGGATGAGGTTGTGGATCATAGGGACGAGGGTTATCCATTGGTGAAATTATCTTATGTTGTAGCAATGTTTTGTAAACCACATCCAAAGGTTCTCCCAAAGGTGTATACTCTCACTTGAGGCGTGTTGTCCAAGAGTTTCTTAGTTTGTTCCCAAACATCTTATTGCCTAGAGGAGATTTCTCAATATTTTTGGCCACTTTGATATCATCTGTGAGATTAAATGCAGCTTTAGCAGGTTTACGTGTGACATTGTCAACAACTCCATCATGTACAATTTATCGGTTCTTGTTGACATGTTTGGTTTTATCCCTGTTGGAAGTGGAACCTTGTTTTATGTCTCTCTAAAGAGTAACTTCACCTTTCTTGACAATAAATTCTTCGATACAGATAGCCTATGTAATCATGTCTTCAAAGGTACGTGGACCTTGTAGTTGGACTCTATACCCAAAATTAGGTAAGAGGTTATCAGTGAAAATGTCAAGCTTCTTCATTTCTAGATTTTATGAGAATATTTAGTGTATAGTTGTCTCCACCTTTGGAGGAAAGTGAGGAAAGGTTCACCAACCTTCTATTTAAGGTTGCATAGATCTTGAATATTGACAGGGTGTTGTATGTTATGCGAATATTGTTGAACAAATAGATTGGTAATTTCGTCAAACATCTTGATACCAGGAGGTAAATGTGAGAACCACTCCAAAGCCTGACCACCTAGGCTTCTAGGGTATAAATGCATGAGGTAGGTTTGATCATGTATAAAATCCATAAACAAAGCACCAAATTCCTGCAAGTGATCTTGGGGATCAGTAGTACCAAAGTATTTGTCATATTTGGGTAGTTCTACACCTTGTGGGGAAGGTGGCATGTTTATGCTTTTGTCAAATGGAAATGGACAAAGAGCATCCAATTTGTATGTCTTTGTGGGTTTATCTTTCTCATGCATCATCTAAGCCAATTGGTCTTGCATAATTTTCAATTGTTTTTGGAGTTTAGAGGTCTTAGTTTCTTCTTCAGGTGTGACAATGGTTTCCACATTGAAATGAGAAGGTAACTTTGCTCCCTCTTGGGCAAGTTTGAGAAAGTATTTTTCTTTCTCTTCATTGAGGAGGATTCCCATGACCTTTTGGAAGTTTTTTTCTCTTTGACATTTTGCTATGTGTTCAGGGAGTATTTCCACCTCTTCCTGTTCCTCATCGGTGTCATAGTCTTTCTCTTTCTCTTTATCATTTTTAGGTGTTTCTTCATGTCGACTATGACTACCATGTTTAGGTTCACGATTAGTCATTATAGGAACGTGTTCTGCTTTAGTGTGTTGTGTTTCAAAAGATCCTCTATAAAAAGAATCAAACATCATATTTGGTAATAAATGATCTCTATTTGTCTCAGTATCCTCGTGGTACAAAGGATTCCTAATTTCTTGCACGTTTATGGAAAATGTTCGCTGAATTCAAGATGACCTGGTAGGTGAGGGAGATCATGAAGATGCCTCACTAGTCAAACTAGATACAGATTGCATAATGAAAGGTAAGTGACCTTTGCTAAGATTACAACCCCTAGCACGACCACATCTAAGGTTATAAGGATAAAACACATTGTCACTTCTGGTTACAACAATCATAGACAAGGACAAGAAGCTAGACCCTAGATAAGGGCTACACTAAGACTGAGTCTCAAAAAGGACAAGGTAATAGTAATAATTCTATTGACCAAGGCACAAATGGTTTGATTTAAAGGCTAGAATAGCCAAAGATTATGACCAATGCGATATAAAGTATGACAAGCATTAAGACAAGGACCAAAAATAACTTATGAGACGAGACTAGTCAAAATGTAAGATACAAGCCCTTAGCAAAGAAAAGTGTCACTGTTTCAAGACTATTTGTAGATAGAGAGTGACAAATGGATGTAGAAAAAGGTAGCGTGCAGGCCACAAATAGCTAAAATAGACCCAAATTGGAAATGCTGACAAAAGATTTCGCACGAGAAACCTTTACAAGCTGCACAAAGAATTTTTTTAATCCGCAAGAAGAAGTTTTCTAGATCGCGTGAAGGTCAATGACAATGGTTTAATTTTGCACGAGGAAGTTCAAAGGTAACACAAAGACTCATGAAAATAGTTTAATTTCGTGTGAGAAAAAATGATTTCGCGCGAGGACAAAATGTTTTTATGCAAGACTGAAAAAGTTTTCGCGCGAGAAGGCAAACCAGTTTTAGAACAACGACTGAATTTGACAAGATTTATGGACTTTTCAGATAGAGTGGATAGATTTATTAGACAAATCTGATTGGACAGGTAGCAAGGTTGACCAAGTAAGACATTTGGACAAAGTTTTCAAGTTTTCAATCTAGAAAAAGTGTTTAACAAGATAGTGGGAAGCAAGCAGTAGTTGAAAATAGTCCTACTGAGGATAAAGCAACTTGATAGGATAAGGGAGTCTTGACCTTTGTTTATTTTAATTGGTTTGGACTTTGTTGATGACTCGATAATATACACACTTTATCCCTAGAAAGAAAAAATGGTAGAGAAAGAAAAACTTTTGTCCCACATCTTATGCACATGGGTGTACCTCACACTACCATGTCACCCCCTAGAGGGCACCCATGTTTTTGGTATATTCAAAGGACTCAATAGTATATGCTAAATGAGTGCCCTTATGGAAGGGGACAAGCACGTATACCACCTTCAAACATCTAGTAGCATGCCTATGGTGAGTTCTATAGGAGAGATTCTTCCCCCTCCTTGCACAAAGATTATGCCTCCTTTTAGAGGTGAACTGGGTAGCTTCTAACTGGGAGGTTTTTACTTGGCTTCCATTCGAATTAATCCCTAGTGGCTCTATAAGTGGAGTTGAGGCTAGCAGCCCACACCAGCATCTGAAAGTGAACACTACTTGCTTAACAAGCTAGGGGCCAGCGCCAACCAGTGCATAGACAAAGCTTCCCCTTAATATGTGATATCAAGAATTAAGGGGAAGAAATTAATCTAACTTTGGAGTCTTTTTCTCTACAAAGCATCATGATTATAGTGAGTTGGAATCCCCGATGAAAGGAGTGTGCTCACTTGGGTCATTCCTAGAGGTTGGATCACTCTGACAAGACCTCTAAAGGATTGACACAGACTGGTGGTTTAGATCTAAGGGTCTGAGTTTCTGATTTCCCTCAAGGGGAAAGAGCATAATCCTCTACCTTATTTCCTTGCTCAAACATGCAAGACAAATTAATTATCGACATGGCTTAATCAATCCAAACTCATTCTTCCTTAAAGATTTTGATTCCCTTAAAGGAAATCATTGTCTTATCATAGAAGAGAATAAGTTTTGGAGAACCACCAAGCTGCTTGCCTTCTTTAGAATGTCATCTTTCAGAAGCGTCTAGGTTTCTGATTCACTCTTGGTCATGACCTCCAAGAAGTGAAGAGCATATTCCCCTATTCTTCCATCTTGCACCCTAGGAAGTTCACAAGCCCCTAATTAGACTAGTTTTGAAAGCAGGAAAAGAAGATACACATTATTTTGTGTTTGAAATATGGTCTTTGATAGGCGTATCTTCGACAAGCATCCTGCAAGCAAACAGTCAGTCTGTTTTTGAGTCAGTTTTAAAAGGAGTCTTTGGTTAATGTCCTGCAAAAAATGGTTAACTTGCAAGAAATCTAGAGAAATAGATCAAGACAAGCACATTAGTGAAATCAAAAAATTTGAAGATCTAAAAATAACGCTTAAAACTGAAACTATTGTCACAAGATCTCGCACAAAATCTCTGTCAGAGATGTGCAAAATTATTTGGAGCCTGCATGAAATTGTTTTATGGCTCACGCAAAGAAAAAGGTGCTGCACAAAGTTTCATGCACTCAGGCACTTTCTCGCATGATACAAAAAGAATCTTCGCGCAAAGATTTTGGATCCTCACCCGAAAATGAACAGTCTTGCATGGAGATTCCCGAATCTATATGGAACAGTACAGACAAAAAACATGAAAATGATTAAAAAAATGTAGAAAGAGGCCAAAAATTTTGATTTTCTTTGCCCCATGGAGGTCAGGCGCTAGAAATGTATATGTGAAAATGTGGCCTATGCTAACACACACACTTCAACATGGTCCTTATTTATGGATTCATCCTGGAATGAACATTGGATTGTTCATTCGAAAATCAGCTGGCAAGGTGACTTGTTGCCTTCTATCTAAATGGATTTTTCTTGTTATATATCCTTAGATTTGAGGTGTTAAGAAACTAGACCCTCTAACAATGAAGGATTTAAGAAATGAAATTAATTTATATGATTGTGTAGATTAATCTAGAATGGAGTATGCATGTTTAATCTAAGAACATGTAAAAGAAAACTATGCTAAAATGTATGCATATTACTTCTATATGAAAAATTAAGCTAAATGAGAATCAATTGAAAATGCAATAAGCTTCAAATGAGTGTGCAATTTGACAACAATTTGATGAAAATTTTATTCAAACTCTAAAAATGAAGGGATGAGAGTCTCTTAAATAGATTTTCCTGGAATCCATCAATGGTTGAGATCGGTTTCAATCAACGATCAAGATTGAAGATGAAGTTCAGTCATAAAGGAAGATTCCCAAATTAAAGGGAGTTAACTAACTCAGATCTGAGTGTAAGAGTCAGTCAACTCAGATAGACTTTAGTGTTAGAGTAAGTGATGTGAGTCATTTCCAATTTGATTAGTAGTGAACTAGGAATTTCCCTTTTTTAAACTGAAGAGAGATTTTGGAGAGATACTTAATTTAATAAAATGAGATATGCTCTCATAAATATATTTTCTTATTAATTAAATAATTCTATTTAATTAATTAGAGGCACTTTTCTTATTTAATTAAATAACTTCATTTAATTAATTAGGAACGACTTCCCATTTAATTAAATAACTTTTCTTAATTAATTAGAAGTAGCTTCTCCATTTAATTAAATAATTTTTATTTAATTAATTAAAATAGGCGTATTTATTAAATTAAATAAATTTAATTCCATAATACATTAGCCTTAGGAGAAAATTTAATTTAATTAAAGTATAAATACTTAATAATTAAATTAAATCTTAATCAATAGGTTTAATGTGACTAATGTGAGTCAATACTATAGGAATTAAATAAAGAGTCTATTTACTGCAAATTTGGGTTTTCTACATTTGACAATTAAGTCAAGTAGCGAGTAGCAGAATAAGAATTGCCTAGTGACATAGGACTTTAGAATTGATCAGAAATATACCAGAATTGGTGATCATGGAAATAAGCCAATTTTGGGGTATTACACTTCGAAGACCTTGTTATCGAAGTTCTTGTTATGTCCATCTACCACAATTTCAGTAGCATCAATCATGTCCTAGAATTTGTGATGCAAATTTATGTAGTTGCTAGTTTTGTGTCCCTTATTTTGGTGATACTCACAGAATGCAATTTCATTCCACCATGGTGAACTTGGTTGCAGATCATAAGGGTGAGAGTTGTCCAGGGGTGAAATAAGCTTGTTTTGTAACAAGGTTTTGTAAACCATATCCAAAGGTTTGCCCAAGGGTGTATACTCTCGCTTGGGGCATATGGCCCATGAGTTTCTCAATTTTTTTCTAGATGTCTTATTGTTAGGAGGAGGTTTCTCAACATTTTTGGCCACATTGAGAACATCTGTGAGATTAAAGGTTGCCTTAGCAGGTTTAGGAGTGATATTGTCAACAACCTCATCATGCACAATTTCTCAGTTTTTATTGACATACTTGATTTTGTCCTTGTTGAAGGTGGAGCCTTGTTTTGTGTCCTAAAGAGTGAGTTCACCCTTCTTGACCATAAATTCCTCTATGTAGATGGCCTATGCAATCATGTCTTCCAAAGTATGTGGACCTTGAAGTTGGACTCTATACTCAAAATCAAGTAGGAGATTATCAATGACGATGTCAAGCTTTTCGTGTGAATATTTAGTGTACAGTTGTGTCCACCTCTGGAGGAATGTGAGGAAAGGCTCCCAACCTTTTGCTTAAGGTTACATAAATCTTGAATATTGACAAGGTGTTGAATGTTATGAGAATACTGCTAGACAAACAAGTTAGCAATTTCATCAAACATTTTGATATTGGGAGGCAAATGTGAGAACCACTCCAAGGCCTGACCATCTAGACTTCTCAGGAATAAATGCATGAGATATGTCTGGTTATGCATAAATTCCATATAAAAGGCACAAAATTCTTGCAAGTGATCTTGGGGATTGGTGGTTCCAAAGTATTTTTCATACTTAGGTAGTTCTACTCCTCTTGGAAAAGGAGGCCTGTCTATGCTCTTGTCAAATGAAAATGGACAAAGAGCATCTAAGTTGTATATTTTTGTGGGTTTGTCCTTCTCATTCATCATCTGAGTCAGTTGGTCTTGCAAATTTTTTGTTGTTTTTGGAGTTTGGAAGTCTCATTTTCCTCTTCTAGCATGATGATGGTTTCCACATTGAAATGAGAGAGTAGCTTAGCTCCCTCTTGGGAAAGTTTGAGAAAGTACTCTTCTTTCTCTTTGTTGAGTAGGATTTCCATGACCTTTTAAATTTTTTTTTCTTTTTGGCACTTTTCTAGGTGTTTAGGAAGTATTTCCACCTCTTCCTATTCCTCATCAGTGTCATGGTCTTCTTTTTGTAATTCCTAGGTGGATCTTGGTGTCTACTATGACTACCATGTTTAGGTTGGTGATCAAACATTGTAGGAATGTGTTTAGTTTTAGTATGTTGTGATTGAAAAGGTCCTTTGAAATGGAAGTCAGATGTTTTGTTTGGAAATATAGGACCTTTGCTAGTTTCAAAATCCTCTTGATACAAAGGGTTCCTGGTTTGTTGCAAGTTTATGGAGAATATTCGCTGGACTCGAGGTGATTTGATGGGTGAGGGGGATCGTGAAGATCCCTCATTGGATGAACTAGATGTAGACCATGTAAAAAAAGAAAGGCAACCTCTACCATGATTATGACCCCTAGCATGACCTTGCCTAAGCCTAAGGAGATAAAACATGTTTCCACTTCTTGTCGCCACAGTAATAGACAAGGAAAAGAAGCAAAAACTTGGACAAGGATTGCACTAGAACTTAGCCTCAATGGGAAAAGATAACAATATGTATACTAAGGCATGAATAGTCTAATTTGAAGGCTATAATAGTAAAAGATTATGATTATTATAACACAGTGTATGAAAAGCACTAAAGGATGAGAATTGATGATAACTAAAGATGAGACTAGTCAAAGTATGGATCAAAAATCTTTAGCTAAGAAAAAATTCCACTGTTTGGGACTGTTTTTAGATAGAGAAGTAGTAAACTGATGAAGGAAATAGATTTGGTATACAACCTAGATAGCTCTAACAGACCAACTTGATGGTTTAGATTCAAGATCTTGCGCAAAGATCCTCTAGGAGGCACGTGATAGATACATAGGGCCATGCGAAGACTGGGTATAGCATAAAATTTTTGTGCAAGGATGTGATTTAGGCTACATAAAGAAGTGCAAAGTTTGACAAAAAAAAAGGACACTAAGGCAAGGTCTCGCATGAAGATGTGCAACTATTCACACAAGAACCTAGACAAAGTCACGTGAAGAAGTGGGATCTCACATGGAGTCTTCCAAAGTTTTGCACAAAATTTAGGACTAGACTAACAATAGAGTTGGATTTCGAAGAGATTTTCAACAATTTTGGATGGTTCTAGATAGATTGCAGGTTTTCTTGATAGATAATAGACATATTGTAGGGTTGATTTCCAAATTTTTGAAAGTGGCATTGGGTTTCAAACAAGACAGAGCATTTTCAATAGGACATAGGAAGCAAGCAGTAGTCAAATACAATCCAATTGAGGGCAAAGCAACTTAGAGGGATAGGGGAGTCTTGAATTTTAGTTTGTTTAAGCAAGTTTGGACATGTTTAGGACTCGATAACAAACATGCTTTATCCCTAGAAATAGAAAATGGTAGAGAAGGAAAAACCTTTGTCCCACAACTTATGCACATACATGCACCTCACACAGTCGTATCACCCCCTACAGGGTGCCTTTTTTTTGGTGTATTCAAAGGGCTCAATAACATATATGCTAAGTCAACACTCTTTTGGTAGGGGTCAAGTGTGTATACCACCTTCTAATGCCTAGTAGCATGCCTATGGTGAGTTCTATAGGAGAGATTCTTCCCCTCTTTTCACAAAGATTATGCCTCCTTTCAGAGGTCAATTGAGTAGCTTCTAACTAAAAGGTTATTACTTGGCTTCCATTCATATTAATCCTTGGTGGCTCTGCAAGTGGAGTTGAGATCGGCAACCCACACCAACATCTGAGAGTGCACACACTTTCTTAGTAAGGCTAGGGCTGATGTCGGCCAGTGCAACAGACAAAGCTTCCCCTTGATAAGTGATATCAAGAATCAAGGGAAATAAATTAATCTGGCTTTGGAGTCTTTCACTCTACAAAGCATCTTGATTATATTGAGTTGGAATCTCTAGCTAAAGGGGTATGCTCACTTGGGTCATTCCTAGAGATTGGATCACTCCAATAGGCCCTCTAAAAGATTGACTTGGACAATTGGCTCAAACATAAGGATCAAAGTTTTTGATTTCCCTCAAGGGGAAAGAGCATACTCTTCTACCTTAGTTTCTCACCCAAACATGCAGAACACATTAATTACCAACTTAGCTTAATCAATCTAGACTCATCCTTCCTAAAGATTTTGATCCCCTTGAAAAGAAACCATCATCTCATCATAGAAAAGGATTAGCACTAGAGAACCACTAAGTTGCTTGCCTCCCTCAGAATGCCATCTTTTAGAAGCATCTAGGTTTCTAATTCACCCTTAGTCATGACCTCCAAGTGGTGAAGAGCACAATCCCTTATTCTTCTGTCTTGCACCCTAAGAAGTTCACAAGCCCTGATTAGACTATGTTTACAAAGCAAGGAAAAAGACACATTGTTTAGTGGGTTTTAATGTTTTTCTTCGATAAACATATCTTCAAAAATCATCCTACAAACAAATAGTCAGTTCATGTTTGGAGAGTTTGTATAAGGAATCTTTGTCAAACGTCCTACAGACAACTGTTAAACTGCAAAGAACTAGAAAAATAGAATAATCATGCTTCAGAGAAAAACACATCAGTAAAAATTAATGAATAGCATGCTAAAAAATGACAAATTAAATATGTTATTTTAAAACTTTGCATGAAATCTTGTGTAGGCCTACGCAAGATCTTTCACCAACCTACCAAAGAAAATGAGGTGTTGTAGAAGACTTGCACAATAGGGCACTTTGTCACACAAGAAAGTGGAGAGCAATGCATGAGATTCTCAAATATTTGTGTGAAAATGAAATTTCTCATGTAAGAATCCATAAATTTGTATGGACTAGTATGATAGAGTATTGAAAATGATAGAAATTTAGATGAATGAAGCCAAAAAAACTATTTTTCTTGACCCCACAATGGGTTCCAAAAATATATACATGAATTTGTGGGCCTGTAAACCTCACACACACTTCAACATAGCCATTACCTATGGAATCATCCTAGGATAAACATGGAGTCATTTATCCAAGACACTTGATAGTGTGACTCATTGCCTTCTATCTAGAATGATTTTTCCTAATGTGCTCTCAAGACAAGATGTAGGCAACTAGACCATTCTAGAATGAAGGGTTTATGCAAATGATGGATGTGCAAGTAATCTATATGAAATGCAATCTATCCTATTGAACAATAAAATAAAACTAAATTAAATGTATGCATTATTTAATCTAAATGATGCTAATATATTAAGCAAAAGCACATATATAGCTATGAAAATGAGTATTCAATCTAACAATAATTCAATAGCAGAAAAATCCCAAGCTCTATAATGAGGAATTAAGAGTCTCTTAAATAGAAGTTTTGGAATCCATCAACGGTTGAGATCAACTCAAATCGATGGTCAGGACTAAAGCCAAGATTCAGTCAAAGTGGAAGATTCCCAATACAGATGTTGTTAACTAACTCAGATCCTGAGTGCAAGAAATAGTTAACTCTAATTCACTTTAGTGTGAGAGTAAGTGAATTAAGTCACTTCTAATTTGAGAAGTAGTTAACCGAGGATTCCCATTTTGAACTAAGAAATAAAATTTGGGAAAAAAAATTCAATCTAATAAAATGAGATATGACCTCATGAAGTCAAATCTCAATCAAATAGGTTCAATGTGAATAATTCAAGTCAATACTTAGGAATTAAATAAATAGTTTGATTAATATAGATTTATTTTTTTCTGCATTTGACACTTAGGATTGATTGAAATAGACCAAAATTGGTGATCATGGCAATGAGCCAATTTTTGGGTATTACAGAATTTACGTTCTAACAATTTGTATCAAAGCATCAAGTCCTTGAAGGAAAAGCTTAACAACTTAAGGAGATGAATGGAAGGTCACTTTAGAAAAGAAATTCCTAAGTTTAATGGAGTTATCTATGATAATGGGAAAGAGAAGATGAAGACACATCTATTATGAATGGGTCCAAGACATTGGCTGATGAAGAAGAATGGAAAGAAATTTGTGGAAGAAAGAAAACTTGAAGAATATAGTGAAGAAGAAAGAGATCTATTCAAGTGTAACCTGCTTACTAGAGAAGAAATTTTTTTAGATCTTCTTGAAAATGCATGTAGTCAGGTAAAATCATTAGAAACATCTCATGAAATTTGGATAGGTTTAGAATATACTTTTTAAGGTGATAAGCATGCCAAGAAAATTAGGTTTACAAAATTGGACATGTTTGTTTAAAGAGGCTAAAGTGATGGAAGATGAATATGTAAGAAGATATATAGCATGTTATCAAAAATAGTTGGAAGAATCAAGTCTTGTAATGAAACTAAAGATGAAGATGAAATCATATGGAAGATCTTGAGAACCTTGAAACCACCATTCAAGAAGACATTATAAATCATTCCACAAGTGATACATGCTATTGAGAAATTTACTAGAGATACTCTTCTTGGAATATTGGATGTACCAAAAGTAATCTTGAAATAGGTTGGACATTTACCTAGAGTGGAAAATACTTTTAGTGCATTGAGGATTCACCCTTCCTTGTCAAGAAATGCAAGCACTAGTGGATATTATGATAGTAGCAATAGATCCAAATCTGGGTAAGATAGAAGGATTGCAGAAGAATTTTCCTTGATTGTAAGAAGAGAACCAGATGGTAATAAAATCTTTAAATGTAAGATTTGTGATGAATTTGGTCATTACACTTCTAAGTTTCCTAAAAGAGTGAAAAAGTAGAAAAATAATTTTAAGTCTAGAGGACCTAGAGAATGTTTATATGCAAATGAAGATGATGAGTCTGATGAGATAGTTTAAAGTAAAAGTGATGATGAGATAGGATTTGTAGCAATAAAAGAAGAAAATCCTAAAAAAGAAGTTAGAGAAGAGAAAGCCCTAAAGTCACAAGTTGAGAATAAAGGTGACTGGATCATAGACAATGGTTTTTTTACATCATATGACTAGTGATGTGAATAATTTTTTAAAGTTTAATAGCTATGATGGAGGAATTTTCAAACTTGGTAACAACACGACTTGTCATATCAAGGGAGTGGAATCTATTAATCTTGATGGGAAAAATAACATAGATGATGTTTTATTTTTTGATGGATTAAAACATAACCTATTGAGTGTTGGAAAATTGGTTGATAAGGGATATCAATTATAATTAACAAAAAATGTATGCATTATTAAAGAAAAAGATGGCAAGTTGATTAACACTAGTACAAGATCCAAATGCAATGTTTTTTAGCTAAACCCTACAAAGATGACATGTTTGTTTGCAAAATTTGATAATAGTTCATTCTAGCATAGAAGGTTTTGTCATATAAATTTTGATAATATTGTGAAGGCAAGCAGTACATTTTCTATTAGAGATTTACCAAAAATTGTGAAGCCTACTAATGTTGTGAGAAATGAATGTGTTATGGTTAAGCAAAAGAAAAATTCCTTTCCTAGCAAGAAGTTTACTACAATAGTAAAATTGGAGATTGTTCATATAGATATGAGTGGTCTCACCAAGATAATAAGATTCTATGATAAAAAGTACTTCATGATTATTGTTGATGACTTTACTAGGATGATGTGGTTAGTGTTCCTTAGTGAAAAGTCTGAAGCATTTGAGAAGTTTAAGTTATTTAAGAATAGAGTTGAGAATGAATTTGGATTGAAGATTAAATGTTTATGATATGATAGAGGTGGAAAATTTATGTGAATGAGTTTAACACCTTTTTCAAGTGAATGGCATTAAGAGGTATCTATCATCTCCAAAGACTCTTGAGCATAATAGAATCATTGAAAGAAGAAATAGGTCTGTAATATAAGAAACAAGAGCTATAATGCTTGAGAATGATGTATCAAAGAAAATTTGGAGAGAACTAGTCAATAAAATAGTATATATAATGAACAGAGTACATATCAAAAAATAATGATATTCAAAACTACTATATTTGGACCCAATTTGTGATGGTAGGATGTCACAATGGAAATAGGTACCCAGAGCCCAAGAGATTTTGATAGAAACTGGCTCCCACTGGATAGGTGTCCAACTTTTACTGATGAAAGTTTCAACGATAATGTCTTTCATCACAATTACAATGCCAAAGCTGTCATAAATTGAATCCATAGGGGGAAATACACCATTGGAGGCCTTGTCACATATGCAACATCCAAGCAACATGAATGTTGTGGATCCAATGACTAGCCATCGTATCTGTCCATTACAATAGTGACAGATAGGTGGAAGCAACATTGTAGAAATGACAGCTATCCATCAGAGTTATGATGACTATGTGGTAGGAAAAAATATAGAATGTGTGACATTGGAGAGTGCACTTTCCAACATCACACATTCCATATTTTTTTCTATTATGATTAATATTGAGCTTCACTTGGTTTTGAGAATAGTTTAATATTCTCAACTAATCAAGATCAACCATGTGAAGGTGGAAGCTCATTTGGCCCCACCCCCCTTAACATCTAAATTCACCATTAACATCTAAAATATTTAAGAAAAGATCAATGTTTAAAGTACAAAAAAAGGTTCCATACCTACAAAAGTGGCATCATTTTCCCATCTTCTTGTGCATGTCATTTTTTAGACGCATCCAAAATATGATTCTGCCACTTTGAATTGAGAATGCATGCTACATTCAAATGCATGGACAATACGTGGAGCTGATAAAACATAACAAAATTACATTTTTTTAATATCTAATTAAAGATCTCAAACAAAAATAGAAACCTTTTGTATTTTTCTACTCCACTTAT
This sequence comes from Cupressus sempervirens, assembly GCA_028749045.1. Lineage (NCBI taxonomy): Eukaryota > Viridiplantae > Streptophyta > Pinopsida > Cupressales > Cupressaceae > Cupressus > Cupressus sempervirens. The sequence continues at coordinate 276,343,249 of CM053788.1, read as the reverse complement.
TGCCCATGCATTTGAACATTTTCATTGCTCATGAGTAATTCATCAAATGGGTACATTAAGGAATGTCCTCATTGCCTCCTACCTAAAATGAATACAATATTAGAGAATGCCCGCAAGAAATAATAGTTTAAGTGAAATAAACACATGAAAAATGAGAGAGAAAAAGAGGAATCTACTTACCAATAGGAGTTTCCATCACATCTGTGGCCATGCTACCTATTGAGTGCATTTTATTGTTTTCTTGTTGTACCAAGATCTCTCTATTTATATACATCATACATACATACATATATATACATATATACATATTTATACATATATACATATGCACATTTATATACACATACATACATATATAGAGATCACAAGGTCACAACAATGAATGAAATGTAGAGATTACAAGGGCATCATAATGAAATGCAACAATCACAAGGGTGCATCAATGAAATCCTAGATCTCCACATGATACATACATACATACATACATAGACAAAGATATCTTTTTAAGGTGCTAAGTTATGACTTACCTCAAGATCCTCCACAAAAATAATGTAGACTAGGAAAAATGGGTAGAGTTCACAAGAAATTTTACAAAAACATATCAGAGAAGATATTTTTAGAAAGAAACAAGTCATTCCAATAGTGAGAATAGCTGCTACAAATTCTTGGGAGCCAAGGGACCCTAAACCTTGATGAAATGGGAGAAGTTACTATTGACTTTAGTACTTCATAACATTATATATCATATAGTGATGCCCAAATTAAAAATAATAGTAGATACTTGGGATGAAAAGATCATGAGGGCATGATGATAAATTCCTATAGAACTGTCATTATATTAGGTACAATAAAATGAATGAGATATAGATATCATAAGGGCACAACAATGATCAAGATGTAGAAATCATAAGGGCATGACAATGAAATGTAGCAATCATAAGGGCACACAAATGAAATCCTAGATCTCCACATGATACATACATACATACATACATACATACATAAATACATACATAAACATACATAACATTCTAGATCGTATAGTGATGGCCAAATTAACAACAATAGATACTTGGGATGCAGAGATCACAAGGGCATGACAATGAAATGTAGTGATCACAAGGGCGTAAAAATGAAATCTTAGATCTCCACATGACATATACATAAATACATACATACATACATATATATATATATATATATATATATATATATATATATATATATATATATATATATATATATATATATATATATATATACACATACATACATACATACATACATAAATACATACATACATACATACATACATAACATTCTAGATCATATAGTGATGCCTAGATTAATAGCAACAATAGATACTTGGGATGCAGAGATCACAAGGGAATAGAAAAAATTCCTATAGAACTATCACCATATTAGGTACAATAAAATGAATGACATGCAAAGATTAGAAGGGCACGATAATGAATGAGATGTCGAGATCACAAGGGCATGGCAATAAAATCCTAGATCTCCACATGATACATACATAGATACATACACACATACATATAGACATACACGTACATACATATATACATACATACATACATACATACATATACATGTATGTATATATACAAAGAGATCTTTCTAAAGGTGCTTATTACATCTTAGCACAATAGAAAAATTGATCCACTTATATACATATTCTAGAACCTAAATAATTAGACAATAAATCTCACTTAACCCGTGCTAAGTGACTCAGCTCAAGATCTTGCACAAGAATAATGCAGACAAGAATAATACTTTTTGATCCTTCCTCTACCTTTCTTTGACCCATGAAAAGTCTTGATTGGTAATCCTCATAAGTATTAGTATATACTTTATCTCAAATCATCTTTGGTCTTTTGACAATTTCCAGCCCTAACATATTTTTTGAGAGGGTAACAGGGTTGTTGACTTTATGGCAAATGTGGGGATTGATTGAAATGATAAGATAGATTTGATGAGTGGAGATCACATTCCATAGAGTTTTCTAGATTTTTTTTAGAAGATACACATGTGTTTTTCGATAAAGGCATTGGTTAGAATATAAAAGAATCCCCTTGTATATCGTCAATGGTGTTCTCATAAATTTTTGGTGCTCTTGCTATCGTCCTTAAATTTGAATAATCTTTCTCTCATATTTTTGTAGTATTTTGTCAATACTACTTAGACTGATAAGGGATTGTCATAGTTTTTTCCTATTTATTTGCGCCTCCATTTTTTTAAATCTCAAATCAAATGGCATTCTTGGGAATTCAATGCAAGTGCATGCAAGTTGTGGTAGTGGAGGCACCAAAAGCTCAAGTGGCCAAGATCTTCAAGCAAGCCAATGAGTAGGAGAAGGATACAATCATTATGCTATTGGGAGTAGATTATTGGTCTAATGCTCACATTGATGATTCCAGGGTCGTCTTTGACTTATTCTAGCCTATAATACAAATTTTTGTCCATCCTATTTCTAAATATGGTGTGGCTAGGAGGATGATTACTGAAAATCTCTATTTGGAGGTGATGAATGCTCACAATCTAATAGATACAAACTTAGCTAGAGGGGGTCTTCTGAGTGTTTTATTTCTTGAAGTTGAGGGAAATAAGAAAAAGATGAAGAAAGCTTGGTCACATCTCAAATATAGGGTTGCAAAAGAATATGGTTTGAGTAAGTTTGAAACATTTTGCTAATAAAATGATGATCTTTTCCTTGCTGAAGTATTTTCCAGGTTGATTTTAGTTGGCAATGGGATTGGATACCTAGTTCATTAATTTAGTAGGTTTGATCTATTGGGATGAAATGTAATGGAGTGTTAGCTCCTTGATATTGTGTATTTTATTTTTTATGATATTACTATACAAGTGATTAATGTGGAAAGAAATGATGGCATTTAGGTTTAAAAACTATGGCTTCAAACTAGATCCTACAAGTTCACATACATTCTTAAGTAGAAATTAGTGAGCGCTAGGTGTGTGAAGGATCCATGAAAAGATAGGTAGAAGAAAAAAATTGCATGATGAATATTTTTGATGACATGTTTTCCAAGAGCATACATAAGTTCCTCAAGATGACTTGGCATTACTAAATTTTCATATTTACCAATACCATTGCTCTTCCTCCATATCCTGCACAAATAAAAAATGTTTCCTCCAACATTGCAACCATATGATAAATGGGAATAGCAGATGCCCAAGCCATAGCCTAGTTAAATTGGTCTAGTTTCTAATTAGCTAGGTTGATTAAAAATTATTGTAGAACTGTCATCAGATTAGGTACAATAAAATGAACAATTAGTTGTTCCTAGCTAGTAGGATCAAATATAGTTTACCAAGGTGATAAAATTGCATATGCACATGCATCACTTGAATGCTAGGCATGAAGTGCATTCTCTAATTTATAATGAATGGTTGGATATAAAGGCTCCATATGTTGGCCCAACAATGGAAGCCAAGGATGTAACCATGCATGTATTGGTAGAGTTAATGTCATTGTTAATGGGAATTACATTTCCCCTACACACACACACACACAAAAAAAAAAAAAAAAAAAAAAAACCCATTAACTATGCATTATTCTTGTGCAAAATCTTGATCTAAGTCACTTAGAAACACACACACACACACACACATAGAAAACCCATTAACTATGCATTATTCTTGTGCAAGATCTTGATCTAAGTCACTTAGCAACACACACACACACACACACACACACACACAAAAATCCCATTAACTATGCATTATTCTTGTGCAAGATCTTGATCTAAGTCACTTAGCATGGGTTGAGTGAGTTTTATTGTTTTATTATTTGGATTTTAGAATATAAGCTTTTTTTTATCATTGTCTTTGTTCAAGTCTTGATTTTAATGAAGTAAGAAAGTGGTTTTTAGGGTGGAAAGGACTATATAATGAAGAGGGAACTTGAAAACTTGAATGTTGAAATGTTGAAATGAAAGATATTGAGGATCATACACCTATGGAAAAGTTACAATACCAATGTAAAGTTTATTTTATATATATATATATATATATATATATATGTTTTGATTATGGAGAGTTGTGTGTAAAAGAGGGTGGAGAGCTCTGAACATTGGTGGATATTTCATTGCCATGCCTTTGTGATCACTACATTTGGTTTTTGTGCCCTTATGATCTCTACATTTCATTTTCATACCCTTGGTGGAGATCAGTGAAGATCTAGGATTTCATTGCCATGCCCTTGTGATCTTTGTGCCCTTTGTAGCTCACTATAACATTTAAGGTCAAATAGTGATGAAAATTTGTGATGGTGGTATAATTTGTGGTGTTTAGGCCCAAATGTAGTAGTGCTTCCTCTACGATTTTCTTCAAGGGAAGAAGAGGTACCTATGTAAATGGTCTTTTCTTTTCCTTCTAAACATGTATATCTTTATATTCCCCCTAGCAATTGATCACAAGGGCATGACAATGAGATGTAGAGATACATATATACATATATACATGCATGTACACATATACACATACTTACATTTATATACATATACATACATATTGTAGATGCTAAAAAATGGTTCACATCTACAATTTTATCAAAATGAAGCTCCATTTGACATATAGCACACTTCTTGAAAGAAGAAGTCTTCACCTCATTCTAACTGGTTCTCATCTCATCTCTTTGGTCTTCTTTCATTCATATCTTCATTCATCACCATAATCATGTGTTTCAATACACCAAATCATCTTCATCTTGCATTCCTACATTCTTGCATCATCCTACATTGTCTATCAACCTTCTAGGGCTTTCCACCTAGTCAAACCTCAGTATAATCTTTTTTTGACCAAGTTTGACAACATTTGACCATTTTTTATTGATTTCACTCATGTTATGACCTCTTTCTATCATTTTTGGCACTCACACAAAGTTTTAGGTCATTCTAAGTCTAGTTGGGCTATGTTTGGCCCCCAGAGCCTTCTAGGGCACATTCTACACTTTTTGAGCACACTTGGGCTTCCCAAGTGCACCATGGGCACACTTGGGGTAGTAGGATGCCCAAAACTGCTCCCAGAGCACCTATGTTGCACTCCGGAGGCCATAACTTTTGCATTTCAACTCCAATTTTTGAATAGTTAGTTGCGTTGGATTTGTATCTTTGTTGTGCAAAAATTGAGTTATCATTTTCATTATTTGGTCATTATCTTGAGTGGTAACCCTTGAAAATACTCTCAAACCCTTGAATCGACATCACTTTCCATACTAATTCATCCTATTTTCTCATTTCACTAACTCTGATCTTTTGGCCAACCTAATTGTATCTCAATAGTGTCTATCATCATTCATATCCTCTTTTAATCAATTTCACATCATGTTGGAACCATTTCAACATAATCAAAAAACCATTTCATATCAACTCAAAATCACCCCAAATCAACTTGGAATCACCCAAAATCAGTCATGATCATCATGAAACATATCAAAAATCCCAAATCCATCATCATTTGTCCATTCCTAGGTATTTTTGTGGCTTTTAGTACCATGGAAACCTATCAGTCTATCAAATCTTATCAATCTGGCCTTAGTACTGTCAAGGCTCTTAGTGCTAGGTCAAACTATCATTCATGTCATCTGATCTTTGACATTATTGAGTCTTTCAATGTTAGATCATGGCATTATCAACCAATTTTAATAATATTGATAGTGTCTATCGATATTATTATGATCAACCTTATCAATCAATCTCGATCTTGTAGCATTTTACAATGCTAGTTAAAATGTTGCATATCAATCAATTCATGTCATGTGTCCTTGGCATGTTATCAATTTCAATCAATCAATCAATTTGACCATGGCTTTGGTCTATCTATCATCATCATATTCAATCCATATCATTATCAAATATTCATCAAAGGATACTATCACACTTATTTAATCAATTTTGGCCAATCATTTACTAATTTTTTCTATAGGATTAAATAACCCATAATTTAATCCTATGTCATTCTTACTAATTATTCTTCCTAATTATCATCCTCAATTAGTTAATTTTATTAATTAATTGATTCATTATTCACAAACCATGGAAATTCTTAATTTCCTAAGTCATATTTTCTTCCATTAATTCCAATTTTACTAATTTTTATTTTGTGGTTTAAAGGATTTTTAATTCAAATATTCCATAAAATATTGACATCATCATGACACTTGGGTATGACACCTTGTAGATTCTCCTTTGACATTTGGCTAAGATATGTCATAATCCAAGATTCTTATTCTCTTACACACGTCCATATTTAGCTTCATTCATCATATATTCTTTGCTTTAAGTGGGCTTGAGGTGTCATATGATGTGTCATAGATTCTCAACCATCTTTAGCCAAGTTTGACTTCCCAACATCGTAGAATCCTACACTTGGCATCTTGTGTCCTATGCATCATGGATTCTTATAGGAATCTCTTACCACATCACATATCCAAGGGTGACAAATCCAATGCTCTCACCTTGTGTGTTGATTATAAAATGAGCATTGCTTCTCTCATTTCTAATCCTTAGGTCCTAATTCTTGAGTTCTTGGGTCCCTAGTTTTCTCATCTTTTTCACTCTTGCTCTCACACTAAAATTACAACTTCAAGTATTCTCATAACATTATCATCATCTTTGGCTTTTTCTTCATAATTGTATGCACTATAGGCAATTTTGGAGCTACATCATTTGGAGAAGAAAGAAAGACATGGGACCTACAAATGAAAGAGGGGGTTTCTAACCTTGTGTTGCTTTCTTTATTAGTTTGGCTTTCATGGTAGACTAGTGGGTGCTAGCATATGTTGATTGATTTTTTGATTTGATCATAGTATGTTATGCATTAGCCTATTTTCTAGTGCTACACATACATAGATACATAGATACATACATCTACATATGCAATTTTATAACCTTGGAAAATTGTATTTGATCTTTATTCAATCACCAAGAGATAATATAATTTGTATGTACATATTTTTGCGTACTCAATTTGGTATGGATAGTTTTGATTGAATTCATCTAAGGAGAGTGAGTCTACTCATGATGATAATGGACCATTTATTGGATCTTTAGGGGAGAGAGACTTACATAAGATTAGATAATAGGGCAGGAGGAAGATGGTTGTGTCAATGGATGATCGAGCAAGTTGTAGAAATTAGGGTTTCAGTTGCAAGTAGTTTCATTAATTTGATAAGGGAATCAATTTTGAAAGAAAGATGATCAAAATTGGCATGTCCATCCTTATGATAGATGTCTTTATCTCATAATAGAAAATTAGGTCAAATGACAAGCAAAAAATTATTGAATATATGGAAAATCAAAAGAACATTCACCTATAATATTTTTGAAGGACAAAAATAGAATAAAAATATAATTTGGTGGAATAAGCCATGAGCTATGTGGCTGCTCATTGTGGCTATTCCATTGTCCAGTAGTGGAAATTCTTCACATTAAATATGAAGATATTGAAATTTTAAAAAATAACTATTAGTGATCTATATTTGTGTTCTAGTGATAACAAATATATATTCTAATTTTAAGAAAAATAATAATCTTTGATGTATATGATTAAATAAAATAAACAAGACTACTAGTTGTAGCTGTATAATTCTAGTATTACTGAGTATGTTAAAAAAAATGTTTCCTAAAAAAATTATGAAGTAACATAAATAGATCATCTTCTCGATCCTATAATGACTTAATGTGAATGCATCTGATCATTACTTGGATGATTTTATGCATAAGATCTTTACTCAATCACCAAGAGATAATGTAATCTATAAGTACAGATTTGTACATACTTAATTTGGTATGAATAAACTCAATTGAATGCAAGAATAATTTCTTATGTTAATTGAAGACATGAATGATTAATTTAATTTAGTACATGTACTATAGAAGTGTGTGTATTCATGTAAAGTAGTTCACATAGTGAACTAATTTACATACATACATGCACATATGCATACAATCACCATAATCACTTATCCTTGAATCTAACCAAGGCTATTATATATGAATAAGAGATACCTGATTATAAGGGAAAGGAAAGAACATTTACATAGGTACCTCTTCTCCCCTTGAAGAAAATTATAGAGCAAGGGAAAAAAGATCACAAGGGAACTGCAATAAAATCCTAGATCTCTACTGATTTCCACCAACATTAAGAGCTCTCCACCCTCGTTCAGAGCTTTCCACCCTCTTTTGCACGCAACTCTCCACAATCAGTCAAAAAAATGGGGAATTATTAATGTCATTTTTTTTTTATAATCCACAATCTACAAGATCTCTCTATACATACATACATACATACATACATACATACATACACACACACACACACACACACACACATATATATATATATATATATATATATATATATATGCATACATATATACATACATACATGAAAACAATAATGCACTTTCTAAGAGTTTACAATTGTTCAACAAAATTAATGTTCTACAAGAAAATGCATCTGAAGGTACTATGACATTGGAAACGATAGTTAAATTGGTGTAGTTGTTGATTAACTAGGTTGATTACTTCATTATTATATGTACCAATGGTAATGTTAGTTATTATTTTGATATACATGAAAATATTATTATTATTCATTATTATATATACATACATACATGAAAACAACAATGCACTTTCTAAGAGTTTATAATTTTTCAATAAAATTAATATTTTACAAAAAAATGCACCTAAAGAATTGTTATCTTAGAAGCAAGAACATAGTGTTGAAACAATACAAAAATTTTTTGACATGAGAGGTTTTCAAGTGAAGGCATTGACCAATCTTGAAAACTTGAATGTTGAAATGAAAGCTATCAGTGATCAAACACTTATGCTAGAGTTACAACATAATATGAAGTTGATTATAGATAGGGAAGAGGAAGATGTTTAGAAGTTTGATAATCAAAATTTAAGGAAGGAGAAACTTTAGAAAGAGAAGGAGAAGGAGTGGCTTTAGAAAGAGACTGCATGGCAGAAACAATAGGTAGACAACATACAGGATATTATGGGAGGCACTCGATAGAATCTAGGAAAGTGTTGTGGTAGGTACTATGACATTGGAATCACTTGCAAGTGTCTTTGAGAATTTACAGTCCAAATATCAAATGCTTATAATAGTGTTTCAAGGTTAGGAACCACTTCAACATCCTTTGCATGGTTTAGAGGTAATGTCATTGTGCCAAAGGCTTCTGCAAGGGAATGATCCTCATGATTATGGCATTTATATAGAAGCAAAACTTGCTTCTTCAACTGCTTTCACTCAACTCTTCACTGAAGTTATTCTTCAATTCCTTGCATATGCATTTTTATCACCTTGGAAAACTGTATCTAATCCTGCTAGCTAGGAACAACTGATTGTTTATTTTATTGTACCCAATCTTATGAAAACTCTATAGGAATTTGTAATCAACCTAGTAAATCAGAAACTAGATCCATTTAACTAATTATGGCTAGTTTCTTTCTAAAAGTATCTACTATGATATGTTTTTGTAAAATTTCTTGCGAAATCTGCCCATTTTTCCTAGTCTACATTATTTTTGTGGAGGATCTTGAGGTAAGTCACTTAGCATGGGTTGAGTGAGGTTTATTATTTTATTATTTATATTTTAGAATAGGTATGTAGCTGGATCAATTTTATATTGTGTAGATAATATGTAATAAGCATGTTAAAAAAAATCTTTAGATGTACATGTTTAAAAAGAGATATAAAGAGATACCTATTTAGAAGGAAAAGCATACCCTTGAAGAAAATTATAGAGCTAAGGCATGAAAAAACAATCATAGAGAAAGGGAACAACACAATGAAATCATAGAGTGAGGACATGACATGACAAAAAAATAAAATGTAGAGATCACAAGGGCATGGCAACCAAATCATAGAGAAATGACACAACAATGAAATGCAAAGATATATATCATAGGAAAGTAATGCACCAAACATATATGCATAATCATGAGGCTTATTCCTTTGTAGATGCAATAACCCAATTATATATATATATATATATATATATATATCAACCCAGCTAATCAACAACCAGACCCATTTAACTAGTTATGGCTTGTTTCTTTCTAAAAATATCTACAATATCTTTTTGTAAGATCTATTGCAAACTTGGTCCATTTTTCATGGTCTACATTATTTTTGTGTAGTATCTTGAGGTAAGTCACTTAGCATGGGTTGAGTGAGTTTTATTGTTTTATTATTTTGATTCTAGAATATGTATGAAGTTGGATCATATATGTAATAAGAACCTTGAAAAATATCTCTTTGAATATATAAAGAGATACATGTTTAGAAGGAAATATAAAGACATACATTTTTACAAGTAAAAGAATTTTTTTTAAATATGTACCTCTTCTCATCCTTGAAGAAAATCATAGAGCTAGGGCACATAGATAACAAAGGCATGACATGATAATGAAATCACAGAGCAAGGGCATGATATGAAAATGAAATTGCAAAGAAAGGGTATGACATGATAATGAAATAACAAAGCAAAGGCACAACAACAAAATGGAGAGATCATAAGGGCATAACAACCAAATGCACTGATCACAAGGGCACCACAGCAACATCCATGCCTCTTCACCTCATTCATGTGCAACTCTCTCAAAAATCAAAACAAATGGAAAATGATTTTTGTGTTTCATTTTTAAAAAAAAATCCTTGCGAGGGCATGGAAATTACAATGCCAAAATTAGTATTGTGATGTTATCGGGGACAATTGCAAAAAAAAACATGAAAATCACCATAAATTACATTGTTATCACAAATTTCCCTCACAATTTGACCCCAAATGTTGTAGTACAAGTTGTGGAATAGAGAGAAGAACCAAGATATAAACCTATAGAAGAAGTAAGAATTGAGTCAGTGACATCAGCACCAAACAAGAATTTGACAAATAATCACTGTGCTAATTAGTTTATTGGAAGCAAAGATAGAGGCATTATGAAAAGAAAAAAGTTTCATGAAGAATTATGTTTGATTTCTCAAGTTTAACCAAAGAATGTAGATGAAGCATGCAATGATGATCATTGTATTCAAATAAGATTGTGAAGAATGAGACATGGGAATTGGTCCTTGGATCTAAAGATAAGAATGTATAGGAACTAAATGGATTTTTAGAAATAAGATGAATGGACAAGGTGAGGTTGTGAGAAACAAGGAAAGATTCTTATGTAAAGGATATTCACAAAAATAAGGTATAGACTATGAAAAGACATTTCCACCTATTGCAAGATTGAAGCACTAAGGCTGTTCTTGTCTTATGCATCAAATAAAAAGTTCAAAGTATATCAGATAGATGTGAAGTCAACATTTTTGAATGGAAAACTTGAAGAAGAATTCTACATTGAGAATCTTGAAGGATTTCCTTTGAAAAAATAAGGAGAAATGGTATGCAAGGTTGGACAAGTATTTGGAAAAATTGGGATTTGTTAAAGGTACTGCAAATAGTAACTTATATTTGAAAGCAATTTAGAATGGTTTGTTTATTATTGTGATTTTTGTGGATGATATAATCATTGGAGGTAATGATGAATCAAGTAACAAATTTTATAATGAAATGAAGAATGAAATTGAGATGAGCATGATTGGTAAGATGAAATATTTCTTAGACATATAGATTATGTAGAATAGTGATAGTATTTTTCTATAACCAATTAAGTATTTGACAATTTTTCTGAAGATATTTGGCTTGGAAAGATATAATCCTATTGGTACACCTATGATAATTGGTCCCAACTTATCTAGAAAATATGAGACATCTATTGTGGAGTAGAAGAAGTACATATGCATGATTGGAGATTTGTAATATTTGACTCAACCAAGACCATATATAGAAAATGAAGTTGGTATAGTAGAAATATTTTAGGGAGATGCTAAGGAATCATACTATGTAGCAATAAAAAGTATATTTAGATATTTGATGGGTATACCTAATTTTGGGTTATGGTATGATAGATCAAATGACTTTACTCTATGTGCATATACTGATGCTAAATGGGAAGGCAATATGGATAAAAAAAAAGAGTATAAGTGGTGGATCATTTTTCCTTGGAGGAAGATTGGTTTCTTGACTAAGAAAGAAACAAGATTGTATTTCACAAAGTACAATGGAAGCATAGGATGTAGAAACAACAAATAATTGTAATCAGACCATTTCGATGAAATAGGTGCTGAAGGATATTGGGATACCAATTTTAGAACATGTTATCATACCTTGTGATAATACAAGTACATTAAGTATGTCTAAATATCCTATGTTACATTCTAAGACAAAGAATGTACCTATTAACTATCATGTTCTAAGAGAGAAAATGGCAGAGAAAAAGATGAGATTAGGCTATGTTAATACAAAGGACCAGATTGTAGATATTCTTACAAAGCCTTTTCCTAAGGATAAATTGGAGTAATTGTGAGGTATTTTTGGAGTTATTCCCCTTCCTACTTTAGAGTAGATGATGTAGGGATTGCATTAGTCTAATGGTACATAACACTATTATTTATCTGGACTGAATGTTGATGCTTCCTATATGGGGGAGTATCTGTGGTTAAGAAGAGTCATCAAGGCCTCTTGGTAGCTAGTATAAATCAATTTCTTTTGACACTTGAGCTGGTTTAAGACTTTGAGAAGTTGATTGACATAATGATGCCTTTATCATTGATATCAATGGGGGAGAGTGTGCATGAAAAAAATCTTCTAATATTATGGGGGAGATGTATAATCACATTGAGTTATATCAATAGGAGAGAAGAGTAAAAAATTGATGCCATCCATGTAAAAATGAGGAATCACTAATGAAGAGTTGTTCTTGAAAGTTTTAGATTTGATTGATGAAGAGGATTTGAAAATATGAGAGGACTAGTAACAACAAAGTTGGATTTGGTATTCTTGGAACTTAGATGTTTTAATCTATGTTTCCATCAATGCCAAAGGGGGAGATTGTTAGGATGAATGGTGATGGTATTCCTTTGAGGTAGTATCCTAAGCATTGCTAAAATATTTGGGAGATTGACATGTTACATTCATGACTACTTTTTCATTGATGTCAACATAATATTGTTTCCATAAAGGTTGTGATAGTAGTAGACATAGAACAAGGTCGTATGAATTGAGTATTGATGATAAGGTCAAGTGTAGTGGAGGATACATTTACATAATGTCTTGATGACATGGACAAGTGCACATATAGAAAGCCAAAGACATGTGAAAGTTATTTGTGATTTACAAAAGATAGTGTACATAAAAAATACCTAAGAAGTTATTTCTAGTATTTATATTGTATCTCCTAAAAAGGATAAAATATTGATGAGTGAAGTTAGATAGTGATAGAAGACAACTTAAAGATAGTGTCAGCAAGTGTACAAGGTCTGAGGTTACACATTTCAAAATTTATGAAGACTTTGTGATGATAGTATTGTGTAATTGTGAAAAAATCTAATGAAATTTATTATCTCAATGAGGTCCTATTGTAATTAATTAGGAAATCATCAAGGACAACTCAATGAATTTTATTGAGGACATGATATAAAGGAAGATTATTTTTCTTATGATGAAGTGTTTATGTATTAATATAAGTGTGAATTGTGAAAGTTGTAAGGAAACTCAGGTGCAGAAACAACTTCCTACACTAATCTCATAAGGAAAGTATGATGCAAATCCTATTAAAATATTCTACACTTACAGATTCAATATCATATAAACAACAATATTGCAGCCAAACATGCATACAAAAAATAGACAGAGAAAGGAACACATAACACAAGGATTTTTCGGTGGGGAAAAACCTTTCGATAAAACAACCCCACCCCTTCAGAACCTGCACAATGTATTATCTTCAACACAAGGTTACAATACACTTGCAATGCAAGTTCAATATCAACAACAAAAGACTCTAGTAGCTATTCGCAGTACCAACAATACACCCTTTTCACATCGCTTCTCTTTGCAACCCTAAAAATGCTTATAACATGCGCTTCACTTTAGGGCTACTCCCAAAGGTAAACCATATTAGGGTTTTACCATTCTCCAAGAAAATAGGAACCCCAAAAAAAATTTTAAACCCCACTATTGGGGTAGAGTGTACAGTACTCAAATATCTTAGTTGCCACATGTCTTCACCTGTCATTGAATCTTCCTAACATAGCTCTTATGTGTCATAGGAATCTGTCATAACCAATTTAGTCATGATCTCCTTACACACAATTCAAGATGTTGACACATCAAAATTATTTGCAAGAAATACATTTTACAAAAAAAATAATAAGAATAGGAATTATACAAGGTTGAGGCACCTTATTCCTAACATTCTCCCACTTGTCGAACACTTGTAAGAGCAACAGGAACATAACAAGAACTAACTGCTATAGGCCAAAAGGCCCATAGACTCTGAACACCATCTAAACTTCTTAGTGTCCATTGGTTTTTTTAATGCATTTGCAACATTCTTCATAGTATCTACCTTTTCCAAATTTACCTTTCCATCTTCCACCATATCTCTCACAAAGTGATACTGCACATCAATGTGCTTCGTTCTGGCATGGAAAGTTGGATTCTTTGCAAGGCAAATAGCACTCTAACTGTCACACCAAATAGTAATTTGTTCTGCATCAACACCAACATTAGAACACAATCTCTTAAGCCAAATGGCTTCCTTACAAGAATGAGTAGTAGCCATGTACTCAGCTTTTGTAGTGGACAAAGCAACCATAGGTTTTCACTTGCTCATCCAACTGATGGCACCACCAAACATAGTGAACACATAAGCACTGGTGGATCTTTTGCGGTCAATATCACCTGCCCGATTTGAATCCACAAACCCATGAATACAAATTAAATGCTGAGATCCAGAAGAGTTACCATGATAACATATGGAGTAATTTGATGTACCCCTCAAATATTTGAATACTCACTTAACTGCATCCCAATGTATCCATCCAAGATTAGCCATAAATTGACTCAAGACTCCCACTGCTTGGGCAATGTCTAGTCTAGTACAGACCATAGCATACATAAGACTGCCAACTGCACTAGCATAAGGTACTCTACTCATGTCCTCCACCTCACTAGGAGATTTTGGACAATCATCTATAGATAACTTTGTTCCCACAGGAATAGGAACACATAGTGGTCTACAATCTGCCATGGTAAACCTGTCCAACACAGACTTCACATACTTACTCTGACTCAACCAAAGTTTTCTGTTAGACCTATCTCTACTGATTTCCATACCCAAGATGTACCTATCTGCCCCAAGATCTTTCATCTCAAACTGTGCTGACAACTAAGATTTAAAATCAGAAATCATACCCTTACCCTTCCCAAACAGCAACATATCATCAACATATAATGCAACAATAAGAAGGTGATCATTTTCAATTCTAAAATAAACACAATGATCTGATTTTGATCTTACAAATCCAATTGACAACACAAAGGCATCAAACTTAAGGTACCACATCCTAGGAGATTGCTTCAAACCATATAGAGATTTCTTTAATCTGTAAAATAAGGATTCTTTACCTTTAACAATGTAGTGCTTAGGCTATGACATATAAATCTCTTCCTCCAAATCACCATGAAGGAAAGTTGTCTTCATGTCCATTTGTTCTATCTCTAAATCAGATGATGTAGCAAGAGATAATAGAAAACTAATGGATGTCAACTTTGCAACAGGAGAGAATATTTCACCATAATATATTCCCTCTACCTGTGAATACCCCTTTGCAACCAATCTAGCTTTGTACCTTTCAACACTGCCATTTGCATAGAATTTCTTCTTGAACACCCATTTACAGCCAATGAATTTTCTCCCTTTAGGCAAAGGTACAAGGTCCCATGTTTTTTTTTCTCTAATGAATCCATCTCATCATCCATAGCCTCAATCTAGGAACCTGCATCTTCTATGCCCAAAGCCTCTTTCACAGATCTAGGCTCATCAGTGTTAGTAATCAAAGCAAAAGCACAACTGGAATCTAACTTAGAATAACCAAACCTTTTTGTTTGCTTTCTTTCTCTCGTAGATCTCCTCAAGGGTTGAGGTTGAGGTTGTTCTTCCTCTTCTTATGAACTATCAAAGCTGCAAGAGCTCTTCTCATCATTAGACCCAACATGGTCTCTCTGTTCAGTCTTCTCAAGGGTAGGAGGCAACTAAACAACATCTTTTTTCTTTTCTTTTTCATCTGGTTGTAGTACAATAGGAGAAGATGTTAGCTCTCTAAAAATAACATTTCTACTATACAACACCTTACTAGTCATAGGATCCCAAAGCTTGCATCCTTTCACACCAGCACTGTACCCAATGAAAATATATTTAACAGCTTTTTTTTCCAACTTAGATCTTTTCTCCTTTGGAACATGTGCATAAGCTTCACAACCAAAAACACGAAGATGTCTAACTGAAAGCTTCTTACCATACCACACCTCCATGGGTGTCTTACCAACAAGAGCTAATGTAGGAGATCTATTAACCAGATAGCAAGAAGTGGCCATAGCTTCGGCTCAAAACCTTTGTTCTAAACTAGCTCCACTAAGCATACTCCTAGCCTTCTCCATCAGTGTCCTGTTCATTCTCTCTACAACTCCATTTTGCTACAAGGTATAAGGAGTTTTCTTATGCCTCTCGATACCTTGTTCTTTACAGAACTGTTCAAACTCTGCTGAGCAAAAATCATCACCATCATCAATTCTCACATACTTAATCTTCTTACTAGTTTGATTCTCGACACGGGATTTAAATTCCTTGAATCGACTAAAGACTTGTGTCTTACTTTTAAGGAAATAAATCCATGTCCTTCTACTATAATCATCTATGAAAGATACAAAAAATAAAGACTTGGAGATTGAAGGAACTTTTACAGGACCAAATACATCAGAATGAATAAGATTCAAAACATCAGAATATTTGTGAGAACCAGAGTAAAATTGAACATGATTTTGTTTACCATTTACACAGTGTTCACAAAAGTCTAACTTGAGATTGCAATCATTTAACCCCTCAATGAGATTTTTATTTTTCAGGGTTCTAACACCCTTCTCACCAATGTGGCCAAATCTCAAATGCCATAACATTGTCTTTTCTGCAGGAAGCTTTCCTTCCAAAGTGTTTGCACCCTTAGGTACACTTGTTGCACTACCATTAGAACCACTAACCATAGTCTTTTTTACTACTCATTCGGATGGTGGGGATGAAGTGATAGCTGCTCTCTTCTTTGAAATAGAAGAACTATTACACTGAGAAATGTATGCATCAAGCTGAAACAAAGTACCTCTCTTAGTACCCTTAGCAAGCACCATAGCTCCTCTCATCATCTTACATCCATCTTTAGAAAAAACAACTTGCACACCTACATCATTCAACATACTTATAGATAATAGGTTTCGTGCCAAATCTGGAATGTGCATAACTCCATTGATTCCCTTTACTCGTCCATCAGAAAATTTGATAGTGACCCTTCCGCGTCCAACTATCTTTAGGTGAGAATCATCACCCAAGTACACCTTTCCACCATCAAACTCTTCATATCTTGAGAACCAATTTCAATGAGAGGTTATGTGAAAAGATGCACCCAAGTCAACAAACCACACATCATCAGATGCATGGGCTACCAAAGCTATGATGAATGCATCGCCATCTTCTTGAGATTTTTCTGAACCAGAATCTAAGGCTTTCTTCTTCTTCTTAGGCTCTTTATAGTCTTTACAGAAGTGCCCAATCTTATCACAGTTCCAATATTTTGCCTTGGACTTATTGGAGGTCTTTGACTTCCCATGGGATTTGGATCTACCCTTATTGTCAGACTTATTGTCATTTTTCTTTCCTCTTTACGTGGATCTCCCACGAACAAGGGCTTCTTTTTTCAAAATGGAAGCTTTTCTCTACATCTCCTCTGATAGCAGTGAAGACACCACATCATCCATTTTGAAGGTGACTAATATGCTTCTAAGAGCCATCACAAGATGGTCCCATGAATCTGGTAAAGAACACAAAAGTGCGTAGCAATGATCCTCCTCCTCTAGCTTGACACCAGTTGATGTCAACTATGTAGCCAATAGATTAAATGCATTTAAATGATCTATTAAGGATCCACCTTCCTCCATTCGTAGAGAATACAACTTTTTCCTCAAGAAAAAATTGTTCACCAAAGATTTGGCCTGATACACGGCCCCAAGTCTCTCCCACAAACTATATGCAATTTTCTCATCTAGAACATTCAGAAGGACTGCATCGGTTAAACAAAGTCTTATGAAACCCTTAGCTTTGCAATCTTTGATATCCCAATCTACTTTAGCTATAGTTGCTGGTCTTGTAGCACTTGTAGTCGCTTCCCATAGGTCATGATCTTTCAACATGTTTTCCATCTTGAGTTTCCACAACTCAAAATTAGTGCCATTAAATTTCTCCACCTCCATTCTTCCATATGATGAACTCACCATCTCAATCTACAAATAAGATTTAGGATGCTCTGCACAAGACTCCCACTCAACTTGAGATTAGCTCAAAAAAACCTACCCAACAACTAGGATCAAAATTTGATCAAGCTCTAATACCACTTGTAAGGAAACTCAGGTGCGAAAATAGCTTTCTACACTAATATCATAAGGAAAGTATGATGCAAATCCTATTAAAATCTTCTACACTTATAGATTCAATATCATATAAACAACAATATTGCAGCCAAACATGCATACAGAAAATAGACAGAGAAAGGAACACATAACACAAGGATTTTTTGGTGGGGAAAAACCTTTCAGTAAAACAACCCCACCCCTTCAGAACCTACACAATGTATTATCTTCAACACAAGGTTACAATACACTTGCAATGCAAGTTCAACATCAACAACAAAAGACTCTAGTAGCTACTCGCAGTACCAACAATACACCCTTTTCACATCGCTTCTCTTCACAACCCTAAAAATGCTTATAACATGCACTTCACTTTAGGGCTACTCCCAAAGGTAAACCATATTAGGGTTTTACCATTCTCCGAGAAAATAGGAACCCCAAAATTTTTTTTGAGGCAATGCCCCGAACCCCACTATTAGGGTAGAGTGTACAGTACTCAAATGTCTTAGTTGCCACATCTCTTCACCTATCATTGAATATTCTTAACATAGCTCTTACGTGTCATAGGAATCTATCATAATTATTTTAGTCATGATCTCCTTACACACAATTCAAGATGTCGACACATCAACATTATTTGCAAAAAATACATTTTACAAAACAAATAATAAGAATAGGAATTATACAAGGTTGAGACACTTTATTCCTAAAAAAAGTAATATGAAAAGTTGCTATATGTGAGTAAGAAATCAAATGGATCATTGTGATGCAAAGTTTGAGATATGGTATTGAGATATGAAAGGCATTTGGTGTGGTATTAGTACATTAAGTGGAAAGAGAAAGAGTTTGTGTTGTAGAGATTAGTTTCATTTTATTATTATAAAAGGAATAATACAGAGGCCAATTGGGCAATGAGTATGGTGGTCTTTCCCTTGAAGCTATTTGGGTAGTGGATCCATCTACCTTTTATAGCTCTTAACAAGGTTGGCACAACTCCTAATAGGGTTGGAATTTCCTTACAAGGATTCAAAGTCTCCTAATAGGTACTGATATGTACTGAGTGTATTTCATTAGCTCCTAATAGAGTCCATCCTCTTATAAGGAACTTATACATTGGTACATCATTTTGTGGGTACCATGCCCACCTAGATTTTTCCTTTGATCAAGGCTTTCCATAGTTAACATATTTGGTGTTATTGTGTATGAATATCTTCTTATGGTTGTTGATTATATTTTTTCCATGTTTAAGGAATAATAAGGCTGATAAAAGTTATATTGATCTAATAAATGATTCACTCCCCTCTCTCAATTATCTTGGTGGACTTTACTTTCTATAATTACCTCTTTGTTCAAATCCTCTTCATCAATAAACTGATATGGCACTCTACACTATTAGTGAATGTCTATCAGTAGGTTTGAAATCAATTAAAACATAACAATTGTTCCAATTTTAGTTTCCAATATTTAATTCACAAAATCATTCATATCTCTAGTCATATGATGTGAGCAACCACTATATATGATCCAATCATATTTCTTCCTTTCAACTTATAAGATTGATGTTTTTTCTTCTCTAACTTCTTATTTATAGGACTTTCCTCCTTAATTGAAATAAATCCTATTTCATCACTTTCACTCAAAAATATTTCTACACTAGGATTTAAATCATCATCATTTGCATAAATAAATTCTCTAGTCTTCCTAGGCTTGAAGTTCCTATTGGAAACTATAGTTAGAACAATTTTTATGTTTTCATTGATGTCAAACATATTGGAAATGTGGTATAGACTAGTTGGCTGAGAGGGTGGGGTGAACAATAAAACTTATATTTTAGTTCACCAATTAAATATTCACCATGTAATATGATCTAATTGCATGTATGAAATATTGAAAGAAATAAAACATTCATAACATTTTGACACAATATTTGGTAACCTAGAAACCTTCCAAATAGAAAGTAAAACTAGGGTGGAGATGACACCCACAAGCTTTATTACTATAGTATAAAGCTATCCTATTAAAGCTTATAATTAATCACTTCTAATGATCTACCCTCTTAGGAGCAATAAGGACTGTTAGGTTTACCTTGTGAAAGGATTTACATTATAAATGAAGTATGCACTCTGTTAGGAGATTTGGAATGAGACCGTTAAGTTCACCTTATTAAAGGATTTGGCCAATGCACCTATTAGGATGAATAAGTGGCTGATCTCTAATCTATGACTTGATTTGTTGAATAAGATTCTTTTGAATAACAATGATCACTTGGCTATGATAGATAAGTCTCTACTTTTCCTTATACTACTTGTAGCCTTCTTTAATTCACACTCATCTACTTGATCTTCTTGTTCTTATTATTAATTACTTCTAAATATGAAAAGATATATTCATTATATATGCAAATCCAATAAATTAACTTATGAAGTTAGTTACAATACCGAATTTATCATAATTCACTAAGTCATTCGTTGTTGTAACTTAGGTTCTGAAGACAAATCAGTGATGTTTTGACACTCGAAAAACATTGTCAACACTTAGCAAACTCTGGCACTTGATTGACATTGGAGCATGACCCATATTGATCACTTTGAGTAATAGGAACTAGATCAACACTATATAACTTGGTGAACACTAAGAAACTTGGTAGAAATTAAATTTCTCAGTTGACACTGAATGGCTTGGTCAACACTACCTTTGTTCACTTCATTAACATCATAAGCTTGGTAGTAACTATAGAGCTCGATAGAAATGAAACTAACTAACTAAGTGTTAAGTCAATAATAGACAAATGATTTGACCATAAGGTCAACAAAACCTACTGGTGAGACATTGTCAAACCTACTGGAGAGACATTTACTAATAGTGTAGAGTTCTATATCTATTGATTGATGAAGAGGATTTGCAAGAAGAGATAGCAAGGTGAGCTAGTCAAGTTGTTGAGAAGAAAGAAGTTAAGTATCATGAAATTAAAATGGGCACTTGATAAGTTAGTCAGTGAAAATATAATGTGTTTTTTAATCATTACATGAAGTAAATAAGATAAATGAATTGATGTATAAGTCAAATGACAAGAGTTGAGTTAAACTCTAAGCTTGACCAATTATTAGTTTTGGTCAATAAATGAAGGAGTTGGAACAAAAGATTAAGGAACTTAAGAAGAAGCCAAAAAAATAGTATTGGTTGAGTTCTAGTTATGGATGAGAAAGTTATAGAAACTAAGCATGGTAATGGTCAAGCTACACAATGTTGACTAAGCACAAGAACTTAGTAATTGTTGTGTGACAACTAAAAGTTACAATTTGTGAAAGAATCAAGTTTGAGGTTGACACAATAGATTTTTTGAGTTACTCATAACACATGGATGATAAGGAATGATAAGATGACATATTTAATTAATGAATATAGTTTGTTTTGCAATCAAAGGAAAGGATTTGATCAAAATTTTCTAGAAGTGTCAAGAAAGGAGAAAGGGAACAAAATGATGGAAGGATTTGATGAATCTAACCTAAAACTAAGATCTAAGGTGATGTTTAAGCTGAAAAAGATCATAATTAACTATTTAAGGAGGCATAAGAGATTTTTTCTAAGGTTGGTTCATTTTTTATTGATATCTTAATGAGAACCTATGAAGAACAATGTAGTAGAGGAGAAGTAAGGAAATTAGTGAAGTGTGATTGCTTGAAGGGATTCCAAGTAGATTAGTGATGTAGATAATAAGTAAGGTCATCCAATGAACCAATAGATGAGTTAATGGAGATCTAAATTTTCAAAGTGAGTTTTTCATTATAGATCAAATGTGCTATTACATTCTAACCATCATGATAGTCAAAATCCTTTAAAAAAGGTTGACCTAATAGTGATTTTGTAAATTATTTAATCAAGTGATATTCTAATGTAATAATCCAAAGTCCTCTAATAAGGCCACTCTTAATAGGGTCATTAAATCCTTTAACAGAGTCATATTTAACAATATCTTTTGTAACCTTTAATAGGGTTGGCTCTTAACCTACAAGATCACTTTAGAAGAGTGAAAATGTGGTAGCATGTTATTTAATGGTTTTTTTCCAAATTGGGTTTCTATGTCAAATATTGGTGTAAAAAGTTTTATTTACTTGTGTGAATGTTACTTTATGCATGCTATTTTTACAGTTATTTATTTTACTATTAGTTAGCACACATATACAAAATAGAGAGAGTTAAAGAATGTTATATTGCTAATATATTACTAGATGGACCATGTTGTCTGGTGAGAATGTTGTTGGAATGTCTTAATGGAAAGAGATCTTCTGAGAGGGGGGGTGAATCAAAAGTATTGGCCTTTCCAACCACTTTTGAACTCTTAATAACATATAACTAAAATTAACATGCATGCATATAAACATTAAACAATCATGAGAAACAAACATGCATCACCACATAACACTTGAGATTTTGGTGACCCAGAAACCCTCCAGGAATAAGAAGGTAAAATTGGGGTGGGGATGATACCCACAAAATTACTATAGCAATTGATTTCAACCACTTCTGATGGTTTTCCCTGTTAAAGGCTACAACACACTATTAACATGTGACCCTGTTAAAGGATTTCTACACCCTTTTAGGAGTGTTCCTTGTTAGAGGACTTAAGAACATTCAACTTAGAATGCCACCCTGTTAAAGGATTTACATAAGGCTGTCAAACCTACTTAACTCAATAGGATTTCCAAATTCCTAATATAATTGTGAGAGAGTATTAGAATAATACACCTAAACTAATGTAACCTCTAATAATGATCTCAAGCTCTTGATCTACTCGTCTATCCCTAATCTCTACTAGATCTGATCTTATGATTGTGTTCCTTGTTATGTTCTGATCAACTAGATGTGTAAGTACTATCATTTCCACTAAATCTTTGACACCAATTCTCTGCAATGACCTTAATAGGCTCTACTTTTTGATTCCTTTTTCTCTCTATTTAATGGCATCAAGACCTCCTAATAAAGGTTATTGAATCATTATGCATCCTTGGATAAAAT
This sequence comes from Cupressus sempervirens, assembly GCA_028749045.1. NCBI lineage: Eukaryota > Viridiplantae > Streptophyta > Pinopsida > Cupressales > Cupressaceae > Cupressus > Cupressus sempervirens. The sequence goes on along the minus strand of CM053788.1, from coordinate 276,319,617 downwards.
GTTTCTGCTCAAACCCTTGAAATTCACCCATTGGCTACATGTAATTCCAATTTTCTAATTGGCTACATGAGGATCACAAAGGTGGATGGGAGGATTTGATCTTATCTCCTTATCCTATCATGAGTCATGCATAACCATTTTACATATTTATTTCTATTAGCACAAACTCTTATGCTAATTTTGCATTGCTCAGCACATGAAGTAATACTGATGCTTGGCACTATCTATTCCGGATTGCTCAACATCCACTATGTTTCCTACATTACTCAGCTTCTACTAATTCCTAAATCACTCAGCTCCTATTAACTTCACAATGCTTGGCATACATTGTCTTCTGATCTACTCAGTACATGTTGAATTCTATATAGCTCGGCATTTACTATAATGTGTTCTGCTCAGCATCAACTGTAGCTTTCTCTGCTCAGTATCAACTGTAGTTTTCTCGGCACTATCTATGACTCGGTACATAAATCAATTCTAGCTCAACTTCCATTGTGCACTCGACATGTATGGTGAAAATGGATAAGTGTATTGACACTCATTTGTCAATCTTACTTATAGATCAACAATCTCCCCCTTTGACATGAGTGTCAAAAACACTTAACTGATCATTCAAGATCTAAACCTTATGTGTACATTCTTCACTTTCAAAATTTCAAAAATATATTGTGAACAAAAATATAGCTTATGACTCCTCCTGAGTTGATTATGCCTTGTCATGTTATGAATTCTGATGTCTTGTTCCATTATGCCTAATGTTCTCTATTTCTGATACTATTATCTTTGTATCTTCTCCTTTAATATATCTCTCCCCTTATAATATTATCTCCCCCTTTTTGATACTGACATCAAAGGGTCCTAAATGGAAATGCCATGCTTGGCCAAAAATGTCTTATTTACCTCCAAGAGTATTTTGAGAGCTGCATCCTAGTTATTCAATGCAATATCCAATGACTTGTTTTGGATTGCAAGCTCTATTGCTAGATCAACAAGTCCTTCATGAGTAGAAATATTTGGATATTTCTTCAGGACTATTTCTACATACATTTGCTCCTTATGTAATATCTCCAAGTGAGGAGTGATAGAGGCTTGCATTTGCATCAGCTTTTCCTTAATAATGGCCTCTTCTACTGATAATGCAGCTAATTCCCTCTGAGTGTGAAGTGTTTAAGGAAATTTCTTTTCACTTTGTGAAGGATTTGAGAGTAGTTGCATGCTGAAGACCTTAAGTTTTCTTTCAAGGTTCAAAAATTTAGAATTTATTTCTTGTGTGAACCTAGAAAAATCACACAATTTTCTATAAAGGGAAAAGATATTCCCTAATGCAATCTTTACATTATCTAGTTTCTTAGCTAGGTCAACCTATCCCAAAATTATGTTATTAGCTATCTTCTAGTTGACCTTGCCTTCAAACTTCTTTTTTGGCCATTCCATGAGTTTTACATTTGTATCATGGTCTTCATTATTCACTTGGTCAACTATATCAGATAGTTGCTCAAGGATTGGCCTACTTGAATCTAGAGGTTGTAGGCTGAAGGCATCCATGATTATATCTTTGATCTCATTCATTGCCTTCTTGTATTTGTGGTCTTTCCTCATTTCCTCTTGCCTCCTTCTTTTATCCAATGCACTTTGTATTTCATTCATCTTTTCTTTAGTTAAAGTGCTTGAATCATAACAGGGTATTTTAATTTCTTCATCAAGCTTAGGAATGCCATAATGAATGGTCCTGGATACCCTAGTAGAACTTGAGCTTGGTGTACTGACATGTAAATTCATCATTTTAGTACTCAGCTTCTGAATGGGTTCGGTAGGAGTACCTATTTTTGGAAATTCAACCAAAGTTTGTATTGCTGACTCCTCCTTATCCTGTGTTTCTTCTTTATCCTCTTCTTCTTGCTTGACTTCTTCTTCTTGTGTCATTGTTGCTGGAGGTGTACTTTCTCTCTGTACTATTATACCTATGACTTCTTCTGCTATTGTACTCAGCTCTTGATGAGCTTGTATGGCTATTCTTGGTGGTGATGGAGGTGGTAGAAATGAAAGTCTAGTAGTTTGAATGATTTGAGGTGGTTCTTGTGGTGATACCTTAGCTTCTTTGAGTTTATCTACTAACTTTTGAAGATCATATACACTAACTAATATGGGGCTTGTACACAATTGTTCTTGAAGAGTTGTTTGGTCAAGGATCTTAGGGAGATCCTCTATAGTTAATGGATTGATTTTTTGACATGAGGTGTCAACAACATCCTTAATCTTTATGATTTTTGCAGGTGTGGTAGTAGAGTGAGGAGGACTAGGAGGTGGAAGTTGTGTGGCTTGCACACTTTGCTGCTCATCAATACCCTTGTCTTGATCTTTTCCTTCCTCCTTTCTTTCTTCCTTGTTTTCCTCTTCTTCAACCTTTTTCTCTACTTCTATCTTCTCTTCTCTCTTCTTCCTTCTTTCCTCTAGTTTAGCAATAACTTCTTCTTTGTATTCCTCTTCAAAGACATCCTCAATTTTCTTATATAAATTCTTCCATACTCTTGTGGTTCTCTGAATAACTTCTTCAATTTTATTTTGAAGAATGGAGAATGCCCTATACTTAGGTCTAAACCTAGTGTTATGCCTTTTGACTACTTGAATTACCTATTCCTTTGTCAAATTAGGCAGTATGCTTGCTAGGGTTGATTCCCTCATCTCCTTTTCCATCATTAGACAAAAATGCCATCTGTCTTCTACTATCTTAGACAATTCCTTTGGCAATTGTCCATCTAGTTCAAGAGGTGTGTACTTGAACTGTGCCATTAATGCATAGACTAATTCTTCTATGCTATTCTATTCCTCTTTACTGAACTTATTGAAATCAATCTTTTTCATTTCACTTAAGTCTCTATTCCTAATCTTTTCACATAATATATCAACTGAAGACTTAGGAGGATGACTTACCTTTTTAGTTTGATCTTCCTCATCAGTATCAAGTTGAGCCACATATCTTTTTCTTTCCCTTGGCTCTTCTTGTGCCTTCTTGACTGTCTTCTTCTTCTTTGTAGCTTCCTCTTTGGTCTTTTGTGTAGAGGCCCTTGTTGTAGCTCTAGTTATTGGCTTCTTGGGCATTTGCACATCAGCTTTCTTTGGTGAGGGTTGAGAAGCAGGAGGTGTCTTTACCTTCCTTTTGATGACTTTGCCTTTGATGGGTGCTTCCTTGGTTTCTGATTCCTTGGCACTCTCATCTTTGTCTTCACCTTGGCCTTGTAACAATTCAAGTGGCCCTTGTTTTGGCTCATCCTCATCATTCTTGTCATCACCTTCTTCTTCTCCTTCACTAATCTCCTCTGCTTCACCTACTACACTTGTTTCTCCAACACCAAAATTCATCTTTATTTTCTTTACTAACTTTTCCTTTTTCTTTAGTATTGTTCCTGTCTTGATTTTGGTAACCACTCTTGATTTGATAGTATCATATGTTCCAAATGCCTTGGAAAATTTGTCCATTTCCTCTACAAGTAATGTTGCGATGGCTATAGAATATTGTCAACATCAAGCTCATATCCCAATGGTCTAAGCCATCTTTCTCTTAGAAGGATTTCTTGAATGTAAGTATAATCAATGTCAACTAGAAAGCATATGTCATTTACATGCTTTTCTACTAGTGAAACTAGTATCCTCATTCTTTTCTTCATTGCATTCTTGAAACCATCAAAATAGATAGACATTTGATCATCAAAGCTATCTCCCATTTGTGCAATGAAATCATTTATTTGATCAACAATGGTTTTATTCTAACACTAGTTGACTTTTCCAAATGAAGGGAATTCCTTCATCACATAGAAGAACATACAAACTAGCACTGACCCAAATATACATTATGCTCCCTTGGGCTTTCTAATAGCTCCAATATTTTCATTAATCTACTGCAACATGAGCTCTGTAAGGTCATAGGTGCAGTCTTTCTTTACAAGCTTATATGTTATGTCCATTGCTATTAGGGTACACTATTCAACCTACTAGATTGATAAAACTTATGTGATATGATCCTTACAGAAAAGTCTAGAAGTGGATCAGTTATGGTATCTATGGTCATGCCTCTGTTATTCCACTTTGCACCTGTGTTCTTATCTATTGTTTCCTTCTTTTCACTTCTCAGTGTCTTTGGCTGATCTAGGGTTGGAAATCCTATAACCTTATGAACCATCTTCTTGGTAATCTTGACTGGTCCTTGCTCTAGCCAAAATGATCCATCATGGATTCTGCTAAGTATTATGCGTATCCACTCAGTTTTGAATACGATTGGAAAAATTAGGGCTTTGGTTAAACCCTTCTTCTCTATATAGAAAAATCATCTTTCAATATACCATTATCACAGACTTTGTCAAAGACATTAAAGATTTCCATGTCTCCTATGGCTCCTATTTTGCAATTATAACACTTTCACACATCTTGAGCCATAACAACTTTTTTAGGGATGGCAGATAGGGCAACACTGGGATCATTTTTATATGCAACTTCTGGTATGGGCCTAAACTTAGCTTGCTTAACCTCATTGCTTACAAGTTGAATCTCATGAATCTCTTTCCCTTGGGTCATCTTTGAACTAGAAGCCATTTTAATTGAACTAGGGTTTGATGATTAAAACAAACTTCAGAAACTATAAAAGTTGGCAACTAAAGGAAATACTAGTTAAATGCTTAGATTTCTTGGGTAGATGTTGAATCACTACAAATCACTGGTTGAAAGCTTAAAAATTGCTTAGTCATGCTCCTAGTAATCGCTCTTCATTTGAATGGCTCAAAAATGAATCAATTTTCACCTTTAAGTGACTCAAAAACCTTGCATTTAATGCATTTTTGTACCTTTACTTGTCACTCGGCTTCCAAAGGTTTTCAAATCGGCATACACTCGATAGTTATTCTCACTTGACATCTACTAACTTTGTTAATAACTCGGCCACCACTACAGTTTCACTCGACATCCAAAGACAACTGGCATCATCATTCAAATTTTTGTCTTAGCATCTTGTCTTATGTAGATTTATACTTTGCAGTGCTTCTTCATGGTTTAGGGCTAATGTATGATACTTCCTTATATGTATCAGCCCTATAGGCTCATCTTGTGATTAATTGGATGAGAAATGATCACTTGACCTCGTGGGTGAAGTGACCCTTTCATTGGATGTACTTGATCCATCATTTTTCTTCCATGTCTTCTTCATGTCTATTTTGATGTGTTCCACATCAATCTTTTCTTTGCCCTTATTTACTTCAGTCTTGGGTGCCTTGGCCTTTGTTGGAAAATTCTTGCTGACATGTCTAGTTTTTAAGCAACTGAAGCAAGTCGTTTGGTTCAACCATCATTTATAATTTCCCTTGAAATGTGTTCTTATGTATTTTTGGGGTATATGTCCATAATCTTGACAATAGTGACAACTTTTCCTTGTATTGTAGTCCCAAATGTAATGGTGTTCATAGTTGTCCCTTCTTACATGCTGATTTGGTGTCCACATAGGCTTTGATCTACATTCAAAGGCTCTATGTCCATACTTTTTGCAATTATGGAAATGTCCATCAAAGCTTTGTGTCCTTGTGACTTTAGACCTACAATCTTGTGTCATATGTCCTTGCATGTTGCACTTGTGGCAATAACCCTTTCTTTTGGGTGTGTTTGGCTGATTGATCCTTCTACTCCTACAAAAATTAGTAGTATGCCCCTTTTTATTACATTAATGAAAAGTGGGTTTAGAATCCTTACCTTTGTCACTCCTTTGCTCAGCACTCTTTGATGATTCACCAACTTTAGTGCTGGAGTATCCAAGTCCTGATGTATCATGGATTGATCTTGAGGATTTTAGTAACTGTTCAAAGTACTTTATGGCTTCACTTGACTTGTTGAGATTCTTTGCTATTTATTTTTCTCTATTCAAATCATTCTGCATCCTCAAAGTAGAGATCTCAATATCTTTCATATTGAGTTCATGATGAAGGTTCATCATTTGGCCAAGTGTATCCATCTGCATGTTTGAGATCCTTGTTAATTCAGTACATTTTTCTTCAAGTCTGTTTGCAAGATTTCTTTTGTCATCTTCCATCATGACTCTATCTTCAACTGCTCTTTTCTTTTTTTTAGTGATTTCACAAAGCATCATGGCCTATGATTCATGCTCTATCTTAAGAGTTCTTATCTCTTCTGCTTGAGTTCTATTTTTCTCCATCAGTTCTGCTATTGCTGCATCAAATTCTTTGGAATCTCCTTTGGAAAATACTTGTGTGGTGTCAATCTCCTTGTAGTGAATATTATTTTTATCTGTAGCTATTTCCTTCCTTCTTTTTAAGGATTTTCTCAATTCCTCTCTAGCTTCCTCTATCTTGTGTAGAGCGAGATGCACATCTATCACCTGGTTCTCAATGATCTTCCCAAGTTTGAAGACATCCATTTTCAAATCTTTTCCTCCAAGTTGTTAGGGTTCTCCTCGAGAGAACTTAGCTCTAATACCAATTGTTGGAATGTATTAATGGAAAGAGATCTTCTAAGAGGGGGCGTGAATCAAAAGTACTCGCCTTTTCAACCACTTTTAACCCTTAATAACATATAACTAAAATTAGCATGCATGCATATAAACATTAAACAATCATGAGAAACAAACATGCATCGCCACATAAAACTTGAGATTTTGGTGACCTAAAAACCCTCCAGGAATAAGAAGGTAAAACTAGGGTGGAGATGATACCCAAAAAATTACTGTAGCAATTGATTTCAACCACTTCTGATGGTTTTCCCTATTAGAGGCTTGCCCTATTAAAGGCTACAACACACTGTTAATATGTGAACCTATTAAAGGATTTCTACACCCTGTTAGGAGTGTGCCTTGTTAGAGGACTTAAGAACATTCAACTTAGAATGCCACCCTATTAAAGGATTTACATAAGGCTCTCAAACCTACCTAACCCAATAGGATTTTCAAATTCCTAATAAAATTGTGAGAGAGTATTAGAATAATACACCTGAACTAATGCAATCTCTAATGCTGATCTTAGGCTCTTGATCTTCTCATCTATCCCTCATCTCTACTAGATCTAATCTTCTGATTGTGTTGCTTGTTTTGTTCTAATCAACTAGATGTGTAAATGTTGTCCTTTCCACTAAATCTTTGACACCAATGCTCTACAATGACCTTAATAGGCTCTACTTTTCAATTCCTTTTTCTCTTTATTTAATGGCATCAAGAGTCCCTTATAAAGGTTAGTGGATCATTATGCATCCTTGGATAAAATTTTCCTGCTCAAACCCTTGAAATTCACCCATTGGCTACATGCAATTCCAATTTTCTGATTGGCTTCATGAGGATTACATAGGTGGATGGGAGGATTTGATCTTATCTCCTTATCTTGTCATGAGTCATGCATCAGCATTTTACATCTTGGTTTGTATTGGCACAAACTCTTATGTTAATCCTGCATTGCTCAGTACATGAAGTAATACTGATGCTTGACACCATCTATTCTGGATTGCTCAACATCCACTATGTTTCTTGCATTACTCAGCTTCTACTGATTCCTAAATCACTCTGCTCCTATTAACTTCACAATGCTTAGCACACATTATCTTCCAATCTACTTGGTACATGTTGAATTCTGTATAGCTCAGCATATACTGAAATGTGTTCTACTCGGCATCAACAATAGTTTGCTCTGCTTAGCATCAACTGTAGTTTTCTCAGCACTATCTGTGACTTGGCACATAAAGAAATCCTAGCTTGGCTTCCATTGTGTACTCGGCATGTATGGTGAAAATAGATAAGTCTATTGACACTCATTTGTCAATCTTACTTATAGATCAACAAATGTTTGAAGTTGTTAAAAGTTAATTTGGTACATCAAAACCTAAGGATAATTGATTGACCCCTCCCTCTTAGTTATTCTAAATCATTATAATAGTTTATTATATACTTCTTTACTCTTTTAGGGAACTTAGAAGAATTATGCTTGTATTAATTACAAGTCCAACATTTAAAGATTTTCTTACCTTCAAGTTCTCTTTTTACAAGTAGGGAAATCCCTTCTTCAACCTTCTTGTTATGTTCTTTGCTTCCTCTGCTACTACTAGAATAATCTCCACTAATACTTTTTCTTCTTGTCAATGTAGGTGAAACCCTTAATGTGCCAAAAGTAATCTCAATTCTAGGAAAATCTCCACTTTGTCTCAAGCTAATCTCAATTGATTCCAATCTCCTAAGAATAGTATCTCTTATGAAATTATTTATACAAGGTATAACCTATTCAATCATCTACATTGTCTTCTTATATGAAGGTATCAAAGTTCTCAAGATCTTCCATACAATTTCATCTTCATCCTTCTTTCCATCACAAACCTTAATTGTTGCAACAATCTCTAAAATTCTACCAAAATAACTTCTTACATGTTCATCTTCCATCATTTTATCTACTTGAGAAAAAAATATCTAGTTCTATAATCTAACCTTTCTAACATGATTATCACCTTCAAAATTAGATTCCAAAGCTTTACAAATTTTATTGTTGAATTTAAAGATTTTACCTAACTGTACTAATTTCAGAGAAGAGCTATCAAAAGTGCTTCTCTAGAAAGCATATTACACATAAACAATTATCTCTATGGTTCAATATATTCCTCAATCTTATCTTCTTTAACCACCTCCTTCTCTTTCTTAGTGATCAACCAATATCCCATACCCATGCATATAAAATGTGTTTTTATCTTCTCCCTACAATTGTCATAGTTAACTCCATCAAAATTTAGACCTTTTTATCTAAAATGACTCACCACAGATCTCCTTAGGTTGTTAAGATTTTCCTTTAATGGCTTGATTCTTTGATACCTACAATTCTTAGAAAGTAAAGTCCACCAAGATAACTAAGAGTGGCGGTGATGGTGAATAATTTATTATATTAAAAAAACTCTTATTAAACTTATTAAATCTGAAACATGTAATCAACAAATGCACCATCCATAGGAAGATAACAATACACAATAATACCATATTTGTTAACTAGGGAAACCTTGGATCAGATGGAAAACCTTGGTGGGGATATAACCCACAAAATGGTGTACTAATATATAAGTTCCATTAAGAGGATGGGCCCTATTAGGATTCATTGAATTATATTCAGTTCATACCAGTCCATTTTGGGATAATTTGAATCCCTATTAGGAGATTCCAACCTTGTTAGGAGTTGTACCAACTGTGTTAGAAAATGTGGAAGGTCAAAGGACCCACTATCCAAAAAAATTTGGGAGAAAGACCACTGAACTCACTACCCAATAGGCCTTAGTAATATTCTTCTTAGAATAATATCAATAAGCAACTTGATGAAGGGTGCTACCCTTAATACCATAAACCCATAACACAAACAAAGAAACAATAACAAATGCAAGAATAAAATATAAACTTCTTATTATCACCACAGATATGGAATTATAGAATTCACATGAACAATATGCTAACCCACCTAGGCACCTTCATTATAGTAATTTTCAAAACAAGCTACAAACTACCACCTAGATTTGTCCTAGACAATGTTCAAGCCTGTCTTGAATAGACAATTTTATGCTACTTAGGAAGGTTCTAGATGCTCAAAATTAATACCTAGGGCCAAAAAACTCTAACAATACATATTAGATGTTGGAATTCTTTTATAATAACTGAGAGGGGGGGTGAATCAATTATTCATGGTCTAGATGTACAAATAAAACTTTTCACAACTCAGTGAACCCATAAAACACTCTCAACTATGTATGCATTCATTGTGTGTTAGCCAAAACTGATATGTTATTGTCAAATCAACATGCAAGAATGTAAAGCATAAAACACAACATATCCATAAGCACATTTGGCACAATGATTTAACATGGAAACCCAATTTGGGAAAAACCACCAATAACATGCTATTCTATTTTCACTCTTCTGAAGTGATGCCTTGATAAAGGCCAACCCTGCTAAAGGTTACAATACACACTATTAAATGTGACCCAGTTAAGGGATTTCAATAACCCTATCAAAAGTAAGCCTTGTTAGAGGACTTTAGGCCATTCACTTGGAATGCCACCCTATTAAAGGATTTTCCAATGACTATTAAGTCAAACTTACTCCAAAGGATTTACCCTAGGCTGATACAATTGTTAGAAAGTAATAGTAGAGCTTTGATCTGATACAACTTACAACCTTACTTGTAGATTATAGATCACTATTTAGTCCTCAACTCTTCTTGGCTTCCAATCTTTGTAGCTCTAATAGCTTGTTCATTCTTCAAGCATTCATCCTCTTTAAGCCTTCTTGCTTAGTATGTCATTGCAGACTTCTTCACTTGGGTCACTTGATGAAGCAAACCCCCTTCCTTCTCCTTATAAAATTTTTGCATCCAAACTCTCTAACCTCTTTGCTTCATGACTAGACATCCCTACGTATAAGAAATTAGAACACTTTTCCCACTCATTATCCATCACCAAAATTAGGGTTTTTGATGGACTAGGTAGGATAGAATGTATCTACCCCATATCTTGTTTTTTCTAAAAACTTCTCTTAGAATCCATTTAAATTCACCTCCAAAATGGTTTACATAAGATTTTGTGCCAACAAATCATTAATCTTATCTTCCTCCTAATTCACAAGTTCCAAGAAAACAAACTTGTTTTGTTTTATTTGGAAAATCTTTGATCTTTTCATAGTGTAGCATCTCGACATTATCAATTTATTGATGACTGGTACATACAGTGTTACTCAGCATCGACTATAAAATCACTCAACATCAAATGGATTTTATTGGTGCTTAGCATCAACTAAATTTTACTCAGCATCCACTAGAATTTTCTTTCACTCAACTCCAACTAAATTTTTGCTTGGCTTGCACTAACTTTGCTCGACACCTTCTATCAACTTGGTCAAGCTTGGAAAATGAACTTTGTTCAACCTTATTCTTCTGAACTTTCTAAGTGTAGCTAGTCATTTTGTAACCTTAAGTAGATCATCAATACATTATGTTATCACTGTCTTAACTAATTCTTGCACTTCAATACATAATCATAATTCAACCTTTCCTCTAAGTACTTTTATTACATCTTGTTGATCAAATTCTCCTCATCAATCAACTAAGTGATAGTGCTTGAAACATATAAGCAATTATATTACCATCATGTAGTAGGTTTGACATCAGTGACAAAAAAATGATTGAAAAACATAGTCTTCTTCAACAATCTTTCTTCTCAAATGATCTTTTCAATCATATATCAACGATCTCCCTCTTTGGCATTGATGGCAAACTAAATTGATCAACTAGTCAAACAAATGATAAACATCTTGTTTCATCAAACTAACTAGGTTAAAATAGTAAGGCAATACCAAAAAGAAAGTTTGTGATTAAAACTTCTCCTCTATCAGTAGGTCCCTCTTCTGATTAGGTTACAAAATAAAACTCCCTCTGAGTTCCTTCTTTTTTGATTCTCTTTTGTCATCGATCAATATAATATCAAAATATCTCCCTCTTTTTGTTCTGATCCTTCTTTTGATTGCTTTCTACTTTCTCCCTCTTTCTTTATTGCGAAACCAATCAGTAATGTACTTTCTCCATTGATCATTTCCCTTGATCAGTTTAATGTACATTCTCCCTCTTTAACAACAAGGTCAAAGACATATACTCAATACTTGACATCTTTGTTAAATGCAAATATAGACTTTTGCAGGTTCTTCAATTTTCTCCCTCTGTCACCTTACTTGTGACTAATTTGTAATTCTAGCTCTATAATTACTTTATGAAATTCCTAAAGTAAGATCTACTACATCAATTTGTATGAAATGAATGTCAGCTTATTTGATGTAGGGTACTCCCTCTATCTTTTACATAGCCTTTAATAGGGGTCCCCTAGTTTGCCTCTCAGAGACTCATAAGCATCCTTAGGTAATGCTTTGGTGAAGATATCAACAATTTAATCCTTTGTGTTAATATATTCCATCTTCACTTCTTTGTATTGAACCAATTCCCTTACATAATGATACTTTATTGCAATGTGTTTTGTCTTTGTATGCATTATCAGATTATTTGATATATTTATAGCACTTGTATTATCACAATAAAGTGTCACTGGTTATGTGATTTTTTCCTTCATTCCCTTAAGTAGTTGTTTGATCCATACAATGTTTGTGCAATTAATAGCAACAACAACATACTCTGCTTCAACAATAGATTGGGAAATACAACTTTGTTTCTTGCTGGTCTGTGTAACAAGTCTTCTACCTAAGAAGAATGCTCCTCTATTGGTGCTCTTTCTATCATCAATATTTCCAGCCCAATCAGCATCAATGTAGGCTTTCAGTTGAAACTTTTCATTCTTCTTATAGTATAAACTATACTCTTATATTCCTTTCAAGTATCTCATTATCCTTTTCACAACCATCAAGTGATTCTCTCTAGGGTTAGTAGAGAATATTGCAACTATCTCCACTTCTAATGTAATATTATGTCTTCTATGTACAACATATTGCAATTTTTCAATCATAGATTTGTATAATATTTGATTTACTTCAGCTAAATCATCATTCTTTGATAGCTTGAGTGCTATCACCATAGGTGTACTTACTGGTTTTGAATCCTCAAGTCCAAATGTCTTCAATATTTTGACTGAGTGATATATACACCATATTTCATTTGATATACTTATAATCCCACAAAGAATTTGATCTCACCAAACATTGACATTTTAAACTCTTATTTCATTTGATTCGAAAAATCTTTACACAAGATATCTTGTCCTCCAAATATGATGTCATCAACAAATATTTCCGATAATAGTATACATTTTTCTTTATCTGTCTTCATGTACAAATTTTTGTTATCATCTATCCTTTCAAATCTAATCTTAACAAGATAAGTATGAAGTCTCTCATACCATGCTCTTGGTGCTTATTTCAATCCATATAGGGCTTTTTTCATTCTACATACCATGTTCTTATTATGTTTATCAACAAAACCTTCTGGTTGTCCTATGTAGACTTCTTCTTCTAATATGCCATTTAGAAATGTGGACTTAACATCCATCTGATAAACTTTGAAACCTTTGTATGCATCATAAGCAAGTAGAATTCTCACTCCTTCCATTCTTGCAATAAGGGAAAATGTTTCACCATAGTCAATTCCTTCTTCTTGTGCATATCCTTTGCAGACTAGTCTTGCTTTTTTTCTTGTCATTGCACCATTCTTATCTAACTTGTCTCTGAATACCTATTTTGTGCCAATCACATTCTTGTCTTCTAGTCTAGGAACTAGACTCCAAGTCTTGTTCTTTTCTATTTTTTGAATTTCTTCTTCCATAGCCTTGTACCAATCATCATCTTCCAATGCATCTCTCATTGTCTTGGGTTCCTTCATACTTAACAAACATGATTCACTTCTCAACCTATTTATTGTCATTGGCCTTGTATCTTTGTCTCTAATGATTTTATCTACAGGGTGGTGTCTTTTGACATATTTGGACAATCTAGGTTCATTTCTTGTAGTTGCATTATGTCTCTCAACTTTAGTATCAATGTGTACATCTCTGTCAGGTGTTTCAACATCTCTTTCATGTGTTCTAATCTCAGAGTTAGATTGTGCATTTTCCTCATTCTACAACTTGACATTTGAATGCAACTTGACATTCATAGGATGTGACTCAAGAATTGTTGAGACTTGCTATTGGTTTGCTACATGATTTGTAGCATCTTCTTCAACAAGAATTCCTTCATAATAGTATACAAATGACTTGTATTTTTCTAGTTCTTTTGTAGATTCAGCCTCATGTGCTTATATAAATTCATCAAAATTCACATTTTCACTTTCCAAAATTTTGTTAGTGTTAGTATTTAAACACTTATAAGCTTTAATTCTTGTGGAGTAACCAAGGAATATACCTTCTTCAATTTTTGCATCAAACTTTCCACTCCTAACATCTTTAAGAATATAACATTTGCTTCCAAATACCTTAAAGTATTTCACACTAGGTGGATGACCATACCATAGTTCCAAAGGTGTTGAATGAGTACCTTTCTTGACATGCACATGGTTCAAGGTGTATACAACAATACTCATAGCTTCTCTCCAATATTTTAGACCAACATTCTTTTCCATCATGAGTTTCCTAGCACAATCCATTATAGACCTATTTCTTCTTTCAACAATTCCATTTTGTGGAGGGGTCCTAGGTGTAGTTGTCCATCTCTTGATTCCTCTATCATTATAGAACATTTCAAACTCATTTGAAGTGAATTCTCCTCCTCTTTCTAATCTTAAGCATTTTAGACTCTTACCTATTTCTTTTTCAACTCTTGCCAAGTACCATTTAAACATTTGAAAAACATTTGATTTTTTTGTATAAACATGACTGCCATCATCCTAGAGTAATAATCAACAAAAAACATTATAAACTTATCTCCTTTGTAGCTTTACACTTCAATAGGTCCACACAAGTCAGTATGACAATTTTAAGTATTTTCTTAGAGGTATAAGCTTTACTTTTAAAGATTGACTTTGTCATCTTGCCTAGCTAACATTGTTTGCACATTATGGTTTTTGGTTTCTTCAACTTAGGCAAACCTCTAACTCTTTTCATGTTATTAATACTAATCAGACTATCAAAGTTAATATGACATAATCTCTTGTGCCAAGGCCATACATCATCAAATTTTGCAATAAGACAAATAGCATCTTCTATATCTAAATAGAATAGATTACTTCTAGTTTAATCACCTTTTCCAATCAAGTTTCCATTTGTATCATATATCTTGACTGATTTATTTTCAAACTCAACTTTGCATCCCAAATTATTTAATTGTGACACACTTAACAAGTTATAATTCAATCCTTCAACATAATAAGCATTGTCACATGAAATCTTGTTTGTGAGTTTGATAGAGCCTTTTTCTTTTTATTAAATATGGTGCATCATTACCAAATCTTACACTATTTCCATCATAATAGGTTAAGGAAATGAACTTAATTTTGTCTTTAGTCACATGATGTGAGCATCCACTATCAATGATCCATTTATCATTCTTGTTCACAAAAGTCATAAGTACAGTTGCCTCATCCTCATCAGATTCATCCTTCATTGCAACATATAGCACTTCATCATCATTTTCATCAGAGTCATGTTCATCAGAAATGTAGCATGACTTCTTGCATTTATCTCTGTAGTCTCTTCCATCATCTTCTCTTTTATTTTTGTGCTTGTTCTCTTCTCTAAAGTTCTTCTATATACATCTTGCTACAATATGACCAACTTCATTACAATTGAAACAAATGATAGGTAACTTACCTTTGAATTTACCTTTTCCTCTATGAAATCTTCTATGCTACTGTGACTAGATGCATATTTTATCTTTCTTATCTTCTTCTTTTGCTTTACCTCCTCAGAATCCTTCAGTATCAATTTTTCTTTGAAAGCTGATTCAATACTCTCTGGTCTATAGTTGTCGAAATTAGATAGCTCAAAAGTAGTGAGTCTTCCTATTAGACCTTCAAGGGTTAGATCATTTCCTGGTATACATCTTAGCTCTTGAATTGCAGACACTTTAATAGCATACATAGGCAAAAATGTTCTCAAGACTTAACTTAGCACAGTATCATCATCTATTTTACTAGTAGGACCTTTTATTGCACAAACAACTTATTTTATTCTAGAAACATATTGAGCAATATTCTCATCTTCTTCCATTCTGATTTCATCAAACTTACCTCTAAGCTCTCTGACTTGGCTCTTTGAATATTTTTCTCTCCTCCATAGATGGTGTCTAGGGCATCTCACATCTACTTTGCATTTTTAAGGCCTTTGATATCATCAAACTCATCATAGCTTAGGAAAAATGCAATCTCCAACATCACCTAATTGTGTTCTTTCTTTTTCTTCAAGTCTTCAACAGTTAGAGCTCTTGTTGGATCAACAAGTTTTACTAAAATGCAAGATTGTACATAATCTCCAAGTCTTACAAGGTGTAGCTCCATCAAAATTTTCCACGTAGGAAAGTTACCTCTATTTAGCTTAGGTACCTCTCTTTTTGACATCTTGATATTTGTGCTTCTAGTACCTTAAAACTAGTCATCTTAAGAAAATAGTTCTAATACCAATTGTTGGAATTCTTTTAGAATAAATGAGATGGGGGTGAATTAGTTATTCAAGGTCTAGATGTACAAATAAAAATTTTCACAATTTAGTGAACCCATAAAATATTCTCAACCGTGCATGCATTCATTGTGTGTTAACCAAAACTGATATGTTACTATAAAATCAACATGCAGAAATGTAAAGCATAAAACACAACATATCCATAAGCACATTTGACACAATGATTTAATGTGGAAACCCAATTTGGAAAAAACCACTAGTAACATGCTACTCCTTTTTCACTCTTTTGAAGTGATGCCTTGTTAAAGGCCAACCCTGCTAAAGGTTATAATACACACTATTAAATGTGACCTAGTTAAGGGATTTCAATCACCCTGTCAAAGTGGGCCTTGTTAGAGGACTTTAGGCCATTCACTTGGAATACCACCCTATTAAAGAATTTTTCAGTGACTATTAAGTCAACCTTACTCCAAAGGATTTATCCTAGGTTGATACAATTGTTAGAAAGTAATAGTAGAGCTTTGATATAATACAACTTACAACCTTACTTATAGATTACAAATCATTATTCAATCCTCAACTCTGCTTGGCTTCCAATATTTTTAGCTCTAATATCATGTTCACCCTTCAACCATTCATCCTCTTTAAGCCTCCTTTCTTAGTACACCATTACAAACTTCTTCACTTGGGTCACTTGATGAAGCAAACCCCCTTCCTTCTCCTTATTAAATTTTTGCATCCAAACTCTCTAACCTCTTTGCTTCATGACTAGACATCTCTACATATAGGAAATTAGAAAAAAATTCCTGCTCATTATCCATCACCAAAATTAGGGTTTTTGATGGATTAGGTAGGATACAATGTATCTACCCCATATCTTGTCTTTTCTAGAGAATTCTTCTAGAATCTATTTGAATTTGCCTCCAAAATAGTTTACATAAGATTTTGTGCCACTAGCTCATCAATCTTATCTTCCTCCTAATTCATAAGTTCCAATATAAAAAAATTGTTGGCTTTTATTTGGTGAATCTTTGATCTTTTCATAATACAGCAGCTTGACATTATCAATTTAATGATGCTCAACACATACTATGTTACTTGTCATCTACTATAAAATCACTCAACGTCAACTAGATTTTATTGATGCTCAACATCAACTAAATTTTACTCAGCATCTACTAACTCACTCGGTATCCACTAGATTTTACTAATGCTCGACATCAACTAAATTTTACTCAGCATCTACTAACTCACTCAGCATCTTTTTCACCAATCTTTCTACTCAAATGATATTTCCAATCATATATCAAAAATAGAGTTGGATAAATACATCTTTGACAAATTATCTTAGATATTTTGGGTAGCCCAACTTTGGAAGGCCATAAGTCTCAAATCGTTGCTCCGATTGGCTATTATAATCACTTTTCAAATATGCCAACTCTTGATCTACAAGCTTGGAATGGTGTAAGCACCTTTCCATCAACTTTTTGAACCTCATGTGGGCACTCTAAGGCCTCTAGTAGTGAGCTTGAATATTTTTCTACAAATTTTTCCATTGAAAATGCATAATAACTACTCAAATACTTAAGATGGAGTAGTGAGATTTTTATAGTAGGCTTATAATTCTAAAATGAAGCTTCATGGAGAAAATGAGAACATTTCAAGCTTGTATGACAAACTAAAATTAGCAAGTTCCCATAAATAGTAACCACCCTATCTACTAGTCCTTATTAAAATAGAAAAGACTAAAAATAAAAAATTTTTTTGGAGATGCAAGATTTCTCTGACACCCCAGATGCTCTTGCATCAAACACCTAGGGTAATTTGAGAAGTGACTCTATCATGTCTCAAGTGTTTAGAGGACTAGGTATTCCTCTACTGGCATCCCTTTCCATTTGACCATGTATTCCTCATAATTTTTTTTCCTTGTACTTTTGCCAACATGACTGTTTAGTATCTCCTCAATCTCCTTTGTAGTTGAATTAGCTGCTAGAATACTCCACTATGCTTTTATAACTTCATCCCCATCACCTCCTTCATAATACTCTATCAAATCTAAAATGTTAAATATTGGTGAAATATTCAACTCAGTAGGTAACTCCACTTCATAAGCATTTCTACAATCATGCCTTTTCACTATCTTGCACAGTCCAAACTTTTTCATCTTCAGCTTATTATATGTACCCACTAGAAAATGCTCCTTTCTCAAATGAACCTTGATTTTATCTCCAATCTAAAATTCCTTATACCTCCTTTTCACATTTTCTTTAGCATGGTACTATCTATTCATCTTTATGGTGTGCTTCCTCACCTCCTCATGGATGTTTTCAAATGTTTAGCAAATCCTTCTACTTCAGCACTATTTATCTCCCCTTTATCCAACTTCCTTAATTTAGAAGCATTTCTAGGAGTACTCCCATATATAATCTAGAATGGTGATTTACTAGTACTCCCTATGGACAAAATTATTGGATACAAAGTCTGCCTATGGTATAATCATATCACATCCTTTTGGCCTATTTTAAACCAAACATCGTAGTAAATTTTTCAAACTCCTATTCACCACTTCTGTTTGTCCATTAGTTTTTGGATGATGTGATGAACTGAACTTCAAAACTATCTTCAACTTCTTCAACAGTGTATGCTAAAAATATCCAACAAATTTGGTATCTCAATCTAAAACTATACTCTTTGGCAAACCATGTAGTCTTAGCATTTCTTTAAAAAATAACTCTACTACATGAGTAACATCACTAGTCTTCTTGCAAGGAATAAAATGTGCTATCTTTGTAAACCTGTCAACCACCAAAAAAATAAAATCATGCCCAAACTGAGTCCTTGGTAATCAAAGAACAAAATCCATACTGACATCTTCCCATGGCTTCTCTGGCATAGGTAATGGATGATACAACCCTACATTCTACTTCACTCTTTTCACCATCTAACATACTCTACAACTTTGTATAAAATTCTTCACATCTTGTTGCAACTATGGCCAATAATAATTCTCAACAACCAAAGAAATGGTCTTATCTTTGCCAAAATGTCTAGCTAATCCTCCATTGTGTTTCTCCTTGATAAGATTCTCTCTCATTGCACTTTTGTGAATACATAATTGGCTTCCTTTGAACAATATACTATCTTGGATCATGAAATACAACCACTTCATCCTATCAAGTGTAATAGGTTTTGTACAAGCCTTCCACACCTCACCAAAATTAGGATCATCTAGATACAAAGTACTGAGTTCCTTGAACCCAACCACCTTTATTTGCATTTTTTTCAGCAAAATTTGTCTTCTACTAAGAGCATCTACAACTTTGTTAGACTTCCCACTCTTGTGTTTCAAAACAGATGTCTAACTCTACAAAAACTCAACCCACTTCAAATGCCTTTGGTTCAATTTTCCTTGACTATTTAAATATTGCAAAGCTTGATGATCAATATACAAAATAAACTCCTTGGGAAGAAGATAGTGTCTCCACTTCTTCAATGCTTGAACTATAACATAAAGTTCTTGATCATAAACATAATATTTTCTTTTTGCATCATTCAAATTCTCACTAAAATAAGCAACATGTCTACCTTCTTGGCTCAAAACTACTCCTATTATAGTACCACTAGCATCATAGTCTATTTGAAATGCCTTGTTAAAATCTAGAAGTGCTAAAATAGGCTGCTCAACAACTTTCTATTTCAACAATTTAAAACTCTTATCTACTCCTACACTCCACTTAAATTCTTTCCTATCCCCTCTCATTATTTCAGTCAGGGGTCCACAAATACTACTAAAACCACTTATGAACTTTCTATAAAAATTAGCTAGTCCATGAAAAGATCTTACCTCTACCACACTCTTTAGAGTAGGTCATTCAAGGATAGCCTTTACTTTCTCTAGGTCCATTTTTAGACCTTCTGCTAAGACTACAAATCCTAGGTACACCAACTCCTTTATAAAAAAATAATTCTTTAGGTTTATCAAAAAAATTTATTCCCTCAACTTATTAAACACCTTGTGAATATGGATCAAATGCTCCTCCAATATCTTACAAAAGATCAAAATATCATCTAGGTAAAAAATGACAAAATTACGTAGAAACTCCTTCAGTACCTCATTCATGAGTCACATGAAAGTGCTTGGTGCATTGGTTAGCCCAAAAAGCATGACTAACTGCTCATATAGTCCTCCTTTTTTCTTGAAAGTAGTCTTCCATTCATTTCCATCTTTGATATGAATCTAATGGTACCCACTCTTCAATTTTATCTTTGTGAAATACTTAGCTCCACTCAAATAGTCCATAATATCATCTATTCTTGGTAATGGAAATTTGTACTTGATTGTGATCTTGTTGATAGTGTGAGAATCTGTGCACATCCTCCATTCTACATTCTTCTTTGGTGTTAATACAACTAGTACAACACATGTAATTAGACTCTCTCAATTTAACCCCTTTTGCAACAACTCATGAATTTGTCTGTTCAACTCTTCACTTTCTACTAGTGTCATTCTATGCACTGCCTTGTTGGGAAAACTAGCTCCTAGAACCAAATCTATTTGGTGACTAATATTCCTCATTGAAAGAAATTAATTAGGTACATTATTTGATAAAATATTAGAAAAATCTCCCAACATATCTATAACTTCTACAAGTATCTCCTCTATTTCTTCTTTATTATCTTTCAAAATTATAGAAAAACACATATTCTCATGTTTCATACCTTTGAGAAACTCTTTTCCATCAATAAAACATACTTATGCTTCTCTCCATCCTTGGTTAGAGTGTATGTATTTGCCTGCCCATCATGAACAACATACCTATCAAACTACCATGGCTTACCTAGCAACATATGACATATTTCCATAGGTATGATATCACAAAGTACCTAACCTTGGTAGCATCCAATCTTGAACTTCACTAAGAACTTCTCATTGACCATGACCTTGTGGTCATCTTGTACCCAAGCAATTTGGTATGGACACAGGTGTTTCTATCTCTTTAGCTTCAACTTGGTGACCATCATTTCTGAAACTAGATTGTTAGTTTTTCACCATCAATGATCACATCACAACACTTATCTTCACATCTACACCTTTTCTAAAATAAGCTCCTTCTTTGATTAGATTCATTCTCACCACTTAGTAGGACACTTCTATTAACTAAGACTTCTCCTCTTTTAGCATCTTCAAAATTTGATGATCTAACATCTTCATCAACAAGTATAACTCTAGTCGAGCCTTCTTTTCTTTGATCTATCCTTCCTTGGCACTAGGTACATTCAAATGCTCTATGCCCTTTTCTTCATTGTGAAAAAATTTCCCACAAAAGCCTCCTCTTCCAGATCCTTATCCTTTGCCTCTTCTTCTCTAATCTTGATTTCCCTAATCATGGAAATGATTACAATTATTTCCCCTCTAGTTCTAACTACTATGTCTAACCTTATCCTTATTCTTCTTATCATCATGACAACCACCATAAGATTGCACACCAGATCTTCCACTATGAGTTCTTCCACTATTCTTGTTGTCAAACTTCTTGCTCAATTTCTCCTCAACCCATAGGGAAAAATAGTATGTCTCCTCAATATTGTTCATTTGAACTATACTTAGCTAGTTTCAAATACTTGGCCTTAACCCATTAAGATAACATGCCAGTTTCTCCTTATTAGCTTCTGCATGGCTAGTTCTAATGAGAACTTGGTAGAACTCTTTGGTATAATCTTGAACAGATTTTCCTGCTTGCTTCAACCCTTGCATCTTCTTCAAGTGATCAAGCTCATAATCCTTGGGAATGAATTATTACTTCAGTTTAGCTATCATTCGCTCCCATCTAGTGATTTTGTCCTTTCCCTTTCAATTTTTCTCCAACTAAACCTCCTCCTACTAGATCTTTGCATGTCCCTTCAATTTTGTCTTCATAAACGTGACCCTATTAGGATCCTCAATATATTCATACTCAAAGTACTCCTCTAATTTTTTGATCCAATCAATTAGCTCCTCTAGGTTAAGATTTCCTAAAAATGTGGGAACTTCAAACTTAGGTCTCTTTCCAATCTTGGAGATGGCCCTAAAAATAATCTCTTCCTCTAGGTTTAGAATTTCCTCTACTTTAGTATTTTCTTCTACTTCATCCTCATCCTCATTTTCATCTCTTACATGAAGATTTATTCCTCTACATATTGTTCTTCCAATTCTTTCATTTTTCTTTGGAGGGCTCCAAAACCCTCAAGTTTAATGCCTATATCTCTTCTGCCACACTCTCTTCATGGAGGTATTTTTAGATTTTTGTTGAAAACCTAATGCGAACTACCTCACAATTGGAAATCTATCTACATGATCAATCTATACCATGGTCCTAATGTGAACTACCTGATAGTTGGTGATCTATCCACACATTCAAGAACTAGGATCTAATACCACCTAATGAAGGTGCTCCCCTTAATACCATAAACCCATACCACAAACAAAGAAGCAACAAAAAATATGAGAAACAAATATGGACTTCTTATTATGGCTACAAATGTAGAATTACAGAGTTCACATGAACAATATGATTACTACATGGATGGTTTCATTATAGTAATTTGCAAGACAAGCTGTAAACTATCACCTAGAATCATCCTAGACAATGTTTGCACCTTTCTTAGATAGGCAATTTTATGCCACCCAAGAAGGTTCTAGATGCTCAAACTTAATACCTATGGCTAACAAACCCTAACAATACATATAGAGTTGGCTAAATAAATCTTTGACAAATTATTTTAGATATTTTGGGTAGCCCAACTTTAGAAGGCCATAACTCTTGCACTGTTGCTCCAATTGGCTATTATAATAACTTTTTAGAAATGACAACTCTTGATTTACATGCTAAGAATGGTGCAAGCACCCTTCCATCAAGTTTTTGTACCTTATTTGGGTACTCAAAGGCCTCCAATAGTGAGCCTAAAGATTTCTCTACAAAATTTTCCACTAAAAATCTACAATAACTTCTCAGATACTTAATTTAGAGCAATGATATTTTTATGGTAGGCTTATAATTTTGAAATGAACCTTCATGTAGAAAATGAGAACATTTCGAGCTTGTATGAAAAACTTACTAAAAATAACAAGTTCCCATAAATAGTAATCACCCTGTCTACTAGTCCTTATTAAAATGGAAAAGACTAAAAAGAAATTTTTTTTTGGGTGATGTAAGATTTCTCTTACACCCAGGATGCTCTTGCATCACAACTATACACATCAACTTCTTTTCCAAATATAGGCTCTTTCTCATCTCACTGTGCCTTAACCACACCAAACTATTCTCTCATCAAAAGATATTCAATATCAGGTTCACTTGATCTCACATACAAGTTCACATATTAGCATTACAAAAATATCTAGACTAGATGATTATAACCAAGGAAATAATCCTTCCTTTATACCAAATTCTAAAACTAATTATTGAGTTTACCTTGAGGCTTTCCCAATTTACTATTATAATATAGGACCACCTTAAGATATTACAACACATGCTACATTATAATATTGTATCTTTTGACAATTACTAATAAATTGTTAGCTCATAGTCTTCATAACTCTTCACTCAATGCTCATCTATATATGTGTCTAACCACTATAGCATTGTCATGTCTTCTACCTTTGTACAACTTTTCTTAACTAGGTTCTATCTCTATTAAGAGATATAATCAAAATATCGACTTCTTCTCAGGAACTTTGTTTGAATGTTGTCTTCAATAAATATCAAGTAACTATCATTTGTCTTTATATTACTACATGTGATCTTAGCCACATCATTTAGACACTCTTTAGAGCATATCCTAAACTATGCATAGCCTCAACTTTAATCCTTGAACCATGTGACCTCAATCTCTGTTTGAAGTTCTGTCAATCTCTACAAAATAATATATATGTTAACAACAATGACTAACATAGTTATGAATCCAACATATGACCATTATACCAACTCTCTAACAATGTTAGACTCCCCCATAGGAATATTATCAACATTCATGCTAACAACCTCCACATTGAGGAGTACTAGATCCACATAAATTTAGGTGTGATCACTAGAGAGCATAAAAGAAAATTTAAGACTTAAATAGAGATAATATACATATTGTAGTAACATACATCAATCTAATCAACACCATTAATATATGAAATGTACATAAGAAACATCATAGTGAACTGAAGTAAAGAACCACAAGATACTATCTCTAATTAAATGTAATAAAGCATCAATCAAAGGAAAAAATTACCAGGGAAACATACTCTAGAATATCCAAATAAACCAAGTCAACCCTCAAGCTCTGTATTGAATTGGAAGAATGCCAACTCTATAAAATAGTTTCAAGTAGTGGTATAGATAGTTGTACCTCCCAACCATGCGGTACCCATAGACCCACTCCCATTGTGTGGATGGAGATAGTGATCCAACCACAAACATAAAGGAAATTCATCCAAGACTAACACTCATGCCAAGAAGAACAAGAGACTAGGATAGAGATCATGAGATAGTGAAATGCAATAGGTTTTGGTCAAAAACTCTATGGGATAAATATGTAGAGACTTTAGTAGAGCATAGGTCACTTGGTATCAAAAAGTATAAGCTATGTGTGGCATGGTAGTATGCTTTCCTTGGGAGGTCCAATACCTAGTGTGGTAACACACTCCCTTAGGAGGCTCAACACTTATCTTAGCTTTAAGTTTTTATCACAAAAGTTATTAATGGATTATCAATGTTTAAAACCTCTTCATATTACCTTGTTGGCCACTTTTGAGATAAGGTACATGAGTGAATCCACTCCACATATCTACCCTACATAACCATACTCATCACACAATGAGGGCCCATAGGAAATCTAATTTTCCAACCCAACCCCAAATGAGTCACATCTCAATCAGCCTAAATATGGGAGTTCAAGCCTTGCAAGATTCTTTCAAAGGTACACACTCATGGTCATGTTTAGGCACAACCAACTACACAAAATTAAGAATTAGAAAGGGTTTATGAGAAAATACAAATAATACTAAGTAAAACATCCACTCAATCACTCATAATGCTAGGAATATGGATTTGGCATGAATCCCAATGAAGATGAAGTAAAACTATGGTTAGATTGGAAACCTAACATAAATTTTAAATCTAGGACCAAAACAATGTTCCAAGAAACCTAAGAAAATTGGGTGGCACACAAAATGAGGTGATGTAAAAATTGCTTAGAAATCAACATTGTGGAAAATTGATGAAATAAAAACCCTTTTTCCAAATGGGGATCAAACATCCAAAAATAAAATAAAATTCAAGTTTCAAGTTTGTATGAAAAATGGCTAGCATAACACCATGAAAATCATAAATTAAAACATCAAAAACCCTATTTACTCACTATCACCCAACCAGTTCAAATTAACATATGAAGTGGAGGGGAAGTAGTACTAGTCCTCAATCTCCAACCCTAAAAAAAATAAAAACATAGAAGTTAAAGAAAATCAAAACCATTAAAACATAAAACCCTACCTAATAGCCAAAAGGGAAGAAATGTAAACAAATGCCACAAAATAATGAGGGTGCCAAAAGTGATAAAACACTCAACAAGGGAGGAGTTCCCCGCTATGAATCTAATGAACCTATTCTTGCAGTGATCCCACAAGCCTAACTCACACAATGAATGAAAGACCAAAGTACTCTCAAAGGGTTTTTGGAGGATTTGCTCCAAAATCTTGAATTCCAAAAGTGAGAAATGAGAATAAACTCACTTTTTAGCCAATATATGCACTTTTACAAAGTGACATATAAATTAGATTATTAAATTTAAATAATGCAATTAGATCCCTCAACCCAAATAAATCAAGCAATCACAATTGCTTGGGTTTTAACTATGATAAATTAGTTAGTAATAGAAATGAAATTTTAAAAAAATATAAAATTTCTCAAAAAAATTAAATCATAGTAACTTAATAACTTCTATGACCACTATAGATTCCTAAATGCACAGACACCCTCATTGGTATGATCACAAATACATAATGAATCTAGAATTTACCAGTTAACTAGAGGGTTTATTATTTTAATTAACATGGATACATCACACACACATGGATGATATTAGCTTAGCATGAACAATTGAATCACTAACTCCATGTGTCACTTTTGGGGATATAAGTCCTGCATAGAAAACAACCTAGTCAAGTGTATATTCATGTTAATAATATAGCCAAAATAGTAGTGCACAAAACTATCTAATAATAATTTAATTAATTTCATTAAAATAATCTATTTAAATCATTCATTTGCATTATAATAAGAGTCTACTACAAGAATTATGTAACCATTCATAGCACAAATACATCAATAATAATTCTAATAAAATCCACCATATAACAATAAACATAATTTGTATCTGAATACAAAACAACCAGATATTGTCATAAAGAATCATGATACATCACTAGTATAATCATGCAGATATGATCAAACTAAATAGGGTAGCATCTAACATCTATCAACTATGATAATGAAAAGAAAAATAATGTCAAATCATTGAAGCACTCAAATGCACATAAATAGTAATATCATAAAGTATCTTCAAATTAAAAGAGTCCATGGTATAGAATGCAAACATGGATGGCACTATAGTTTCTACCATACATACTTTATATAACCTTTTTTATTTGTTCTAAGACTGACTAACTATATTCCAACCAATTCAAACTGACTATAACCAACTATTAACTTCTTCAAAACTAACACTAGTTTGTGCTTGTTGACAAACTGGCATAAACTTATTGGCAATATCTATGGATTAAGGAAGGTTGTCAAGTTGGAAACAACATTCCAACTTGACAACTATGTTCTCTCATGCCCTCAATTACCTAGTTGTGTGATTTAGACACTAAAGTTTGAGTTTTTCCTATTAATTTAAGATAGAACATTTATTTTTTGGTCTAATTGAAACAAAAACTCGAGGTTTTTTTAAAATAAATGATCTAATTGAATATGAATTTGACAAATATATATAAATAGTTGTGTTAAACAATTCATATGCTTGAATAAGTTTTTTCTTATTGTGAATGATTTCATATTTTCATGCAAGGATGGGTAAATTATATCTTCTAATCCAATTTACTAATAAGCAATTCCATCCTATCCATGTCCTAATAATTGGTGTGGAGTCCAGTACCTGTATGATTGCCATTGATAACAAATCAATCAAACTTCATACTTGGGATGTGATATGTTGTTTATACTTTTTCTTCTCTCAAATGTTTAAGATTAAATAAATGAACTTTTAATTACTAAAATTTAGTTTTTTGATGTGAAAGTTAGATCTTGCTAGTGTGATTATTTTCCTCCATAACTTAATCTTTCTAGTTCATGGTAATCTTTAGTTTCAAGAATAGGAAGAAAGATGTATGTTTGTGCCGATATGGTGGTATGGTCATACATACAAATATTGACATGGTAAATATTTATGGTAGTGCAATTATTTTTAATCACAAATTGACTCATTTTAAACTAGTATCCACTAATATTCAAAGAATGTGTTTGCCTATGTGGTGTAGAAAGTTTGTATATAGAGACCTAATATGATGACATTATTGGTGGGATTATTTAAACATAACTATTAGCTTATTCTTTTTTCCATATTATGGTATGATTCATACATTAAAATTTTACCATGATTGACATGTATGATAGTGGAGTTCTTTATGAGTCACAAATAGACCCAATTTAAACTACAATCCACTAATGTTTAGATTATGTATTTCCTATATAGTGTAACAAGTTTGTACACAAAGATCTAGTATGATTGGAATTATTGATGAAATTATTTAAACATAACCATTAGCTTAATTGCTCAAATAGTTTTCAATAAGAATAAATTTAGAAAAAAAAATTCTATAGCCAGAACAGTCTAGTTGCTTGCTTTAAAAGGATGGGTATGGAGTGAATTTATCTAGAAATATTGGTTTGGTTTGGCTTACATATTTTTTGTATGGAAGATGCATCAATTGTTAATAGCAACCAGACCCCCCCTTTACATATTATATAGTTGAAGTTGTCATGTATTTGTATAGTGGAAATTCTCTAAAAAGAAAAATTGAATCAAGATATCTTACTTATATTATTATGGTTTTTTCTGAAAAAGAATTAAAATCTTCTTGCCAAGGTAGTAAATTTAAAATTAACATACCAGTAACTTATCATTACATATGTTAAATTTGATTATTATTTTTGTACAACATGGTCGTGTAAGATGACTCATTGATGTGTAGAAATGTTTTGTCTTGAATATTATTCAGTATTTATCCATGCCTATATTATGAAGAATAACACTAATAATAATAATATTTTACATCAAATTTAATTTCTCATTTAACTATCTATTTTAGATATGGTTCTGGACTTGGCCCATTTAACTATTCATTATAGATATTTTTAGAGGTTGTCCTTATAAGTAAATAAAATAAATAACCCAAAAATGAACGATCTCTTTTATAGCATTGCAATGCATTGCATCTTAAAGATTTTTTTTCTAAATAATGCAACTTTGATCCCAAAAACCAAGTCTTCACTCACAATGGATCCCCTTAACATTATTAACTCCACCACATGTGGAGTAACCCTATCATATGACTTAAGTCTTAGGTAAGTTCTTTTCTTTTGTACCTTCTAAAATACTTTAAAATTAGGGTCAGATATATTTGTATACCATTAAATAATTTTTTTTTTAAATTTGATTTTTTTAAATAATTACATCTCAAATCTCCACTTTAATGCCTTTGTATTGATATGGATAAGGTAGATTTAGCCTTGGAGAATGTGAAATTATAGGTAAGACAAATAATACTTTGGTATATTATAGAATGTGAGATTATCATTTTATACTACCTATTTTTTATATATTACCTTTTTATACCATTTGCATTGACCATTAAAGATTAAAAATGATAAATTTTTATAGTGTGCAATGTATGGAGTCAAAAATGCTATAAAATTTATGGAAATTTCCATGATAAATGATGTTTTAATAGATCTCCCTATTTTTTCAAAGTTATGCTTAGATATTTGTAGATAGGTTTGTAAGTTTTTAATCTACTATCATTTTATATAGTTTAACATGATAGAAGATGGGGCTACCTAGCTAGTCCTTCATGATGGTAATGGGATGCTCTCAAGAATTGATGGGTATTTTGGTTGGTCTATTTTGGGGTTAGTCTAAGAGTTTGAATCTTTTTTGATTGTCTATGATTTTACATTGTCTAAGCACAAGACCAATCAACTGGGCCTATTAATAAGGATGATAGGAGGTTTTTTTTGTTTTTGAAGGCATTCTTGGTTGATGCTTATTTTGTGGGGGATTGGCAAAAGCACCATTTTGATGTGGGTTTTGGTGTTTCTTCTATTCACAATGGATATGTCATTTCTTTATATTATATTAAGGATAATTTTAGGCCTCTTGTGAGGGTGTCTATGTGGGTTGTTTAAAGCCTAATGGGACTTTGTACCTTTTGATAGGACTATGTATCTTTTGTTTGGGAGGTTTTGTATGGTGGATTGAAGAGAAAAATAGAAATCTAATAGTAGGGCATCACTAGTCTTAATGTAACATGTCCTCAAAATGAACTTAGCACTATTGAAATCAAGATAATATTTTATAAGATAAATATAAATTTAAGTTTATAATCACTATTTATAAAGTTAGCGAATTCCATGTTGTAAGTGGTATAGTATCTTCCCACCATAAACCAATTTTTAAAGTTTGACTTAAAAATTGCAACAATATTCTAAAATAATACATAACCCATTAATTCATATTTCTTGATTAGGGTAAGATAATTTAGGGTATCATTTGTGATACAAGCATCACATTTACCTCAACATTCTCTCAGTTCTTGTGCCAAAGGCAAAGTTTTGATTCTTGCAAGTTTAGTGTTGAGATATAGTTCGCCCTCTTTTTCAAAGGTTGTGTATCTAATTAAGTTGCCATGGAGGATAAAGAAAGTATTTGATTTTCCATAATTTTCTCTCTTAGTGTCTATAGTAGATATTTTTTTGTATTCTTGTAGGTTTAGTGCTGACATATGTTTCACCCTCTTTTTGAAAGGTTGTGTATCAAATTAACTTTCCATGGAGGAAAAGAGAGTATCTTATTTTCCTAAGAATTTTCTCTAAGATAATGATACTTAATGGCTATGTGCTTAGTCTTAAAGTGCATCATTGGATTCTCAAAAAAAATTTATAGCACTTGTGTTATCACAATAAATAACCACCACTTCATCTATCTTATATTGTATTCCCTTCCTAAATTTCTTAATCTATATTACTTGTGTGCAATTACTTGTACTATCCACATACTCTAACTTATCTATTGAATGCAATATGTCATTATTCTTTGTACTTTTCCATGGAACAAGTCTTTCACCCAAAAATGATTCTCAACTACTTTTTCTCTTCCTATCATCCACATCAACTTCCCAAGAAGCATCAATATATGCACTCAAAGTTAAATCTCCTTTATATCCATACCAAAATATATATTCTTTAGTTCTCTTGAGATATTTGAAGATTCTCTTAACTGAAATTAGGTGGAACTCTTTTGGATTAGATAAAAATATTGCTACTAATCTAACAACCTGTACTGTATCTAATCTCCTATACACCATATATTGTAACTTATCAATCATGGATCTATACAATGTCTCATCCACTCCCTTTGAATCATCTTTTTTAGATAGCTTACAACATGTCATCATATGAGTACCAAATGAATTCAAATCTTCCAACCCTAATGTTTTGAATATATATTTTATGTGCTTGGTCTAAATGATATATATTTCATCCTTAAGTTGATAATGTTGGAAATATAAGAGGAGTAGTTGAGAGGGGAGTGGTGAATCAACTACCACAAAAATATATCCCATATCCCTTAGATGTCAATACAAATCAAAATATAACTTCTACAAAAACTTAGTTAACATAGACCTAGTTAACACTAACAATTTACTGTCACTTGACAAGTATTGAAATATCAACTATAACTTGGTAAACAAAAAACATGTAGATACTAATATATTAAGTATGATTAACCTTAATTAAATTAGTTTCATACACTTCTTGAGCATTTTGGGTGGGTTACTGGTGAGATAATAAATTGGAATAAGAGTGTGATTTATTTTATTAACATTAATAAGAATAGATAAAATTAAATTGAAAGAGTCATTGGTTGTGAGATTGGTACACTTTTGGGCTCATATCTTGGGTTACCTCTTTGACTTAACCCTCCTAATACTTTTTGGAGTTCTTTGGTTGACAAAATCCACTTAAAATTAGCTATCTAGAAAGGATCATTCCTTAGCCAAGCTGGTAAGGCTATTGTTCCTAAATCTATGTTACAAAGTTTTCCTTTGTATGTGTTGGTTGTTTCTTATACTACTAGGTACTTTAAACTCAATAATAGAAAGCATAAGATAGGGACACGCCTAAGGATGAGCTAAATCCTATATTTAGTAGGGAAAAATCTTAGTTCTGGGCCAACATTAATAGAGTCATCAGGACTCACTTCACTTCAGGCTCTGTAGGGTCAAGGTGGGAAAAACTTAGTGATTGATCTTATTAACTTGATACTCTTCTCTTCAAGACTATCCCCTATAGAAAATATTGGTGACAAATTCTTCTTAGGTTTGCAACAAATTCCTTGACTACAATAGCTAGTTATAATCAACAAGAAAATTGTCACAAACAAGTATTAACTAGAAACTTTAGTTCTTGATTACTTAAAATGGAGATTGGTTATAATTGATGTATATATCTTGCAATTTTATAAACTATAAACTTGTAATTGAAATTAAGTGATCAGTGCCTTATTCATTGTTATATAGAATCAGTACCAATAGTTTTAGACCTATTTAACTAACTTACACTTAAATTTGTCAATAGTGAACTCTGAACTTCATTCTTATCATATCCCTCTTATATACCTAAAACTCCACCTCTTATTGAAAGCAATTACTTAATTTCTTGAACAATGTGCAACCAATAGGAGATATACAATCTATCTAAACTATATTAAGCTAAAAGAAAATTGTTCATTTCAATCTCAAAATCATAGATATGTAAGGAAGAAGACAAAATTTAGATGCACAGATGTGCAAAAATTCCCTTTTGTATTAATTTCCCTTGAAAATACATACCGCACTAGGTGTAGAATCACAATAGAACTTAGAACTTAGCAGTTTTATCTTTCATATTCATTACTCTCAAAAATTCACAAGTTTAAACATATTTATAAAATCACAAAAGATTGGATGGATTGTAAATATAACATAAAATAAAATATATACAGACTTCTGACCTCAACTCCTCATCTTGGAAATCCTTAAATAGGTTTTCAACAAGCTATAGATGGGAGGAGGACACATGTCATCACCTTAATGGAAAAGAGAAATGAAAGACATGAACAAGAGATAATAATTATAAAATTCTCTTGTGCTTGATCAAAAATTAGGCGAGTAGTTGAAAAGTCAGCAAGTGATACTTTACTACAACAACTTTATCTTTACTCTACTTTGTCTTCTTTTGCCATCTGTTTCCTCAAAAGTTTCAAATTTTGATAAGATTATTTATGAGAGTTTTATCCTTTTGATAAAGTGATCAGTGTATTTGATCTTATCTTTTAATCTCTTATTTTCTTTTAACCTTAATAATGTTTCAACTGCTTCTTTCTGGTAAGGCTTTTATTTCTCCCACTGCTTCACACACATAGATTTCTCACTTGGTGGGCCACTCTATATTTCTAACCTATTCTAGGTATTTCATGGATTTAGTCCACTTGGCATCTATAATTGCTTTAGACTCAATAGAAAACTTGTTTAAGTCTATCTCTTCTTTGAATAGGGAGTCAATCAATTTATTATATGGGGTATTAGAGTTGTCTTCAAAAATTTCCATAGTGGTCTCTTGATTCAAAATGGCATCAAAGGAATTAGACTATTCCTACCAATCTCTCACTATACTAGCGGTATCCAAAATTAGTGGTATACAAGGTTGTATTCCTTGAGATAAAACTTTTAGGTTACCTTGTATAATTTGCAATTTACCAGTAAAGAAGCCAATTAATTCTTTGACTACCTCTAAGCCATGCTTCACTATGATTATCTTATCAGGAAAATCTAGCTTTTCAGCCATCAATATAATAAGCCTCTCTAAAAAATGTGTATATGGCCCTCATTGATTGAATGTGGGTGATAACCATGAAAGTGCCTCATTGCAAAATTGCTTAGTGCTTTGTAAAGCAACATAAAAATTGTGAACCTATTTTGATATATTCTTCAAAGTCTCAACCCTATGGGTCATAAAACTTTTAAGGACCTTAGTTCTTACCTCATCTCCTTGTTGAGTAAGAGGAGCACTAGTGCTCATTCTTCTTAGTTCTATTGTATCCTCTGCCTCTAGACCATTTTTTTGTGTTAGGGCCTCAATTTTATCCTTAGTTGGTTGCTTGTGATTTTTTTTCTTGTCTTCGTTTTGTAGGAATCACCTCCTCTGCATTTACAAGTTTCTTTCTGAGAGATACAACCTTAGCCTCTAGTGCTTGGACCTTAGCCTCAAGCTCTACAATTTTCTCTTTATATACATGGCTTTTTCTAAGCTCATCCTCATAAAACTTCCTTACATCAATGTAATCATGTATGGACTTGGAAAGTCTAGTCTTAATCTCCTCTACCTTAGCCTCATTCATGAATGAGAAATTCTTCATGGTCTTTGAGATTTCTATACCAAAGGTGCCCTGCAAAGTCCACATAGTCATGTTACCCTATTCTATGCTTTGTACATCCATTAGCTTTGGTTTATTTGATGATGGAGCAATACTCCAAACTACCATAGATTTCATATCTATGTAGTATCTAGTTCCTCTCTATAGTCCATCAGCACCAAATGCCTCATATGAGATGGCACTCTCCTATCTCCTTATTTGATCAAGCATAAATGCTTGCTTCAAATTCCATTCAAGTACTAACAACATGCCACTCATCTACACAAGGTCCCTTGGCTTTTCTAAAGTCATGATTTTAATCTTAGGATAATAGGCCTATAGCTTCTCAAACAATTCTAGCTTCTACTTATCTAATTCTCCTAGTTTCATCTTCAACACTAACTCACTCTATTTTACTTTGTACAAAAAGCTCTTGAACTCAGCCAATTTGATGTATTCATCATCCTTTATAAATTTTTGAGACTAAATGATCCTATCATCCAACCTTGCTACTACTAGTTCCAAGTCCATGTGTGCTCTTAGCTGCATTAATTCTATCTTAGAGATAGCCTTTCCTTAATTCAACAAAATACTGACTATTACTTGGTAAAGTTTGTAGGGTCCTTTATTTCACCTCTACAGTGATATAGACCACTTTCTGTCTCTTATTTCCTTTTGTGACCCATGATGCCTTAGGAGCATCATCATCCTTTATTTCTAGAGTTACATCAAGTTCAGGTCTATTTGGGTAGACCCTCTTTTCTTCTCCCATAGGTGCCTTTGACATTTTGGCCATGATCTTAGTATGATTAGTGACCATCTTCCTAATCCTATGAGGATAGAGGATATTGATATAGAATCCCATGAAATTGAAATCTACTCTCTTCAATTCCCTCTCTATCCTTAAAACATCATCCAACTTTGCTAGCTTATCGACTACCTCACCTTCTGCAACTATATTTAGAATAATATCCTCATGTGGTAGCTCCTTGGTGCCAAACAACACATAGCTCCTTATTTCCTTAATGGTTCCCTTCATTCAATTATTACGATCATACATCCTATAGGGACCAGTTGATAGGTTGTAGTGGTGGAGGAAAGAATGGATTAGATCAAGAGCCTCTTTTCCAATTGAAAAGTACCCCACCCTAAAAAACCTACACAAGAAAGTGCCTTTATGAACTTTAGGGCCTAGATACTCACTATTGACCATAAAAAAATGCTATATGAATTCCATTATACCCAAGCTAGGGGAATAAACTTTGGTAATATGTGGGGTGGCTGGGAACATCCATAGACTCTCATCAAGGAAAAAGTTTGAAAGAAGAAAATATCCCCCCAATTATGGTCTAATCTTTTACCCTAATGAAGTAGGGTGGGTCTAAACAAACTTTTCAAAATCTTAGGTTCCTTAAAATAACTTGGATCTAACATTCTCATTATTATAGTACTAAAATTATTAAAGAATGAAACAAAATTAGAAAAATGATAATTAGTGTCCCATACCTGTGTCCACAATTTAACTAGTAGCTCTCCATTTGCATCAGTAGTATGATCAATGTATTCATAGATCACATACCCCACATTCTTGTAGAGGATTAGGTGCATCACCAGTGAATAATGATGGAACTTGAAATATTTTAACTCTCCAAGATGAGCCAAGGTAATGTTTTCCTTCATTGCCTCCAAAACATATTCAACATAAGTATACTCCCCCCCATGGTAGGAGTCTTGCACACCTCTAGCAATGATAAATTTAGCACCATACACCATATTAGTTCCATCTTTTCCAACCACCTTATGGACATCATATACTATTTTTACAAAGTAATTCATAAACTTGTCCAAAGGCATCATTTTTTCCACCCTCTTAAGGTAATCATCCACACTCTTTAAATCCATAGGGATATGTTGTAGCATATACTTCCCAATGTAGGCCTTAGTATTTCTCTCAAACTTCTTTTGCAAATCCTCCAAATCTGCAAGTTGGCTCATGACTCCATCCAATCCAAAATCTTTAATGAATGAAGCATGGTCAAGTGTACAGAGGATAGTTCCATCTCTCCTATGGAAGGATTTGGTGGCTGAATTTTATGATTGAAGTAGGGCCTTCACCAAGTCTATATCCACAAAAACCTCTAGAAATATCAACTTCACTATGTTCTTCTTCCATGGATTACACACTAGGATCTTCTTCTCCCTGTTATGATAAAAATGTTTGAATAGCTTAGAACCTATGGCCCTAGGGCATGTAGCATCTCTACATAGATCACATGGGTCAATGAAAGCATGGTCATTTGTAGCATTAGTGTTTGAGGAACCAAGAAAAAGTTTAATCCACTCTTCGATGAACCTATTAAGTTTTCTTTGTCACATTTTCCCTCCCTTGAAAGTTGAAGTTTCTACCACATCCATATCTGATGCTTGAATTTCTTCTACCTCCTTATCAAAAATTTTGAAAGTATTTTGAAAATATACTGTATGGGTTTAACTCTCCACTATTGAAAATAATAATCTATATGCTCTAAAACTCTACACTTGCTCAAAATCCTTTTCTTAGCAAATGGTAAACTAGAACAAATTAATAGAATGTCTTTATAGCTTGACATATATTATCAACATTCATCTTTACATTGATTCTTAGCATGCTCAAGCCATAAAATCAATTTATTCTATCACCTCAAAGGAGCATTGTCATTATTATCAAATGTTGCACTTTCTATTAATTACTTAAAAATCATTTATTAAGAACCCCTTCTTGTTTCTATCTCAAAAGATGGAAAATAAAATTTCACTTGGGGTTTATGACCCCATGATCAATCCCATGGTCAAAAACCCTTGTAATATCTTAGGCAAGGAAGAGATGTCATTTGATCTTATGATCTCCTAGAGTCAAAAGACCTTATTGCAATGTTGTAAGACTTGGAAAAATCTTTACGGTCTACAATATGTGGTTTATACTACACAAAGTAACATCTCATGTTTCCCTCTAGACCCCTATGATACTATGACACATAGTTACCTCTCTCACTGTAGCATCATGGGATTTATCTTTTACTTTTATAATCTCATGACATAGACCTCTTTGTAGCCTCGTAGCAATTCATTCATTTTCTTGAGATCTTACGATACACTATTTATCATAAGATTGGAGAATATGGTATGCTACATATATAAAATAATTTTCTAGCCCCACTAGTACAACTATGCCACCAGGTGGTGTACATTTTATAATTAACAAACTAGGATTGGACACATGTCACTTGCCTAACATTGTACTACCACTAAGTCTAGTCACTTGGAACCTTACAATCTTACAATCATAAGTAACCTAGAGTATCATAGAATTCTCAATCCCACTCTTTGATCTTATGGTCAAGACTTCATCATAACATCTTACAACTTTTTAAATGACCTCTTGATGTCTATATCACCTCCTTATTGTAACATTTTAATATAGACTTGGAACCTCTTTGACATGACATACGACCATATGACACAAAGGAAACATAAGATCAGGCATTTTAACTTTCTTATCTACAATACTATGATGTATTGCATATCTTAAGATTGGGGAACTAAAAGTATTATGCTATGATCTTCCACTAATCATTATGTTGTATCATCATAAGAGATGATGTAAAAGATAAATAAGCTTCTACTCAAATTTAAAACCCAAGGTAAGGGCTAGACTCTACCTATTATGAAATCTCTTGTAGGATAAGATGAGAAAGTAACCCATAGGGCATCACTTTTCATACTAGGGCAAGGAAAAATAAATGGATTAGGGAAAAATAGTCTGTTAGGGCCTTCCATTAAAAATGGAAACTAATAACATATAAACCCTAACACCATAATACTCTTTTTTTAGCATTTTTAAAGCTTATAATTTTACAAATTTAAGCTCCATGAAAATAGGGGCTATTAGTATGGTTTGAGTGTTTTTAATATTCCTAGGAAGTTTTCTTTAACAATTGAGAAGATTTAGAGACAATTCTTATGGATGGGTATGGAAAAGAAGAAAAGAATGGCTTTAATTGCTTGGGATAAAGTATGCATGCCTATCAACAAAGGAGGTCTTGGTCTTAGAAGGATAATAACTATGAATGATTCTCTTCTTACTAAGCTTATTTGGCAATGGAATCAAGAGGAGGGAGAATGGAGAGATATTTGGAATGATAAAAATAATAGGAAGAATCTTAGGTTTAACCTCTTCCTTAGAAATGAGGTTACCTAAGGGGGTTTTTTAATCTAGAAACATGTTTAGAAAAATAAGTAGACTATAAATAAAAGAGTCAGATGGAAGGCTAGAAATGGTAGGACTATTTTTTTTTGGATGATATTTGGATTCTTGATCATACCCTCATTATTTATTAGAGGTAGAATAGATTTATGGATCAATGCAAGAACCTATTTGGAATATCTATTGTTGATTATTGAGAAGAGGAAAAATGGGTTAACCTTGATAGTGTGGATATCAATCTTAATGATCTCAACAAAATCATGAATATTTTATTTTTAATTCAAGAGAAGGAGACTTTAATATGGAAATATAATTCCAATGGGTTGTTCTCTATTTCTTCTTTGTTTACCAATGCTTTTGAGGAATATTAGGCACCTTGTTGGGCTAAAGCTTGGTATAAAGGAATGACCCCTAAAGTTAACATTTTTTCAAGACTCTTTTGTAGGATAAAATTCTAACCACTGATCATTTGATGAAGAAAGGAATGATTTTTTTTAATAGGTTCTATCTTTGCAAGGAAGTAGAAGAGTTAGTCAATCATCTCACTATTCACTATTCTTATACTAGAACATTATGGGAAAGGATATGTGGTTCATTGGATTTGGTTTGGATCTCTCCCCTTACTATTCAAGAGTTATTTAAAGGATGGAAGTCTCCCACTTGTAATACATTGATTGTGAAGCTTTGGGATTTCATCCTCCCTTTTCTTTGTTGGGGAGTGTGAAAGGAAAGAAATGATAGGGTGTTTAGGGGTAAGGAGACTAACTTTGTCTAGTCATTCTATACGATCAAGTATCTAGTGATTGAGAATATTAGGACTATTGGGAAAGGGCATCAACCTCAGACTAATTAGGAAGAAAAGGTGATTCAGAAATGGACTATGGAAGGGTTAGGTGTTTCTCAAAAAGGGAATAACTTTAGGAATCTGGCTAGGTGGGATTTCTCTCCTTAGGGATGGTGTAAGATTAATTTTGATGGGGCCTCAAAGGGCAACCTAGGGATGGTGAGTTATGGTGTCATCATTAGAAACATGAGTGAGGATAGTTTGGGTGTTATGTCCATCCCTATTAGGGAACAAATGAATCATGTGGAAAAAGCTAGTGCTACTCTCTATGGTCTTAGCTATGCCAAGAGTATGAATTTGGACAAGATTTGGCTAGAGGGAAACTCCAAAAATATTATTAATTGTCTCAATAAATTTAACAACCCTTCTTGGACAATTCATAATATAGTTTGTAAAGCCATTTGTTTAATTAATTCATTTCAAGCTTGTGTCATCACTTATAACTATACAGAAACTATGTTGTTGATTGGGTTGTAAATATGGCTTGCAAAAGTGATGAAAAGCTGATTTGGAACCAAGATGATAATATCCATTTCTAGGGATTATCCTTGATTGAGTATGATAAAATGAGAAGTAGGAAAAAAGGTTTTATTAATGATGAATAAGATTATAAGTATTAATTATTACTTGGAAAATTTTTGGGAGTCATGGATCATGATTAGATTAGCAAGGACTTTTCATTCATTGCCACATGGATTGGGAGAACATTTATTTATCAATTCCCTTTGATTTCATATTGACATTGGGATTTTCTTTCTAAATGTGTACCCTGAGATTGTGAGAATTTATAAAAAATTGGAGAATATGGGAGGAAGGAGAAAGAGGGTCGAACCAACTAGTTGTAAGGACTGGAAAAAGAAGGAGATTTGGGATATTCCAAAATAGGGGAAGTTTACGGGTTTTATGGAGAAGCTTAAATTTAGTAACCCTTCTATTACTCAAAAATTCCTTAAAAATTGGAAGGATGGGAGCATTCTGGTGGGTAATCAAAGAATGGAAGTTACTAAGGAAATTATTATAGAAGCTACGAGCATTGACACTAAGGGGATCAATTTTTACAGAGATAGGAAGCTTTCAGATCAAGATGTGGAGGAATTTGTGGAAATGGAAAAGGAATGGAATAGATTGGTTAAAATTAGTAATTCTTATTTTAGCCTTGGTTTTATATTATGCCCCTAGAGGTTTGTCATATTCATTTTTATTAAATACTTAACTTTGGATGGTCGCTTTACTAAGTTATTTGGATACCATTTTATGTTGGTAAACTAATTTAGGCATAGGGTTAGGCTTAATCTTCCCTTCTACCCTAGGTAATCACTGGGTAATACTATATTAGCTATTTAGAATGATCTTGAGGGTGACCGTGCTTGTCAAGAGGGTTTAATGGTGCTAGTTATGAACCTCCTTAAATCAAAATAAGTGGATAGACATTGTTTCAATAAGAAAACTATAGAATATGAGATAGAGGGGAGTGAACAAGATGAGGGATTTGATGAAAACATAGAGGATGAGATTGCAAAGATTGAGGTTAAGAAGAGGAAAAATTTGAGCCTGGTAGCTCATTTGAGAAGAAAAGGAAGGTTAATGAGATTTATTCTAAATTGGATACAGATTTTAAAGAGGAGCTGGAAGAGGGGAATGAGAAAAGTGGTACTATTGGTAAGGTCTCTAAAAACAAGGGGAATAATATTTACAAGGCTTTAAGCATACCTTCTAATGATGAACCTTTGATTAAGAGGATGGA
The DNA here is from genome assembly GCA_028749045.1 of Cupressus sempervirens. Taxonomy (NCBI): domain Eukaryota; kingdom Viridiplantae; phylum Streptophyta; class Pinopsida; order Cupressales; family Cupressaceae; genus Cupressus; species Cupressus sempervirens. Next base: position 276,278,925 of record CM053788.1, on the reverse strand, counting down.
AGAAAAAGGAAAAAGTGTACTTTGTCAAGGGAAAGTGGACGCAAAAGGGCTTGAGGAGACTAATTATGAAAGAGACAATGTAGGTGGGGATGAGGATGACCTTACTCATAATAAGGGAAATGAGGAATAGAGGTTTTCTAAAGGGACCTTTGGAAATCTGAGGCTTATGAAGAAGGACATTAGTGGTTTGTACCAATAGATGCAGTATATTGTAAGAGAATTTTACTAGCTCAACAAAACTTCTAGAGGGGAAAGAACCCTAGGACAACATATTGATAAAATTTTTGAGGTGATTAGTAATGCTAAAGAGGTTAAGAATCTAATGAAATTTTTTCTACCCCTTGAAGCCAAAAAAAAAGTTCTGGATCAATTGATTAAAGATTTCTAGAAAAAGTTGGATGGTTTGGATAACATTGTGGTTAATATGGAGAAGATGGTTAAGAAACTAGTGAATCAAAATTGTTCTATTCTAAAGATTATGGCAATCAACACTAACACTCTTCTAAATAAATTTGAACAAGGGAAAGGTCAAGGCTCCAAGGATGTGAAAGATAATTAAGGACCCAACAAGTGCACTAGGGCCAACTCAAAAAAGATAAAGGATGTCAAAGTCAAAGAAATGGATGATTTGAAGGCCTTTGCAAAAAACATGAATATCTTTTTAGAGTAGGTAGAAAATATACTAAAGAACCTATAGCTAGTTTTATGTTGTCTTTTTTCTTTCTCTTTGTTGTCTTTTCTAGCTCATTGTTTATAGTCACTTGTTTTGGCTTGTTCTACTCTTAGTGTTGATGCACAATTCTTTTGGGTTTCTTAGCTTTTATTTTCTTGCTACTATGTAAAACATTTTGGGTCCTTTAAAACCTATTTTTACTTAAGAAAAACTTAGTTTCATACACATTAAAGAAATAGCATAAACACAAGTGACACTAGTATTTAATGTGGAAACCCAATTTGGGAAAATTTACCAATTGCAACTAGTTATTGTTTTTCACTCTTCTGAAGTGAGACCTATTAGGAGCCAACCCTGTTAAAGGTTACAAAACACACTATTAGGTATGACCTTGTTAAAATATTTAATCACCCTATTAGGAGTGACCTTGCTAGAGGTCTTTAGACACTTCAATCTAGAAATGCCACCTTGTTAGAGAATTTGACAAATATTTGTTAAGATAACTCTATTAAGAGGTTTAATACACTACTACAATTATTAGAGAGTAACAATGATATGATCTAACTGCTTATGCAACTATATTTCTAATTTTATATCTTTATTTTAGCTTGAATACTTGATCTTTCTTGATCAAATAAGACTTTGCATCTTAGTCAACTCATAATACTCTACTATCAATCAAATTTTCTTCCTTGGTTTATCTTTTCAATCTCGTGCTTCTCCTACTCAATCCCACAACTTGACCTTATACTTGTATCCTTTATTTTTTCAAGTTATCTTGAATACACATACAAATATTTAATATTTATCCCTTAATTTAGCTAGGCTTAAAAAATAAATTCATAAAACTAAATATGTTTATTTAAGAAAATCTTTTGTTAGCTGACCTAGCTTAGGAGACACTATCTCTAAAATGATTTTCCTATGTTAACCAAGTGAATTCAGTCAATATTGCAACTTCATAAACTTCCTTTGGTAACTGAGTGAGCTTGGTTAACACTAGTTCCATGCCAACTTTTCTTGTTAACTAAGTGAGCTCGATTAACACTGAACTTCTATAAACTTCTCTTTGGTGCCCAGTAGATACTTTCTTCTAAACTTGGTTTACTCTAGAATGCTCGATAGACACTAGAAACTATTTTCATCACTTGAGTGAGCTCAACAAAAATTTATTGGTAAAGATATGACATTTTTTGTAACATTGACTACAATATACAATTGAATAATATTTTTCAACAATCTCCCTCTTCGGCATTGATGGCAACACAATATGTCATAATACAGTGAAAATTTAGAGTAAAATAAAAGTAAGGATAATATCCTTAGTTTCATTCTAATTCTCATCCATAAGAACTCCCTCTATCAATGTGAATTCCTTTGGAGATCATTCTCTCCCTCTAGAATGATTTTCTAATTAATCCAATTACAGTGACTGTAATATTAAACTCTCCCTCTTTGATACCAACTCAAGTTCATTTCCCTCTTTGACATCTCTAACATATATTAAAATATCTCTAATATATGACATCAAACTCTTTCTCTATCAGACATAAAATTTCTTTGATGTATGAAAAAACTCTCCCTCTTTGACATCTTATGCCAAAGATAGCATTCAGTGAACTTCCATGTACCTGATGTACTAATTCATATGTAATCTTCCCTTTACAATACTGCATCAACTTGACTGATCTTCAATATGGTTGGTTGATGCATCACTAAAATCTAATTAGTGATCTTCAGATAGGGAAATCACCCCTAGCTTACCTCTTAGATACAAAAATACATCCTTAGGTAATGACTTGGTAAATATATCTATAATCTGTTCTTTTGTATTCACATATTCCAATCTTACTTCCTTGTCTTGCACCAATTCTCTTGAGAAATGATACTGTTGGCCAAAGGTGCCTCTCACCAAGGATTAAACTCAAAATATTTAAACCCACCCAATGGTCACAAGATTCAATTTCATGTTATATTTCAAGTCATAGAGATGTGAAATAATGGTATGGTCCTAATCTTACATAGCTCATATATCGGAGGATTATTGGGTGAATCAAGTAGTGATGAGATGCTATGAGGCTCTTGCTAGTCAAGTGGTCAAGTTTCCATGACATTGAAAATAGTCAAGTGATCATAAGCCAAAGAAGGGTCTTACCCAATGTTATGATAGTAAACAATTTTTAGATTGTAGGTGCCATAAGGATGTGTTTTGATGCCATGAGGGTCAAAAATTGTAGGATCATGGGGTTGACTTCCCAAGTTGTTGAGGCTACAAAGGGAAGGTTAGTCATAGGATCTTAGTATTGTAAGGTTGCAAGAAAAATCAAGGATACCTCCTGAGGTCATGAAAAAAGATAGTTAAACCACGATCGTAGGATCACAGGGGTTATTGCTATGGGTGTCAATATCACAATGGATTGTGATCGAAAGATTTTAAGGGTCAAATCAATCATGTCCATGACATCACAAGGGGAGAATAATGGCACCATGACCTTATGATGGGTGTGTTATCATGCTTTCATTCTTTTGTGAGATCATAGGTCTTGTTGTTATTGAAGGATCATAAAGAGAATGAAGGATGGGCTTGATGCTACGAGGTATAGGAGATTGTTAGATTGTAGAAGTTAGGATTTTGAAAAAAAGGTAACATAAAGGGTTTTGACCATAGTTTACACTTGTAGGATCGTGAGTTTCTATGTTGACCAAAACATATAAGGAGCTTCACCTACCAAACTAGAAAAAGAGGAGTTCCCAACCAATTAGGTAGTAGGAAAGTTATAGAGTGACAGTTGAATATGGTTGACCTATTCTTTTCTATCTAATTTAATGAGTTGATGATAGAGGAAGAAACTCTTTGATGATAGATCTGATATTTTTGATCTCCTATAACCACTTTCATTGTTCCCTAGGCCTGATAAATGCAAAAAAACACTCCATCATCACCTATTGATCTATCTACTTAGTCATAAGATTAATGGTTGTCATTCCTATCCTCTCAAAGATATTTTGGTTGATAAGTGATCTTCTCATGTTTGGATTTGCATTGTGATAAGATCTTTTCCAATTTTTGCATTAATTATTCTCTACAATTTTGAATGTAGTTGTTGAGTTTTATCTTAGGTTGGAAGCTATCTAAGTTATGCTTACACTATGAAAGTAGATTTTTTAATATTTCTTAGGTTTGGATCTTCTCTATTTCTCTAGTATTGCCCTATCATACTACTATAAATTTCCTCTTTTTACCTTTGAATTATATGACATGTTATCTTATCTCCTTTAGCCATCGATGTACTATGTAAGCTTGATCTACCTCTCTTCAATGTACTATAGATATATATAACCTACATTTATATATCTCTTTTAGCCTATAAATGATAAGAAGTGAAGCTCCTTTTCCTTGTGTCACTCATTTAGTTGTCTAATCTATATATGGCTAATAGACTAAAGCAAGTGTAAATCCTTATATCTCTGGATTGCCATGATAATTGTACTATGCATATATGGGTAGAGATTGGTTTGAATGACCTATTTTGGTGCATCACCTCCTTATAATAGATTAGGTAGTTACTTTTATGTATTCCTTTTCCCTTTTCTCTTCAAGTGCAATTTATGTGCATCCTGATAGCAAAGGAAGCTAACCTTCTCTAGAGACTCAACCTCATAGTTCAAGTCCCATAGCTTGGAGGTTGTTTCCATGTTTTACAAGGTTTTTTGTAGCTAAAAACTTTGGACCATGGTGAAAATTTTTGTGACAATAGATGCCTAATTGAAATGTGCTTGGTTTTGGTTAGCATCACAAGATTCTTAAAATGTTAATTGAAATTGTGTTATCACAAAAAAAAACAACTAGATCTTTAATCTCTTCCTTTATACCTATCAAAATTTCTTTGAACCAAACAAATTTGAACAATTGACTCCTATAGCAACATTCTCTACCTCTATTTTTGACTGAGAGATACATTTTTGCTTCTTGCTAGTCCAATATACTAGCCTCTTTCTAAGAAGGAATGCTCCACCACTAGTGTTATCCCTATGATCAATGTTTCTTGTCTAATCAGCATCAATGAATGCTTTCAATTCAAAGTTATCTCCTTTCTTATACCACAAACCATAATCTTTAGTACCCTTCACATACCTCATGATTAATTTTATTTTCATCATATTTTTTCTTTTGGATTAGTAAAGAATCTTTCCACCATTTCAAATGCTAATTCTATATTAGGTCTTGTATGCACCACATATTGAAGTTTTTCAATCATTGATCTATATGTGGTTTGATCTACTTCTTTTTAATAATCATCTTTGGAAAAATTATTTCCAGTAGACATAGGTGTTCTAACTGGTTTAGAATCCTCCATTCCAAGCTTCTTTAGTATCTCCTTGATGTATTTTGATTGAGTAATATAGATACCATCTTTCTTATGTTGTATCTGTAGGCCAACAAAGAAGTTGATCTCTCCAAAAATTGACATCTCAAATTCCTTACCCATTTCCTTAGAAAAAGATTTTCATAAATCATCATTTCTAGTAAACAAAGTATCATCTATAAAGATTTCTATCAACATAATCTTCTTATCTGGTCCTTCTTTGATGCATAGGCTATTGTTATCATTAGTTCTTTGAAAACCAATCTTTATGAGATACTTGTGCAACCTCTCATACCATTCTCTAGGGGCTTTTCTGAGACCATACAAAGCTTTGTGTAGCCCATAAACCATGTCCCTTTTTCTAGGATCAACAAAACCTTCTGACTGCTCAATGTAGGCTTCCTCTTCTAAGATTTCATTTAGGAATGTTGATTTCACATCATTCTAATACATTTTGAATCCTTTGTGTGTTGCATATACAAGGAGTGTTCTAACACCTTCAAGTCTAGCAACAAGATAATTTTTTATCCATAGTCAATACCTTCCCCTTGAGCATAACCCTTGCAAACTAGCCTTGCCTTGTTTCTTGAAACTTCTTCATTCTCATTCAATTTATTTCTAAATACACATTTTTTGCCAATTACATTATTATCCTTGGGTCTAGGAATAAGAGTCCAAGTATTATTCCTTTCAATATGAACAATTTCTTCATTCATAGCTTCAATATAAATTTCATTCTCTAATGCATATTTTATAGATCTAGGTTCAAATTTGGTAAGAAAACATGTACCTTTTAACTTGTTGCTTGTCATTGTACCAACTGATTGATCTCCAATGATTTTCTTGGGTGCATGATGTCTACTAACATATCCAACAAGTTTGGTCTCCTTTTTTCTAAAATCACTAGGTTCACCATGATCTTCTATTTTATGCTTGGGTCCCACGGTATGTGACTCAGGTCCATTAGATTGTGACTCAGTTTCCTCTTGTTGAAACTTGGGTCCTTCTAATGACTCAAGTCCGTCTAATGACTTGGGTTATACTTGCTGCAACTCAGGTTGAACTAGAGATTTTAGGGACTTGGGTGGTGAAGCTTGTTGAATCTCATTTGCTTGAATATCAAAAATAGTATTAGGCTTATAGTAAACAAATTTTATATTTTCTTTAGGTTCCTTACTACTTTGTTCTTTTCTTTTTTCTAAAAAATCATCAATCTTCACATGTGCACTTTCTATAACTTTATGAGTAGATAGATTCAGATATTTATAAGCTTTCCTCTCATTAGAATATCCTAGAAATATTCCTTCATCACTTTTGACATCACCTTTTCCTTTTCTTTACTCCTTGAGAATATAAAATTTACTGCCAAATACTTTGAAGTAACATACATTAGGTTTGTGTAGTGATGGTGAGTGGGAGTGGACAGGGAAGAGGACAGGGGGGTAGGACCTTTCAAATTTCAAAACCTATCCTAGGTAGGGGGAATGAAAGCATGGATCATAGGGAGGGGTTGTAGAGTGTCAGGGAGCTATTGAGATCGAAGATTCAATAGAGAATGGTGATGGGGACCCACATGAAAAGGATAAAGGTCAAGACAAGTCTTTTCTATCCTTCAAGGAAAATTGGTCTAGGGCTATTTTGGAAAAATGGTCTTCTCTCCTTGGAGTTAAGCCTACTAGTAAGTCTTCTTTTCCTTTGGTTAAAATACTCTCTACTTTGGAGAAGGGTTCTTGTGCGATTGCTATACTAGATGAGTTGGTGGATCATAACATTGCTTCAATTCTACCTTGGTTGGTAAGTTTATTAGACAAAGGCTGAATATAGATATTGTTAGATCATTCACCCAAAAAAAATGGAAACTCAAGGGATAGGTTACTGTAACAATGATGGTGAAAGGCTTTTTGTCTTTTGATTTTTCATATAGTGAGGATCTATCTAGCATTTTGTGTGAAAGACCTTGAAGTATAGGTCGTTCAACCCTAGCTCTCCAAAAGTGGTCTTTGAAGCTAGATTTGAACAACTTTTTTTTGTGCAAGCTCTAGTCATGGTTAGATATCTAGAGTTGCCTTTGGAGTTTTGGAATGAGGATGTGTTTATGGGAGTGGAAAAATCCTTCAATGAACTTCTGATAATAGACCCGATAATAGCTTCTAGAAGAAGATTAAATTTTTCTAGGACTTGTATTGGAGTGTAAGAAGGGTTTGGCATGACAAAGGTGGTGTGTTTCCATTCTAAGCTCAGAATGCATACTTAGCATTTGAACTATGAAAGTATTCCTTTTTCTTGCTTTCACTATCTAAAATCTTTAGGGCAAATTAGTGTCCTAAGGTTAAAGTTGAAAAGATAGGGAAAGCCATTGTTTCCAAACCAAGAAAGGTGAATAAGATCTGGAAAAAAAGGATACAAAGGAAGGCCAAAAGGGTCAGGAGAAAATAATGGAGGTTCCTTTTAATGAAGAGAATAAACCAGAGTCAAAAGTGGAAGGCCATATTAAAGGAGGGAATAAACCAGTCTAGAATTAATTAAAGGTAGACAAGATAGTGAATTTGGTCTTATCCAGATCTAAGATTATAGAGATGGAAGGCCTAGTTAAGATTCTTGGCTCTTCTAAAGCTAATGAGGTGGATTTCCTAGAGAAGTAGACTAGATCTTAGGTCATTGAGAAGGCCTCAACTATTTCTATGATGGATGGTCTTAAAGATAGTGAGAACTCAAGAAAAGTTGTTATTTTGAAAAAAGAAATTTCAAAAGTAGATATTAATGATGGGAGGAGTTAGAGGGATTATTAACCTTAGGAATCTAGTTTTGTTTGACCTCTAGTGGAGAGGAAGGAGAATAGGATAGAGATTGTTGATACTAATGAGGAAAAGAGTCAGAAGGGTTATCAATCTTAGGAAGCTAATTTGGTTTCACCTGTAGTGGAGAGGAAGGAGAATAGGACTAAGATTATTTTTTTGACTCAGGGAATTAGTTTTCCCTCAATTCAAAGGGAGAGAAAGTGGGATAATGAAAAGGACCAATTTGTTTCCTATAATCTGGAAGAGAGATTTGAGATTATGGGTAATCTCTCATTTCTGGATAAGATGGAAAGGGTTGATGACTATATGAAGGAAATCAAAGGAAAGCCCAAAAAGAAAAATAGTCAAGATCCTTCCCTAGTCTCTCTAGCTCAGACTAGAAGTCATGGAAAACCAGACTTGGGAGGGAGGCCTAAGTTAGTAGGTAGGAGGACTGCAAGTCAAGTTTTACAAGATGAGACTAGAACGAATTTGACAGATGGGAGTCAAAGAACTATTTTGGAGTGTGCTTCTAATTGAAAATGAAGATAATTTCTTGGAATATTATGGTACTTAATGGGGACCATAAGCAAGAAATTATTAGGAATATGATTAGATATCAAAGACCTGATATTATGCTAATTCAAGAAACTAAAATGAAGAATGAGGTTCTCAATACGATTTCCTTTAGCAACAATTTGGTTGCAAAGGCCACAAATTCTGAAGGAGCGTCAGGAGGTTTGCTCACTCTTTTTAAAAATAAACAATTCAAAATTTCTACCTTGTATAATGATGGTAATACTCTTCTTGTAAGGTGTTTCATTTGCATTCCAATAGTTATTGGTTCCTTTTGAATATCTATGCTCCTAATTCTAAAAGGGAAAGGAAGTATTATTGGACCAAGATTTGTGATATGGTTCAGAATAGTATTTTGAATAAAGGTATTATTATGGGGGACTTCAATACTACTCTCTTTGTTGAGGAAAAATTGGGAGGTTTGGCCCTAGATTGGGATAGTAAGTTGGATCTTTCTAATTTTATTAATAATTTGGCTCTTTTGGATGTCAATCTTTTGATTATGATTTACACTTGGTCCAATAAAATAAGTGGAAGTGATTGTATTCAGGTTTTCTTGGATAGGGCTCTTATATGTTTGGATTGGTTGAATATTTTTCTTGCAAGTTGTCCATTCTCCCTAGAGTCAGATCAGATCACTCCCCCATATCCCTCTTAGGTATCTCTCTTGAACCTAGGAGGAACTACCCTTTTAGGTTTAAAAAGATGTGGACTTCCCATCCAGATTTACTGAATAGAATTTACTCATGGTGGGATATGGAATTGGATGGAATGAGTATGTTTGGAGTTGCAAAGAAGCTAATTAATATAAAATAGATGATTCAAATATGGAACAAGAAAAATTGTGGCCATATTTTTTAGGATAAAGAGGATTTGTTTGTCAAGCTTAGTTCAATTCAGGGCACCATTCAATAGGATGGGTATAATGATTTGAATAGGAATGTTGAGATGTCTATTCTAACTTACTTGCACAATATTATAAGTAAAGAAAAGAAGTTCTAGTAACAAAGATCAAGAATAAATTGGTTTAAAGAGGGGGATTAGAACACTAGGTTTTTTCATCTCTTTACTCAAAAGCATAGAGCTAATAATAGATTATCTAGTTTAAAAAAGGGGTAGGCTTTATTAACTAAAGAGAGTGATATTTCTGCTAAAGTTGTATCTTTTTTATCTTCTCTACTATCCTGGAACCCCATGTTATCTATAGTGGATCATAATGAAATTATTTCTTGTCTTCCTCAAATTATTCAACCCCATCATAACAAAATGTTGAGGGCAATTCCTAAAGTGTAGGAAGTTAAGGATACTACGTTCTCTCTTCTAGTTAATAAAGCCCTAGACCAGATAGTTTCCAACTTTCTTTTTTCAGACTTATTGGGAGGTGGTTATGGAAGATGTGGTGAAGGCTATTCAGGAATTTTTTGGAGCAAGATGCCTCCTCAAAGAGATCAATTCAACATTCCTTTTTCTCATTCCTAAAGTCCTTGGTGCTGATTCTTTGGATAAATTTAGACCTATTAGTCTTTGCAACTCTTTTTACAAGATCATCTCTAAGGTGTTAATGCCTAGACTTCTAAAAATTCTCCCTTTGATCATATCTCAGCAACAAATAAGATTTGTTCTTAGAAGAGAGATTTTGGATTCTATCATAATGTGTCATGAAGTTATTCATTCCATAGAAGCAGGAAAAAGAGGTTATTTGCTTCTTAAGCTGGATCTATCTAAAGCCTATGACCAAGTGGACTATACTTTTGTTGGTTCGATCATCTAGGATTTGGCTTTGATCAAAAAGTTTGCAAGCTTATATCTCATCTTATTTCTACTAATCTAGCCATTTTGGTTAATGGGGCTCCCTCTATTTTTTTCAAACCTTCAAGAGGTTTAAGACAAGGGGATCCTTTATCTCCTATTTTGTTCATTATAATGGTTGAATGTATTAGAAGGTTGATTGAGAAGAATAAATGGGAAGGGAGATTAAGAGGGATCAGGCCTTCCTCTAGAAATATTTCTTTTACTCATCAATAGTTTGTGGATGAAACAATTATGGGAGGGGAAGCTTTAGTTAAGGAGGCTAAGGTGATGAAGTCTTCTAAATATATACATCAGGGAATCATGCCAGCTTATTAATTGGGAGAAAAGCCCTATCTTCTTCATGAACACTCCAGAAGTTAGAAAAAGGAAAATTGCTAGGATTCGGGGGTGTGGAGTGGGTAAGCTCCCTTCAAGTTATCTTGGTCCCCCAATAGGTACTAAGCCTCCTAATTCTTTCTAGCATGGGATCATTGACATGTTTAGCAAAATGTTAGTGGGGTAGAAGTGGTCTTCTCTCAATCAAGCAAGAAAATATTTTTTGGTTCAGTCCACTCTTTAGAATCTTTTGATGTATGCCTTGAGCCTCTTTAAGATATCAGCTAAGTTTTTTGATAAAATGGAAAAGATCTAGAGAGATTTTCTATGGTTTGGCCTTAAAGATTGGAAAATATATCCACTTGTGGCTTGGGATAATGTTTGTCTTCCTAAGAGCTATGGGGGTCTAGGTATTAGGAAATTAAAACATCTCAATAAGGCTCTTCTAGCTAAATAGATTTGGTGCATTTTTAATAGTATAGGGGAATTGAGAGATGTTTTAGTTAAGAAATATGTTAGAAGGCCTACTCTTTAGTTCTTACTCAATAATGATGATATAACAAATGGTTCTATCATATGGAATGGTATCCTTAGGGCAAGAGACCTGGTCAAAGCTAAGATAAAGTGGAAAGTGGGTAATGGTGATGACATTCTCTTTTGACATGATAACTGGTTAATTCAGGGCCCCCTTAATTAATAATCCTAACCTTGTGAATAGGGTAAATATCTATATTGGGCAATTTGGATTGAAAGTTAGAGACTATAGACTGACCAGGGTTGGAGAGACTTGTCTCTCATCTCAAATGATCTCAAACTGATAATGATAATGCTAAACTCAATGATTCTAAATAATAAAAGAGATGAATTAATATGGGAAGATAATCCTAATAGATGTTATTTGGTTGATTTAGGGTATAATTCTCTTTGGAGCTTGAATGAGAAGCCACCTTGGGCTAAATCCTCATTACCTGGCCTTACTCCAAAGATTAATATTTTCTTTTGGTTGGTGCTACAAGACAAAATTCTTACTTAGGAAGATTTGATTAAAAGAGGAGATTATATTCCAAATAGATGTATACTATATAAACATCAAATGGAAATAATCAATCATATGTTTATCAAATTTCCTTTTTCTAGGGAAGTTTGAGATAGTATTACTAAGAATTTTGGGGTGGGTGCAACCCAAGTAGTGTGATGGATTTCTTTTATCAATTGAATAGTATGAATAAAGGTACAAATTGGTATAATTTTAGTACTTGGTCTTTGACTCACTTCTTTTGGGGAATTTGGAAGGAAAGAAACAATCAAATTTTCAATGATAAAGAGGAACCTACTTTTATTTTGGTAGATAAAATATATAAAAATATAAAGGAAAATTATCAAATCAGAAAGGGGGGAGACCTTGAAGATGGTGGTAAGAAGAAGAAGGAAAAGGATAGGAGGACCAAAATATAGTTGGTGAAATGGATGTTCCCTCCTGAGGGATGGCATAAAGAAAATTTTGATGGTGTGGCTAAAGGAAACCCTAGTCCTTTAGGATGTGGAGGTATCATTAGAAATTTCCATGGTGGAGGGATTGTGGCTATATCTTACCCTTTGGGATATCAAACAAACCACTATGCAAAAGTGAGTGTAGCTCTCCATACAGTGAAATTATCTCTAGATATTAGAGTCAAAAATTTATGGTTGGAGAGGGATTCAAATAACATCATAAGGTGTATTAAAGGGTTTATTCAACTAGCATGGACCATAGCTAATATCATTGAAAAATTTTTTCTACTCTTGGCAATTTTGAAAGATTCCATGTCAACCATGAATATAGGGAGGAAAACTCCATGGTAGATTGGTTTACCATTAAAGCAGTTAAGCAAGAAAAGGTGATGATTTAAAATTCGGGTGGGAATATCCTAGAAGATGTGAAAAGCCATATTGAGTTGGAGACAATCCATGGAGGTATAGGGTATATCTAAAGTTAACTATAGGTATTAATGTGAGTATGGGTTTGAGTAATTGTAATTATGGTGATTATGGAAGGCAAAGTCATATGATCTTATTAGTGTCAAATCAACACATTTCTTGGGTCAATTTTTTTCTTTTTCTTTACCATTTTTAGGGAAGAGAAAGACAAATTAGTGATTATTAAAGAGGTTTCAATTAGAGTTTTCAGAGGTTTGAGATAGGTTTTTAGAGGATAGAGTTTATGAGAATCATTAGTGTTGAGAAGTTTGAAATGGTGGAGGAAAGAAGTAGGAAAGAACTGGTTGGAGAGGTAGATAAATGGAAGCAAAGGACTAAAGTATGAGAAAAGTTAGAGAAGGGAGGTATAGCCAATTATATAGCAAAACTTCATGAATTTGACCCTATAATCACTGCTCGAGCTTTCGATAGTATGGTAAATTCTTGGAAAAATGAGAGGGTTAAAGTGGATGGTGTTTTATTTAGGTGACTAAGGATATTATTGCTCATGTAACTGAAATTTTGTCTAAGGGGTTGAAGTTTCCTAGAGATAAGCAAGTGTTAGTAAATGTTGTGAAGGACTTTGCAAAGAATACAGAGGAGAGAAAGGAACTAGTTAAGAGAAAAACTTACTATGAAATGGAATCTATCAAGAAGTTATGGAGCTATGTTTTGAGGGTCATTATAGAGTATATATCTTTGGACACTAGATTTGATAGAATAAGAACACACCATTTTGTTTTACTCAATCATTTTTGCTATGATGTCAAGGTTTTTTTCCCATTTTATTTATATAATTCCATGTGTAAGGGTATTTTTGGACAAAAGAAAAAGCCCTCTACTAATCTAGCTCTACATGAGGGGTTACTACTTTTGATATATGAGCATTTCAAGGCTTAGACTAGAAGCAAAACCCTCACCTAGGTTGTGGATGCTTCTATGGAAATGGGAAGCTCTAACTTCTCATCTGACACAGAGGATATTCATAGTATTAGTTTAGAGGATGAAGAAGTTAACATTTCATTTGGAAAGAAGGCCAAGGATTTGGAGAAGAAATCACCCTCATCATCAAAAACCCCATGTAGGAAAATCCCTAAAGGGCTAGGGTTGAAAACTTTAGGTTAGGGAGATGGTGAATACAATGAAGAAGGGAAGGATATGAATACCAATGATGAGAATGAATAGGATGAGGATAATAAGGAGTAGATGGTGGATAAAAATCAGAGGAGGTCTAAAGAGAAGGAATCTGAGGGGAATTTGGATTCTAGGCTAGAGATCTCTGCCATTCCTATTTCCCCTATTCATTCTTAGGAATAGGACAAGGACAAGAATGATGGTGAGGGAGGAGAGGTGGTAATTAAAGATAGGCACATGGCCTAGAAAAATTTAAATGTTAGAACTTCCAAAATGGGTATTGTCAAGGAGGTTATGAACCCCCAAATTCTTGAAGAAAGGAAGGTCAAATTCAAAAGGATGATTTCATTGATTTGGTCATGGTGGCCACTATAGATAATGCAAGGGAAACTAGCATGAATTCACTTAATAATGCTAGAAATAATATGATTGACAATTTTAAGTCAATAAAATGGCCATACCATGAATTGGAGGAGTTCAAAGAAAGAATGGGTTGGTTGGAGATTTTTTTTTAAAAAGCCTAATTCTAGTAATTTTTATAAATGGGGGGAGCATCTTAGCTTGGCAGAAAAGAGAATTCAGAATTTGGAAAATTACAATCATAATTTGGCTAATAAGATGATTTTCATTCTAACTTTTATAAATGATAACATCTCTACCCTTGCTAGAATGTTGAAAACCAGAGGATTACTAGATGAAAATGAGGAAAAGGATAAAGCAAGAGATAGAATGGAAGAGGATATGATGATGGACATTACTTTTAGTAGCTTGGATCAGATAGGTTAGAAGAAGTAGGAGCATATTTCCGAGGAGCTACACAAAGCCTATGAAGTAGCGAAAATGATGTAGGAGCTTGAGAGAAAGACAAAAGAATAATATAGGTTTTTCTTTTCTTGTCCTTTGGACTATTAGTCTACTGTAGTTTTTTTATAGTTGGCTTTTTGTCTGTCTATTGTACTGGCTTTTTGCTTGTCTGTTGTATTGGCCTTTTGGTTGGCTATTGATCTTTGGCTGGCCTTTTGTTGCTTATTATCAACCATTTGAAATGTTTTAACTTGTAGGTTTTAGGATCACTATCAAACCTATTTTTCTTATCAAAAACATACATTAGGTTTGTAGCCATACCATAATTAAAAAGGAATTTGATTTGAATCCTTATCAACTAGACTTAGTTCAAGGTATGAACTACAATGATGATTCCTTCCTTCTACTATTTGATAGCAACGATCTTTTCTAACATAAGGGTCATTGCAGAATCCATGATTGATCTATTCCTTCTTTCAATAATGCATTTCTACTAAGGTGTGCTAGGTGTAGACACTTGTCTTTAGATTCCTCTATCATTGTGAAATTCATGGAATTTATTAGAAATGAATTCTACTCTTCTATTTGATCTTAAACATTTCAATTTCTTTCCCATTTCTTTCCCCACTCTAGCCAGACACTATTTGAACTTTTGAAAAGATTCTAATTTTTCCTTCAAATGCATAACACTCATCATTCTAGAATAAAAATCAACACATAAAATAAAGTACTTATCTTCTATGTATCTTTGTATGCCAATAGTTCCACAAAGGTCTATATGGATCAACTCCAACACTTCTTCAGAATGATAGTTTTTTCTTTTGAAAGTTTTCTTGCCCATCTTGCCAATTTGACAATTCTTGCACATGCCCACATTAGGTTTCTTTAGGCTTGGAATGCCTCTAACTCTTTTTTCTTGCTTTCATTTATTAGGTTATCAAAATTCACATGGCATAACCTCTTATGCCATAACTAGCTTTCTTCTACTTGAGCAATGAAACACAAACTTTCATTAAGATTTAGGTAGAACAGGTTACCTTTTGTTTTCTTTCCAGTCCTAACCATATTACCTTTTTCATCCAACAAATTGGCCTTTCCATTCATGAATTCTACCTTGAATCCAATTTTATTCAATTGAGCCACACTAATTAGATTATGCTTTAGTCCTTCAACCCAATAAGCATTACCAAGTCTAAGATCATTGATTAGTGGAATACAACTTTTACCTTTCACATAACATGGTTCATCATTTCCAAATCTAACACTTTCACCATCATAGTATACTAAGTTCTCAAATTTATATTTTTCACCAATAATATGGTGAGAACAACTACTATCACTAATTCATGTATCAATCTTATAGATATGTGAGATAAGTGTCATTTTATCATTCTCATCATCTGATTCATCATTAAAAACAATATAACATTTCATCTTCTTCTTCACCACTTTTAGATTCTTTAGTAGTGTAACAATATTTCTTACCTTTGTCCCTATAGTCCTTGTAGCTTTTTAATTCCTTCTTTCCCTTGTACTTTTCATTCTTCTTTTCTTCTTTTTCTTCTCTATTTGGATACCTTGTAGAACCTCTTCACAAGAAAAGAAGATTGAATGTTGTCAATTTTCCAACTACTGCATCTAATGTTATATCATTCTTGGGATTGCATCTCATCTCTTGAATTGCTGACACTTTAATTGGATATATAGGAAGAAGTGTTCAAAGAAACTCACTTACCATTGTCTCATCTTCAATATTTTCTCCTGAGGCTTTGATTGTACAAACCCTGACTTTTATTCTTTCACTATATTTTGCAATATTCTCATCTTCTCTCACCCTTATTTGGTCAAATTGACCTTTGAGAATTTTTTCTTTTTCTCTCCTTACATTATCATCTCCTCCATAGATGTCCTTCAACTTGATCAACATCTCATGAGTAATATCACAATATTTGACATCATCAAATTTAGCATAGCTGAGAGTTGAAGGAATATCAATCATCATGCTATTAAGATTCTTGTTTTATATGATTTCTTCAATATTCAAAGTTCTAGTGGGTGCCACATACTAGGTGTCTAGGTACTTTAGGCTTGAGTCTCCAATGGTTTCTAAATGTAATCTGATGAGTTCCTACCATGCCTTTAAGTTATCTCTATTTAGCTTAGGGGTCTCCCTTTTGTAAGACATCCTAATCTTTAGCTTAGGTCCTTAAAACCTTCTCTGCAAGCATCAAAAGCTCTGATACCAATTTTTGGAAATATAAGAGAAGTAACTAAGAGGGGAGGGGTGAATTAGTTACTACAAAAATATATCCTAGATCCCTTAAATTTCAATATAAATCAAAATATAACTTTTTCTAAAACTTGGTTAACATAGAGGCACTCGATTAACACTAACAATTTACTGTCACTCAACACGTATTGAAATATCAACTATAACTTGGTAAATACTGAACATGCATATCTTAAGATATTAAGTGTGACTAACCTTAATTAACTTAGTTTCATACACATAAAATAAATAACATGAACACAAGTGACACTAGGATTTAACATGGAAACTCAATTGGAAAAAACCACCAATTGCAACTAGTTACTATTTTTCACTCTTTTGAAGTGAGCCCTATTGTGAGCCAAACATATTAAAGGTTAACAAATACACTATTAGGTGTGACCCGATTAATTTTTTAATCACCCTATTAGGAGTGGCCTTTTTAGAGGTCTTTAGACACTTCAATCTAGAAATGCCACCTTGTTAGAGGATTTGCCAAATAGTTGTTAAGCTAACTCTATTAAGAGATTTGAAAATTTGCTACAATTATTAGAGAGTAAAAATAATATGACCTAATTGCTGATGCAACTATATTGCTACATTTAGATCTTTGTTCTAGCTTGAATATTTGATCATCCTTGATTAGATAAGACTTTGTAGCATAGTCAACTCAAGATACTCTTCTATCCTTCAAATTCACTTCCTTGATTTATCTTTTCAATCCCATGCTTCTACTATTCAATCCCACAACTTAAAATTATACTTATATCTTTTCTTTTGTCAAGTTGACTTGAATACACTTACAAATATTCAATATTTATCCCTTAAGTGCTAGACTTAACAAATAAATTTGTTAAACTAAATATGTTGATTTAAGAAAATCCTTCATTAGCTAACCTAGCTCAGTAGACACTAACTCTAAAATGATTTTTCTATGTTAACCAAGTGAACTTTGTTAACACTACAACTTCATAAACTTCCTTTGGTAACCAACTGATCTCAATTAACTTTGATTCCACGCCAACTTTCCTTTGTTAACTAAGTAAGATCAATTAACACTAAACTTCTGTCAACTTCTCTTTGGCACTTGAGTGAACTCAGTAGATACTATCTTCTGAACTTGGTTTACTCTAGAATGCTTGGTAGACATTGAAAACTATCTTCATCACTTGAGTGAGCTTGATAGATACTAAGTGGTAAAGATGTGACATTTTGTGTAACATCAAGACAATATACAATTGAATAATTATTTTCAATAGATAAATCTTCAAACCTATGAATAATGTAATCTCGTCGATCATAGAAATCTCAAATTATTTTTTCATTTTGTTTGAGAATGCAATACTCATAATATCATTTCCTCCAAAGATAATATCATAAAAGAATATTTCTGTAGTCGACAAGTTGTTAATATTTTCTACCTTTAGGTACACCTTGATGTTGTCACTTTCCCTTGTCAGTCTAATCTTGATTAAGTATGAGTGAAATATTTCATACCATGCTCTAGGTGCATGTGTCAATCCATACATAGAAATTTTTAATCTGCACACCATATTCTTACCTTTAGAATTGGAAAACCCCTCAGGTTATTCTATGTAATTTCTTCTTCTAAGATACCATATACTCAAAAATATTGACTTGATATCCATCTCATAAAATTTAAATCCTTTTTTAGAAGAAAATGTAAGTAGTATTCTTACCCTACCAATTTTAGTGACAAGTGGTAAATGTAACCACATTCTAATCTTTCCTTTTATGCATAACCTTTTCAAACTAGTCTTTCCTTGTTTCTATGTACTTCACTGGCTTCATGAATCTTGTTTCTAAAAACCCATTTGGTTACAATCATAGTTTTTCCACTACTCTGGATACTAGAGTCGATGTTTAGTTATTTTCAATAGATTGGGATTCGTCCTTATGGAATTTACCCAATATTCTTCCATTAAAGTACTACAATTTTTGGTTCAAATTAAGATAGAAAACATGTATTTTATCTTTCATTTATCCTTGACATACCTTGGTAATACTACTTTTTCTATGGGAACTTCTTCAATTGCTTGGACTAATTTCTATTCATCTTTTTTTTCTATAGTTGGTTGTGTTGTAGCATTATATTCAACCAGTTGCATGTAGACAAATCCTCTATAGTTTTTTGGTTCTCTATTGATGGATTCATACTTCTATTCTAAGTACTCATCAATTATCACATTTTCAATTTTTATTATCTTATTTTTCCTTTTTTTGGAGAATTTATAATCTTTTCTCTTAGTAGTATAGCCTAGGAATATTCCTTCATCACCTCTATAATCAAAAACTCCTTAGAAATCATCTCTTTTGATTTAAAATCTTCTTCCAAATACTTTAAAATATCTCACATAGGGTAATCTTCCATACCGTAGTTCATAAAGTATCTTGTTTGTACATTTCTTTAACTATGCTATGTTTAGTGTGTAGACTACAATTCTCACCACTTCTCTTTAGAAGGTTTGAGCAACATCTTTCTATAACATCAATGTTATTTCATAATCAATTATTGACATGTTTCTTCTTTAAAAAATTACATTCCATTAAGGTGTCTTGGGAGATGACATTTTTCTTTTGATTCCATGTTCCTCATAGTATGTAGTTGTAATCAATTAAAAATGGTATAATCAAACATATGCCCCTAATCTCAAATATCGATTGAAAATCATAAAAGTCCTAATCTAAAAAGAAATCTATTTCTATCACCTGATCTAATCTGAGTACCAAATTTCATAAAATTATTAACTTGCAATAATCCACCAAAATACTACTTCCTAAATATCATCATTAATTGGAAATAGACCATCCTAAATCAATTAATTTAATTTAATATCCTAGTGCATTAACTAAATTGAACCCATTTTCTAGTTACACATGAAAATGGAATTAAATTTGATAATTGAATTAAATATCTAAAAATGTTAGTTATTGAATTAAATAATCATTAATTGAGAAATAATATTAAAAGAGATAAATATTTAATTATCTTCTCCAAATTCTAAAATTGATGAAAACAATACAAAACTTAGTTTTAGTGAGTAGTTGAGTTCAATTCTATAACATGAAATCAAAAAGTAAATAAAAGAGTTAACTTGGTCGTGCATAAATAAAAAAAGCAAGTCAAGAAAACTCTGGCATTGTTTCTATAAAAATAGAGTCTATTAACTGAGAAATCTAATTCAAATAGACTAGTCAATTCTTCTATCACTTCCAATCAGGGATAGTAAGTTGTGCTTCTACCTCCTAAGGTATCTGATGAACAAGAGGTGCATGTGTTGAACTCAAATCAAACTCATCCTTGAGTTCCATAAAATGAGGATTCCTAACTTTCATTTCTCATGTGCAATTGAAGACTAAAGTTATAATACTGAATTCTCTCTAGAGATATTGTGCATCACTTTTATTTAGATCATTTCTTATTGAGTTTATATAGATTACTTGCATCATTCTTTCAATCATCTAGATTCATACATACTATTGAATACAAATCCAAAAAAATACATTAGATTGCATTAATATTAAATCCTTCTTTTCAATAGTATATAGTCACTAAAATCTTTTTAAAATTTGAGAGCTTGATACTCCTATTGATTAGAAGGTGATAGTTGGCTTTCTCATAGTTTTTTACATATTGTCTGATTATCTGATTTTACTAACCATAGATGTAAAGACTTATTGAGGTGTTGTGTTTTATAGATATAGGTACAACTTTGACACACACATTTTTTGGTGCCCACCATGGGACCAAAAATCAGAATTTTAGCTTCATTTTTCATATTTTTATAGCTGTTTGTCTTTTTCCATATGATTTTTAAGAATTCTCATGTGTTGAATTATCTACACTCACACAACAATCTACTATTGGATAATTCTTGTGCAATATGTCATCTTGATTCACATGACACCTACTACTACATGAATTATTTCATGGAACTACACAATGAATTACACAAGAGAGTCATTTCTTGCATGGTAACTATGAATTATCACGTGATATTTGATACCATTTTTCTATCTTTCATAAATAGAAAGCAATTTTCAAGATTTTTTTATTTACAAATTGATTATTACTAATGCTAATCCTAAAGTGTTCATTTTATTGATCTAATTTTGAAATAGCCTACCACATTTTTTTTAGGACCTATTGTAGAAGAATCTCATGCAAAGACTACTGATGAATTATTTTGCAGGATGCCTTGGAAAATTTCAAGAAAACATTCTATCTTCTTATTATTTTTTATTTCTAGGAATCTTAATACCTTGTGAGTTCTTTTAGTTCAAAAGTGAGGGGATTATTCTTTTGGCATTCTTGGTCTAACTAGAAACCTAGAAATGTTGATCGAGGAGTGCTTATAAGGGAATTCAATTCATAAATTACTAGATTTGTCTAGTGTGTTTGAGAGGAGTCTAAGGATAGGAGAGTGTGTTCTAGGCCTTCTTGGTCCAATTAGAAATCTTGAACCTAATTTTTTTTAAAGTCCTATGAGTCTCTTTTAGAGGACCCTCCATTGATTAAATAAGTATCGCGGGAATGACCCAAGTGGGAACAAGTGAACCTAGCTAATCTAACCCACTACAATCAAGAATCATCTTAGAATAAAAGCCCAAGTGGTATAGTTATCTTATCATGTTTTTCTCCTATGAATTTGTGGGGCCCTCATACATTAATCTTAGTTTTGAGACCACCATCATCCTTGTATTTGTAGAAATATGACATAATACACTAGTATTTGTACGAGGGCTAGAATTCTAAATCTCAATTATGATACCACCTTTTATTTGAGTGCTTATGAGTAGTGTGAAAAGACCTTAATCCTACATTGTGGGGCCATAGGATTTAGTTGAAAAAATGATACATATTAATAACTCTAAGAATATATTCTTATCTAGTTCACCTCCAAAAGGGGGTATAGTCTTTGTGCAGGGGGGAAGAACCTCTTCTTTAGATCCTCACCATAGGTATACATCTAGATTTTTGAAGGTAATATTTAAAACTATTCCCTACTTCAAGGGAAGCCTTTGAACATATACTATTGAGTCCTTAGAAAAACCAAAAATATGGACACTCTGTAGGGGGTGACATGACTATGTTAGGTGCACATATACATTCAAGTTATGAGACAAGGATTTTTCTTTCTCTACCAAATTATCCTTATGGTAGCTTTGTGCTTGAAGTGAGTTCAATATTGTATACTCATGTGAACATTCTTAAAAAAAAATACATCATATCTTTTTCATTAAGTTATATCCCCCATAATGTTTATTCCATGACATTGCTTTATCTCTTGTAGAATTGCTTGTTGAAAACTATTGTCACACAATTTTTCTAGTAAACCTAGTCTTGTCATATCAAAGATTCAATTTCACATTATTACACTATTGAAATAATCAAGTATATGAGGCTTAATTTTCATACCTAAATTTGGCATACTTAAGATTCATTATTATGTCTTTATGCTGCCACAATTTTTGTATGACATTGTGATGTAGGAGCATCCTTGGTTGCATTGCTATCCTACTCGGCAGATGTGTGCTTGGTTACCCTTGTGAACCTCCTTGTCAACTTATTTTTTATAGGCTCAATGGATTCATTCCTATATTCTTTCAACAAGTGTCTCAAGTTCTTTGTTACTCAAGTGTTCTTTCTATTTTGTGTTCACCGAGTGCCTTAGTGACCTTTTGTGGCTATTGTTCAATGATGTCTTCTTATAATTTGGCTAAGTTGTCTATTTGGTTCTTATTTGATAGTAGACTTGTGTATTTACATTGAGGCCATAATTTAATGCATTGAATTGATCATTTGGATGCATTTAGATCATTTTTGGGTTGACCTTCTTAAATGTGATGATCTAGAAACTTCTGTAAGCAATTTTGGCAAGTATAAGTAGAGGATCTTGGTCTAGTTTTGCTATAAATTAGTTAGTATGGGAGTTATAATATGAATAGGAGATTGTAGATCTCACAAACTAGATGATATTTTATGTGTCTAAATCTTCATATTGGTTGCAACTCATAAGGCCTCACAACCGAACATGTATGCTATTTTTTTCATCAATTAATAAAAGATTTGTGGTTCTCTCTTCTTTCTGGAATTGTCCCCTTATGATTTTCTTCCATTATGTTAACAAAGTGAGTTTTTGTGGTAATTAGGTGAGTCCTTGGCCCTAGTTATCATCCCTCCTTGCATTAACTGGTATTAGAGCTAGTTTCATCTTTTTGGAGATTGGATCATGTAGAACCCTAAGTGGATTTGGCTGTAGGGTTATAGATATGATATGTGACCTATAAATTTTAGAGGGTTACAAACTTGTAGGAACCTATTATCAAAATGGTTTGTGGTAGAGGAAATTATGATAATTTCATTATGGGCATTTTGAGACAAAATGAAATTAGATTAGATGTTGTAGAGATAACCCAAAGGATAGGAGTACATCTAGATGATGTTATTGATGATAAAGGAGCACCATGAGCACCAAACCCTAACCTTAAAATATGGTGGAATATGATGAGGAAAGATTTTTTAGAATCTTATCTAAGGGCACATTCTAAGCCAATTATTGAGGTTAATATCTATGATGGAAGGTTGGACACCAAAACTCCATTGTACTAGATCTACAAGATGGAGAAGTTCTTTGAGTTTGAAGGTACCTATGATAACAGGAAACTAAAGATAGAAATTACCAAGTTAAAAGGTGATTCTTCACTTTGGTGGAGACATTTGCAAACTGATATACAAAGAAAAGGAAAATAGAAGATTATAACATGGGTGAAGATGGTGAATAAATTGAAGGAGTTCCTCCTTGCTAATTACCAAGTCAATCAATTTAGGAAGATGCAAAATTTGAGGCAAAATAATATGAGTCTGAAGGAGTATAACAAGGATTTATATTGATTAGAAATTAGATCTACACATGTTAATGATAAGGTAGAAAATGTGGCTAGGTATTTGAATGGTTTGAGACTGCAATTCAAGATTAGACCAGTTTTGTGAACTTGGATAGTATGAAAGAGGCATATCAATATGCCTTGAAAGTTGAGGAGATCTTGACAAAGAATTAGAAACATAAAGAGGCATATCAATATGCCTTGAAAGCTAAGGATATTTTGATAAAGAATCAGAAACATAAACAAAGAGGTAGAGGAGGAAGATTTAAAAGAGGTGGAGGTAGAGGTAGATCTTATAGAGAAAATACCAGATATGACAATATTATCAAAGATAATGGAAAAACTAAGTGGAAAGGTGCCAATTCTTATTGAGGAAGGGATAGTTCTTATTGAGGTAGTTATGGAAGAGGAGGATTTCATGGAGCCTATTTCAAATTTGGTGAAGAAGGACATAAAGAATTTGAATGTAACAATTCTGGGAAGAAAACTTAAGGTAGTAGAAGAAATGTTTTAGTGCAAGGAGAATCTACAAGTCCACTGAATGGACCTTAAAAAAGGTGAAAATTTGATGGTAAGGGGAACTTTGTGTAATGAGAGAATTAATGAATAACCCCTCTTGAGAAGAAGTGTTTTTCAAGAGTAGATGCAAGACCAAAGGAAAATGTTGTAAGGTAATAATTGATAGTGGTAGTTCATAAAATTTAGCATCTAAGGAGCTAGTTAATAAATTATAGTTATAGAGGACGAGACACCCTAAACCCTATCAAGTTTCTTGGATCAAGGATGAGCATAAGTTACTAGTAACTGAATAATGCCTTGTGAAATATAAGACCAATAATTCTTATGATGAAGTTCTATTTGACATTAAACCTATGGATTGTTGCCATATACTTTTGGGTAGACCTTGGTAGTATGATAGGCAAGTGTTAGATGATGGTAGATTGAATCAATATAATATTTGGGAAAATGGAAAGAGACAAGTCTTGTTACTATTGATAGAGGCATCTATTGAAAATCATTGTACTATAGTATGAGTTTGCATGGTTAATGAAAATAAATTTGTGAAAGATATGAGAAAAGAAAGAGTATTTTTTGTTGTGATTCCTAGTGTACCGAGTAGTGCTAGTGTTGACCAAGCTCCAACAAAAGTTGAAAAGTTCCTCATTGATTATTAGGAGATTGTTTTAGAGAATGTACCTAATGGTTTACCACTAGTAAGGAGTATTAATCATTGTATGGACTTGATTCTTGGAGCTAGTTTTCTAAATAAAGTACAATGCATATTGACACCTACCAAGAATGAAAAACTTAATAAACAAGTGCAAGAATTATTGCATAAAAGTTTGATTAGAGAAATTTTGAGTCTCTATGTTGTAACTATTGCATTGGCACAAGAAGAATGATGAATGGTGAATGTGTACTAATTCCAAAGCTTTTAATAAAATAGCAATGAAGTATAGGTTCCCTATGTCAAGGATGAATGATATTATGGATTTTTTGACTGGAGAAAAAATATTTTACAAAGACTGACTTGAAGAGTGGTTGTTATTAGATCAAAATTAGAGAAGGTGATGAATAGAAGACTTATTTTAATACTAAATAAGGATTTTATAAATGGTTTTTTATGCCTTTTGGTTTGACTAATCCATTGAGTACTTTCATGAGGTCGATGAATGAGCTCTTGCAGAAATTTTTGGGTAAGTTTGTAATTGTCTATTTGGATTATATTTTGAAATTTAATAATACTAAGTAAGAGAATATGGATCATATTAGTCAAGTGTTTCTGAGATTGAAAGATGAGAGATTGTTGATTAACTTGAAGAAGTGTTCATTCATGAAAGAGAAAATTGTGTATTTGGGATTTGTAAATTCAGTTGATAGTTTGAGGATGGGTCTTAAGAAGGTTAAAGTAATTATTGAGTGGCCTACACTTGAGAGTGTGAGTAAGGTAAGAATATTTCATGGTTTAGCTAGTTTCTATAGGAATTTCATCAAGAATTTTAGTCTAGTTTGTAATGCTATGAATAAGACAATGAGAAGAGAAAAAAAGAATTTCAAGTGGACATATGGAGCTGATAATATTTTTGAGACTTTGAAGTAGAGGGTTGTTGAATTACTTGTGTTGGTTTTACCTAATTTAAATAAAGTATTTCAAGTAGAATGTGATGCAAATGGTAGCACAATTAGAGATATGTTGAGTCAAGATAGTGAGAAGGATAATGATGCTAAAAAGAAGTATTTTGTGTATGATTAAGAGTTTATGCTATTATTTAAGCCTTAAAAAGTGGAGACATTGTTTTATTCCTATGGAGTTTGTGTTGTATACCAATCTTAAAGCTTTACAATACTTGAGAAGTAACCATAAGTTGAATTAGAGACATAAGAAGTGGGTTGAGTACTTGTAGAATTTCACATTTGTGATCAAGCATAAAAGTGGAGTATCTAACTAATTTGCATATTCATTAAGAAGAAGAAGATATTTTTTGACTGAGATGAAAGTTGAAGTTCTTGTCTTTGATGACATGAAGGATTTTTATGAGACTAACCTTGATTTTTCTAATGTTTGGAGAGAGTGCATAGCACCAATACTACTAGATCAATCGAGTAAGTTTGTTGATTATTTCATTGAGGAAGGTATGTTTATCAAATGAATTTAATTATGTATATCAAGAGGTTCCATGAGAGTTAATTTGATTAAACAAAAACATAGTGGTGGATTGGCTAGACATTTTGGTATTTATAAGACTTAAAAATTTCTTAAGGAGAAGTATTATTGGCTGCAATTGTATCAAGACATTTAGAAGTTTGTAAGGAGTTGTGGAGTTTTTCAAGTAGGAAAAGGAGAAAGTCAAAATATTGGATTGTATACACCTATTTTAGTACTTGAGAAACCTTAGAGTGATATCAAGATAGATTTTTTTCTTCTCTTACCGAGGACAACAAGAGGACATGATTATGTACTTGTTGTTGTTCATAGATTTCCTAAGATGACATAGTTCATACCATTTAAGAATACATTTGATGTAGGAGATTATTAGACCACATGGATTACCAAGGAGTATTGTATCTAATAGAGACAATAAGTTTTTTGGAAGAATTATTGTGGTTTCACAATGCATGCCCCATTTCACCTAGAAATGGGGACCCCCTACTTTATTTTTTGGTTTTTTGGATCACTAGTCCAGGGTTCTAGTCTTTTCTAGGGTTTTTTCTAGTGTCTTTAGTCATATCTAGGTCCTAGTTTGAAAACCTACATTTCAAAAGTTAGAATTCTAAGAAGATAAGTCATTTGCAAAGAAAAATGGTGCACCAGTGCACCTCCACAAGTGTGCTAGTGTGCCAAAGATTCAAGAAATCATTTTCCACATGGTAATGCATAATAGTGCAGCTACACATCTGTGCATCACCAATTGGTGTGCTGGGTCAAGGGTCTATAATACACAGGACCCCTACCCCTCTCCCTACTTCATTTTCTTCTTTAAACTTCAACACTTGCATTAGCACAAATTTGGTAGGTGTGCTGCTGCATCTAAATACCTTTACCTACACAAGACAAAAAATGTTAAAATAGTTAAAAGGTGCATAACTATGCACCTTTTTTTCTATGCAATTAATCTTAAAAACTTTTAAAATGTTAAAAAACTTAAATCTAATTCTAGTTACATAGTAGTGCACATATCTAGGTGTGCTACTATACACCCTTTATCCTTGTATAATTCAACCTTAATCAAGGTGTGCATGAGGCACACCTTAGAGGTGCACCAAGTGCACACTTTAGTTTTTCAAAGGGTAAAGGTGCACCTAGTGCACTATAAGGTGCACCAAGTGTGCTCTTTTTTGCCTATCAGGATTAGAAAATATGGTTCTTTTGTGTTTTTTAGCAATTTTAAGGTTTTACATTTTGGGTCATTTTTTGGGGTCATAACTAGGGTTTAATTAGGGTTTTATTGTTTAGCCTTCTAGACTAATGTTTGCTTCTTTATGCAGGTGAAAAGGCATCCTCAACTTGTCGGGGTCATAACTATTGACCTAGAGCTTAAAATTCAGAACCATTTACACTATTGGAAAGAAGAACTAAAAATCTAATTTTAGTTCCTAAAATAGCAAGACATTGACTGCCCAATTTTAAGGATCAATGAAAGTTTCAACTTGAAGTTTTGAGTAGAAGGCCTCTGAAAAAGCTAGTTAAAAGACTTAGGAAAAACTTGTAAAAAAGTATGAAAAAGTTTCAAACATTTGATCATTTTGGATGAATCCAGAGCACTTGGTCTCTGACTAGGAAGGATTAGGCAATTAGAGAGATGAAATAATCAAGAAATTTACACTAAAGATCAAAGATATGGAGGTTGGATACATGAACTAGAATAGGTTCTTCATCTTATGCAACTATTTATGACAAGATTTAACACAGGTGCCTTGGGATTTTAGAAGCAAAAGGATTTCAAGACTATGAAATTTTTTGTCTATAAAGAGGGTATAAATCATCAAAAAGGTTAAAGAAAGTACACAAAAGTGATCTAAAACCCCATTTGAGAAAAACCTAGAAACCCTTTTCAAAACTGAGAACTTTGATTTTTTAGCAAATTAAGCTTCTGAGGTGCATAGGTGCATTTCTCCCAAGGTTTGTCGACAATTAACTTCTAGTTCTAAATTTAGAACTTTCCATGCATAAAAATGCATTCTGACAGTAGTTTAACTCCTACAAACATCCAAAGAAGGTTTTGTTTCTATTTTTGGCATCTCTAGAGACTCCTACATCGTCTAATAGATTTCTTCTTCTTATTTCTCATGCTTTCTTTGTTTTAAGACTCGTAAAGGCTCATGCATCCATTTATTGATATAAATATGGATGGAGTCCTACTAAGCACTAGTTAGAGAGTCAATTCGTACATAAATAGATTTTTTATATTAGCTTAGAAGCATATGTTTGCATAAAGATATCTCTCACTCTCAACACAAATTGACGAGAGAATTTCTTATAAATTCAGGAATGTAATATGTATTCTAGGCTATCATTATTTTGATGCAATAATATATGCTATTGGAGCTCGCATTTGGAATGTAGTGATTCTTGCCTAAGTGTGTCATATTTTGTGAATGTATTTTCATGAAGTGTAATTGAGCCAATAATTTTATTGTATTATTCTAGTTGTGCGATCTTTTATTTTTGGTGTTTGCTATGGGTCTACAAATTCTATTGATGTACTTAGTTCGACAAGATATCACCATATTGTTCCTGCATAGTTTTTCATCTTGAATGAGTGCACTTTTCATGGCCTTATGATTTGATGAAAAGTAAAACATCTTACGATTTATGAATTCCCATAGACAATTGCATGAGTGGAACTAAGCAAGTGTTACTCCTATTTTCATTGGTTACTTACTGATCTTTTGAAAGGCTTAACTCACAGACATATTGTTTTCATGGCTTATGTCTATTAGGAATTTCCCTTTCATGTTATTTTCTTTCATCTCTTGTTACCTTATCTTTGTTATTTTCTTTGCTAACCCCTAGTTAAATTAGGAATTCATATTTTTGCATTCATTTAAAAATAAAAAATACCAATAAAAAAAAAACTATTTTTGTGGTTAATTTTGAAACAACAAGCAAATTGATCATCTTATCTAAAATTGGTTCAAACAAACAAAGGCCTCCTTGTGAATACTCACATTTATCTTCTACTAAGAAGATTCTAGTAGGTTACAAGATTTCTCAAAACCTTGGAGTTGATTCTAGATTAGATTTTAAAGAGAGGAGTTTGAAAGGATTCCTACCATTAAGAAATATGTAGAATGATAGCTCAACGGAAGTTTTTTTGTGGTTAATTTTGAAATAGGAAGCAGATTGATCATCTTATCCAAAATTGGTTTGAACTAGCAAAGGCCTCCTCATGAATATTCACATTTATCTTCTACTGAGTGGATTCTAGTAGGTTACAAGATTTCCCAGAACCTGGAAGTTGATCCTAGATTAGCTTTTCAAGGGAGGAGTTCAAAAGGATTGTTGTCATTAAGCATCATGAAAAATGATAGCTCAATAGCTATTTCTAGAAGAATTTGTGGAAAAAAATGGATATTAAGTTAAAATTTAGTTCTACATTCCATCCACAAATTGATGGAAAAACATAGGTTATGAGCAGAAACTTAGGTAATTTATTGAGATACTAAGTTGGAGATGAACTAAGTAACTAGGATTTAGTATTGGCACAAGAAGAGTTTACATATAATAATTTTATGAATAGAACTACTAGGAAAACACCATTTGAGATTGTTACTAGAATACAACTTAGCAGTATATCTAATTTAAAGGATATTGTTAGAGAAGAGAAGAGAAGTGTAGAAGGTGATGAATTTGTTGAATTCATGAAGTCTTTGCATGAGGAGGTGAAACATATAAAGTTAGAACATATTAATTAGAGATACAAGGATATTGAAAATAAGTAAAGAAGAGATATGAATTTTCAAGTTAGTGATGAGGTGATGGTTCATTTGAAGAAAGGTATATTTCCTATTGGCACATACAATAAGTTAAAGATGAGAAAATTTGGTCCTTCTCAAATATTGAAGAGATTGGACAATGCTAATGCTAATGCTTATGAGGTTGAGTAACATGATGACATGGAAATATCTTGTATATTCAATGTTTTTGATTTGTACAAGTATCATGAATCTAATGATGAATTGATAGTACTAAGTGATTATCCTAACAAGAAGACTAAAGAGAATGAGAAGATTTTGGATGAGAGAGTGGGTAAGACTACAAAAGGAAAGGATTACTTTGATTATTTAGAAGAGTGGAAGGAAAAGCTAGTGGAAGATGTTGCATGGATTTCTCAATGTAAGTTGGATTCATCTTAGGCTATGGCACACTCATGATTCACAAGAATCATTTTGTTTAAGCCTGGTTGTCAGATATGGGAGCATCCTAGGTTGTATTTCTATCTGTCTTGGTAGAAGCATTCTTGGTTACCCTTGAGAACCTACTTAATAAATTATTCATTGCTATCTTAATGGATTAATTCATGTCTTCTTTCACCAAGTGTCTCAAATTCTTCATTCATCGAGTGTTTTTCTATTATGCTTTTACCAATTGCCTTGGTGACCTTTTGTGGCTTTTGTTCAGTAATATCTTGTTCTTCTTTCATTGACTTGTTTGTTTGGTTCTTATTTGAGAGCCACTTGTGTTTTTAATTTGAGGTCACAATTAATGTATTGGATCAATGATTGGGATGCTTTTAGACCATTATTATGTTAGCCTTCTTCAATGTGATGATCTGTAAACTTATGTAAGTCATTTTGGCAAGTATAAGTAGAGGGTATTGGTCTAGGTTTTGGTGTCAATCATTTAGTATGGGAGTTAGAATTTAAATAGGGGATTGTAGATCTTGAAAACTAGAGGATATTTTCTCCTTGTTTGAATCTTCATATTGGTCATAACCCAAAAGGCCTCATAGTCAAGCATGTATGATGAAAATTTGGTGAATTAATAAAATATTGCTAGTTCTCTCTCTCCTTTCAAGTGTTGTCTCTTTATGATTCTCTTCTATTGTGTTAACTCAATGAGGTTGTGTGGTAATTAGGTGAGCCCTTGGTCCTATTTATCATCCTTCCTTATATCACATTATCATACTAATCAAAATCTAGGGAGATTATTGTCAAAACTAGTCTAGACACCTCTGAGAATCATCTAAGCATCATTACACTATCAAAATTTATCCTCAAAATTGTCAGAAATATCCAAAACTAAAAAATTTGAGTTTCCACTCACTTGTTCTATCAAGAAATCTCATGTGAGTTAGAATTTTTTAGGTTTTCTATCTATCTTAACTCACGTGAGAACTACCTATTTTTCATTTGGATACTACCTAATTCTTGCATGAGTCTTTGCTAAGATATCACCAACTTTTATGTTAAATTATTAAACTAGTGCTAAATCTCACCTAAGACAAGCATTTACTTGCACAAGACTAGATATTAATCATCTAAGAAAGTATTTCCTCATGTGATTTTATATAGAAATTGTCAAACTAGTGAGCATAATTTCACCAGCTGGGCCTCACATTTGATCTTGCATTTTTTTGGAAACTATCTACTCTAGCCTAGATCTTCAATAGTCAGATCAAAAATTGAAAATGATATCTAAAACTTAGTCAAATATATTGGTTTTCATCCAAAATAGTTTCACACACTTACATATATTGTTATACTTTTTGCTACGAGAGTCATTATCTTAGCTATTTAGCCAATACTGCTTTGACAAATCATACCTTGGTGTACTTCACCCATTATTACCTATACACACAAAGTAAGACAAAATTTTACATGTGGTCTAGATCTAAGCCTAACATACTACTATAATTATACACTTTGATGCATGTTGAAACTAGGATTTCTAGAAAAGTTATAGTTGAACGATCCAAGAGAGGTAAGAACCTTTCTCAAGTATTACAATTCCTAGGTGATTCAGACCAATCTCCATCACCTCAAAAATGTTGTTATGTGAAACATTTTTTAATAGAAAGATCAACCCTTTGTTCCAAGGACAATCATCTAATTAATTTTTTGACAATTCATCTCTTGAACATGAGTATATCACCAGGAGTAGAATGCATACACTACCTAGACCTAATATGGAGATACTAGTTAGACAACCATCTGCAAAAATGTCTAAATATAATACTAAGAATGATGAATGACATAGGAATAAAAATGAAAATAAAAATGATATTCCTAGAACCTTTGAGGAAGAAGAACCACCTATTGAGGAAATTGAAAAGTGTCAAAATAGTAAAAAAATTCATAAAATGGTGGAACTATTGATAAAACAAGGGAAGGAGAAGTACATCCTTGAACTTGCTCTTGAAGGAGAAAAATTATGATGTTGAAACACTTGTCACTAAGGAAGAAGAAATGCCTATATCTCTTCTAACTCAATAGATGCAAGCTATGCAAAACAAATAGAACTAATAAAGAAAGAGAAAGAAAAACCTACTACAAAATTCTCATTATATGCCATTTGTCCATTTCCTTTTGAAAAAGACATGTGCATACCTCTATTTCCTAAAGGAGTTGAGATTCCTATATTTGACAAGTACTTGGGTACTGTAGATCAAGATCATCTAAGAGAATTTGGTTCCCTATCTATGAAATTCATGCATAATCAATCTTATCTTATGCAGTTGTTTCTAAAAAGCTTAGGTGGACAAGCTATAGAATGGTTTTCAAAACTAACCTCTATAATTAATTTTTTTGGAAATAATTGTAAACATGTTTGTGAAGGATTCGAGAAAAATGCAATACAAATCCACAAAGCTTGAAGAATTCCTCCATGTAAAAACCTGTCATAAAGAAGAAAAAGACAAGAAGAGGTGAGGGTTTGCTCTAAAAATATGAAAATTGTATTCTCAGAAATGAAAAAGATAAGAGATCATTACAAATAATTTATTCTTATAGAAGGATATTGAGACCTGAAAAATGTGTACCTAAAAGAGAAAAGCCATTTAATTATTACTAATTAATTATTAAATGTGGATGCAAAAGTACATAAAGGTGAAATGTTAAGAAGAGAGAAAAGGTAATTTAATAAATTAAATTAAATTAACCTTTTTCTCTAACACCCCCATTAAGATGAGAAACAATGTAGCTACAAACAATACATAAAGAGTATGGAAACTACAATGTAATGCTGAAAGAAAACTTGGGTCCTGACAACAAGGCCTGATGAGCTACCCAATCATAATCAAATCTCTATGAAATAGAGAAATAGAGAAAACCCAATGGGAAAAACTATACTCCAAAAAGAGATAGAAAAAGGATGCACAAATGAAACATCTCAAGACCATAAGTACAATGAAAGCCTCCATGATAGAAGATAGAGACTCAATAGCCCACTTAGAATGGTAGAACTCATGTGTTAATAAATATAGCAACATGACTCCAATCTAAAGGAAACAAAGGTAGTGGAAAAGGATGATAAAACCCATGTACATAAGGTGCAACTGGAAGTTCTAGTTGATGCTTAAAGGAGAAAGCATGAGAATCCTGAAATAGAATCTCTAATGAAGGTGAGATAACATGTGTGTTGAATCTATCATCTAAGAGGAGATGTGTTTCCTCTTATATATCCTCAACAACTATAGTAGGTGGCTCAATGAATGAAGTTGCAATAGTAGGAAATGTTGAAGAGTAATCCTATGCAAGAGATCAAACCTAAATAGGAGGTGGAGGTGTAGAAGTTACAACATGTTAGGATTAACCTCAAACAAAAATAAAAGTTACATGCAAATATAGCCAATATCAGAAAATAATAGATCACATAGAAGAGAACATGAGACACAAATATTTAACATGGTTCACCCAATCCC
This sequence comes from Cupressus sempervirens, assembly GCA_028749045.1. Taxonomy (NCBI): domain Eukaryota; kingdom Viridiplantae; phylum Streptophyta; class Pinopsida; order Cupressales; family Cupressaceae; genus Cupressus; species Cupressus sempervirens. Next base: position 276,244,969 of record CM053788.1, on the reverse strand, counting down.
TAGGCTATATCCACCAACAACAAGTCCAATCTTATTATCCAGTGATTACAATCCACAATCCCTTACAGCTCAATACTACTACAAGAAGATACAATATCTCCATTACATTATGAAATCCCTAACCCTAAGCCATTTTTATACAAGCTTTTCTCACTTACAAAATTAGGGCTAGAATAAGTCATCCAATAGGAAAAACAATAGCTGATGATTTTTACAATATAAGGGCATTTTTGGCTTTAGGGGTATTGGCCCTCGACCCCACCCTATATCATGATAAGGAGCACACCTGGGGTGTTGCCCCAAGACCTCACAGGTGCACTGCCCCATGACCCTATCTTGGGGGTGCTACCCCCCAAACCCCCATAGAAATAATATGGGAAGAAAACCATGCCAAATAAACCTCTAAGTCTAATTAGGCTCCACATTACAACAATCTCCCACTTGGAGACTGATCAGACTCCACAACAATAACCTTCCACTTGGAGATTGATTATAGCACTTCTAAACCTATAGCTCCCACTAGAATATATCAAGACACCTTGGACTTTACTATTCTTCTATTCTATGTAGTTTAGAAGATCAACTAATTTTGAAGAGGATTTCTACTTCTCCCTTGTCACTACCTTTGTAAACATATCCATTGGATTGTGATTTGTATGTATCTTGTCTAGCTTTAACTATCCACAATTCAAAATTGAATGAATGACATAGTACTGCAACTAAATGTGTTTTTTTCTTTAAATGTAGAGCAAAATTCTTTACAAGATGAATGACACTCTCACTAGATACAAAAAAATAATCATCCCTCTAAGGGTATCCCAATTCTTCTAGGAAGAACTAAAGCCATTTCATCTCCTTGGTTGCCTCTATAGCAGCAATATACTCTTCCTAGGTGGTGGATAAAGCACTAACCTTCTATAACCTAGAAACCTAACTCACTGCTACCCCACCAACATTAAATGCATAACCTCTAGTACTTCACTTGGTATCAATATCCCTTGCCAAATCTAAGTCAACATATCCCTGTAAATCAAAAGTAGAGCCCCCAAAGTGTAATAACTTATTGGATGTACCTCTCAAATAAGCATGATCAACACTCCTTGTGGTAATAATATTTTCTATCTCACTATCTCTAATGTGTACTAAATCCTATGCAAACTCAACTATTTCCCATGTCCCATTGTGTGTAATTTGATAAATAGAGAAGGTTAAAGGATAAATATGGAAGACAAAGTACATCATAAAATGTAACATCATCAATGTTAATAGAACCTTTCCCACATATAGTCATAAAAATTTTGTTCTCCATCAAAATGTATGGAGTTGGGGAAGCCTCAAAAGAAGAGAACAAATCCTAGGAAGATGACATATAGTGTGAAGCATCTAAATCCAGTAACCATCTAGAAGCATGCAAAATAGTAGTTGCACATAGTGCATGACTCTTTCCTATATCTTTACCATCTAATTGAATTGATGATGAAGAATAAGGTCTATGAGAAGTAGGAGTATCAATGTTGGTCTTATGAAGGAGAGCTATCAAATCTAAAACCTATTTGGCATAGCCATCTAAATTCATCTCATAGTAATATGACTCATCATGATTAGGCTTATTACAATAAGAACATTTTGGTATTTCTAGATTTGATTTACCCCCCTTAGGATGAGGTGGTCTTGATGAACTATGAGTGATGGAATCAATCTAAGACTCTTTAGAATGAGATTTTTGAGTCTTCTCCTTCGTCCCTAAAGATGGCTAAGCTACTAATGCATGAGTCTCAGAGCTTGTAAGAGAATCCAATTGAGAGAGCTTAGCTCTCTATTGAGTCAAATGATAACAAAAAAACTCAAAGATGGCATAGAAATTTATTAGCTAGAGCATCTTTTGTGGAATAGAAGGTAAAAGAAAAAATGTGAAAGTTTCCAATGAAGCTTAGAAAGAATGAGGTAGATACACTCACTATCATTCTTCATCTTTCTACAACCCTACAATAAAGATATATAGTGATTAACTTCATCAAGAAGTCCTCAATGGAAGGAAAATAATCAAGTATGAGAGAGGTAAGCTCTACCTTAATCTAAAGTGTCCTAAACTCATTCACTATACCAAACAAGCCTTTAATCTTGGTCCACATAGCTAGAGGGGTATTGCACCCATCAAGATGAAACTATAGACTGATAGAGACCTATAAGGCAATCAGTCCTATTGCCTTATCCATCTTGTTCCTATACTACATGACCTCAAAAGGCCTCTGTAAAACTAGCTACACTCCATATAAATAAGACCACAACCATTTTGACCATAGAATCCATGTCATTAGGTCTTCCATGTGTGATAGTTATGAGGGGTTAGAAGTTCTAGACAAGAAGAGGTCTCAACCATTGTTTTAGAAGGTGTTGAATTTTTTTTTAATGTAGTTCTAGTTTACACAAGTAAATAACAAAAATAATATGACAAGACACCCCCCACAATAAAAAAACCGAACCCTAGCTGCTAGAAGGAATGTGTAAATGAGATAAGAGCAAAAAACACTTAAAAATAAATAAAAGATACCTTATAAAAAATACTGGTAAAATGATAGAGAATCTGGAAAGTGCTTGAGAAGAGCTTTCTAATGCTTTTTTGGGATAAAAAAATGGAGCTATAGTGAAGAAGTTATGCCCCTTAGAAGATAAAATTTATCAATAGACTTCAAGCATAATAATAGATACCGAACTAGAAATAATTCCCAAAAATACTTATACCTTCATCTTTGTCTCAAAACCAGCTTTCTAGTGCTTCTTTCAAAATGAAAAAATATGTCTATATGCTCAAGATATAGCAAACAAACTACAAGGACCCAAAAATGACTTGGAAAAAGATTTTTTTTTTTATAAATAAAATTTGCAAACAACACTGCTCATTGGCAGCAGTGGCGGGGTAGATGGTAAGAGCAGAATGGAGCCATTAAGTGGTGTCATGATAGCTAACTATTAGTAGACAACGTAACAATTTTAAAAACCCCTTTTAAATATATCTTGTCATTTTTGTTGAAAATAATGCCTTGGATTGTGTGCAAAAGTTGTATGGCCCTGCTGTATGAATTATTTTTGCCTTCTAGATCAATGTTGTCCAAAATTGACAAACTTTATATGAAAATGTGGGTTTTGACACCATCTAAATCCATTCGTGAGGTCTGGTTGGCCTCAAAGTGTTTTAAAAGTCAAAGACCCCCTTGTTTTCACAAAAATACCTTAAAAAATTGAGATCTATTTTGTCAAACCCTAGTTCTCCTTTTTCTCCAAATACTGAACAAGATACAATAGATTTGACTCTGATACCATGAAGGATTTAAGAAAAATGCAATACAAATCCACAAAGCCTAAAGAATTCTTGTATGTAAAAACATGTTATAGAGAAGGAAAAGACAAGAAGAGGCGAGGTTTTCTCTAGAAATATGCAAATTGTTTTCTTAGAATAAGAGATAATTACAAATGACCTATCCTTATAGAAGAAGATCGAAACCCAAAAAGGGTAACCTAAAGGGGAAAATCCATTCAATAATTACTAATTCATTATTAAATGTAAATGCAAAAGTGCATAAAGGTGAAATCTTAAGAAGGGAGAAAAGGTAATTTAATAAATGAAACAAAATTAACCTTTTTCTCTAATAGTTTGTACAATAGTATGCATACAATATTCAACATCCAATTACCATGAAGGATCTTTACAGCATTAAACATAGAACTAGAGAATCTTTCCTAAACTTAATTTGAAGATGGAAAAATTGTACTCTATGTATTCAAAAAAGATCCCTGTGGGTGAAACATTGGGCATCTTCTTGGATAACCTTGTACCTAAAATGGGTCATAAACTATAATTGTAAGGAAAATATTCAGTTGATGATATGATAAAAAATGTTGTATGTGTAGAAAACTTCATGATCAAGAAAGGAGAGTTGACACTCCACAAGGAAACTGAAAAGGATCTAGCTCTCACAAAGACAACAAAAATACTAGAATAAGAACCATGATGTTGTAAATGATGGAGTGGTAGACATTTTCAGTCCTTAGGCCACTAAATCTTCCTTCATGTTTATGAGTACCATACAAGATAGAAAGGACACTAAGAAGAATGATCTAACTCTAAAGCTACTAGAAACACATCCAACAATAAATCTTGGATTACTAATTGTAAGCATAAATTTTAACCTCTGGGTGAACCTCTTGAAGTGGTGTTCAAATTTTTACTATAAAACAACATTAGAAGTTTAGTTGATAACTCAAATGACCCAAAAGTGAAACCACACTGGTGGAATGAGAATGATTACTATGATTTCCATCAAAATAAATGACATAAAACTAAAAACTACATAAAACTTAAACAAACAATCTAGGATCTCATAGAATCTAGAGATGTGGTGGTAGATGGGAACAATGCAAACATTGATCATAAGGATTTCAAAGAACATTTTCTCAAGTATGAGATATGAGAGGGATCAAAGTCCAAAAATAATGCTAAAGTAAACTGCATGTACTTTACTGATGATAATGTGATTCACATGGTGGAACCCATTGAAATGGAGTACTTTAACATGGTCATTCTATAAGGATTGAACTTAAGTTATGAAATAAAAAAATGATATAACTAGATAAAGATTAGATATTATTCTCAAAGGGGTTGAAACTTCATCAAAAGATCAACCACCTATGGGTAAAATTACTACTATGACTATAAATAAAAATTTAAAAGAATAATCTTGATCAAGTGGAACCAGTTACAATATTCTTCAACACCTACAATGTACTAATGCTCAAATCATAATATTTGAACTAATAGAAATCTCCCAAAACATAGGGAGATCTTTGACAAAGATTTGACAAAGGAAAATGTACCTAAAGACTTAGACTTGTATCAATTTCAATCTATAGTAGGAAACTCCACTTTACTGCACTACTCGCCCTTCTCTAAAGAAGATGATAACTCACCAAATCACTAATATAATCAAGCATTGCACATTGGGTTCATGATCCATATGTTACACATCAAGTGTTGGTTGATAGACGAGGAGATGGTCTCAACATCTTTTCTTACAATCTTATTTGACAACTTGGTTTCGCTGAACATGTTATAGATCCTCACATGAAAATAAAAATCAAACTTTATGATGAAGAAGAGAGGGATTCAAAAGGACTTGTGGTACTACTAATCAAAGTAGGACCCATGGAAAAAGATGTAATTTGTCAAGTGATGGAAACATAGTTTTCCTATAATATCTTGTTGGGATGTCCTTGGATACATGAAACTTAATTTGTACCTTCAATATACATCAATGCATAAACTTACCTCACAATGGAGTAGAGGAATATGTACCTACTAACTCAAGAAATGTTTACAATGAATCGGAATAATTTTTTGACACTTTTTTGCCACACAATTGGGAATCTACTAAGAATCATGAGTCTAAACTAAAGGACTTGGAAAATTCTCTAAAGTTGAAGGATGTAGGAATGGGGGAATATTCTCTACTAATGTTTTCTCTAGCATCACTCCCTCCATCTCCTTGGTATTATGGAAGACCTTCTAAGGATAAAAAATGATCAAAGAATAAATATAAAACTATTCATAATGGTACCTTCATACAAGTGACCATACATCTAGAGGATGAGGAAGAAGAAAGAGTTGTCTTGGGTTGGTTGTACTATGGAGAAAATGAAGACAAGTAAAAAAATTGTGACATGTTGTCTAACAAAAATGGAAGAGGTTATAAAATTATGAAAATAATGGGATATAGAGGAGAAGGTCTTGTTTGTAAAACTAAAAAAGGCTTAGTAGATCTAATTGAGGCAAAATTATGAAGGCATGATGATACTAAAAGTCTAGGATATAAAAAGAAACCATTTCACTTAGGAAAGAATAAGTTCATGCAAGTCCTTGAGAAAATGATTGAGATCCTAGATGATGAGGATAGATTTCCTTATCCTATTCCACAAGAAATATTTAATATGCTCCATGATCATGTTGAATGAACTTCACAAGTGAACAATGCTAAAATGGATGGTGATTCAGAGGAGATAGCCCTAATACATCAAATGAACCTTGAACAACTATGAGATATTCAAATAGCTAATCTTTTATATCATGTTGAACTCTACATACCTATTTAATTTCAAATAGGAGAATCTAGTTAAACTCAACCCATAGAAGGAGTTGAACAAGAAAAAGAGGACGATGAAAGAAAAAAATAGGTGCCTATGACTATAGTAGAATACTTTAACTTACCACCCCATAGTACTGATTCTCATGAATATGAGTTTGATTAATTCTTTGATGCTACTACTATTGACAAGGGTGTACCAAAGGTTCACACCTATAAAAATTAGATTGAGGAAGGACATGAGTCTAGTGTTAGGTAAAACAATTTTGTATTGATAGTGTTAGGAATCATTGTGATTTGAATGCACCTATGGATGATATTTCTTTAGGACTCAAGTTGTTATTCCATTCTTTTTATGAATACACTATCAACATAATTGAACTAGTCAACTCTCTTCCCCTCATATATCCCAAGCTTATTGAATGGAACTTTGATATAACATCCATTGAAGTCCCTATGTTTTAGAATAAATATGCTCTAGCATGTTACCTCAATGTTTTTGAACTTGTAACATCTTCTACTGGTGAATCTAGCATAAACATGAGAAAGGTGGATATCAAGTATCTCAATCTAAAAATCTAAAAGAAAAAGAAAAAGCAATATGATGGAAAAACCACATTGTGGTAGTGTTAGAACCAAAAATAGTAAGGAAAAAGGACATGTCTATAGGTGAAAACCTCATTGAGGCACTTGAAGATGGGATATTTGATATTCTCTCAAGTCACTTTCAAGAGAGATCTTTAGTGTTGATAGAACCAACATAGCCAGTGAATTTGGGAAAAAATGAGAATCCACATATTATACATCTAGCTCAATCCTGTTAGAAATGATTTAGAATAATTAATAGGGGGGTTGAATTAGTTATTCAAGGTCCAAATGCCCTATTAAAAACTTTTTCACCAAGTAAAGTGAGTTTATTAAACTATTCATGCATCCAAGCTTCAACTTTCCTACTTAGCAAGTTACTGTAAAATCTACATGCAAAAATAAAACATGAAGAATCAACACATAACACATTGATTTACATGGAAACCCAATTTGAAAAAAACCACGAGTAACATTCTACTCAATTCTCACACTTCTGAAGTGATGCCCTATTAAAGGCTACAACACACTATTAAATGTGACCTGGTTAAAGGATTTAACCACCCTATTAGAAGTGGGCCTGGTTAGAGGATTTTTGAACATTCACTTGGAATGCCACCCTGTTAAAGGATTTTAAAATGGTTTTTAAACCAACCTAAGTCCATAAGATTTTACCCTAACTGATATAATTTTTAGAGAGTAACAACAAGGGCTTTTGACCTGATGCAACTCACAACTTAACTTGCAGATTTCATATCTCAATTCAGCTCACACATTTACTTGGTTTTCAATCTCTGTAGCTCTAACAACTTTTCCTCCTTTTAAGCTTTGCCTTCTTGAGTCTTTATGCTTGATGTACCAATGCAATCTCCTATATGGCCACTTATCAAAGAAAAGTCTTTGTGCTCTATTCTTCTTACTCGATGCCTTCTCCTTAACACTCTTCAATAACTTTGCAACTTGGCAACTCAACAACTCTTGCTTCTTGACTTGTGACTCTTTAAATAGAAGTCTGGAATACTCTTCCCATTTGAATCTTCTTGCTCTTAATTCTATTTTGAATGGATTAGGTAGGATTCAATGAATCTACCCCTTATCTTGTTCCTTCTAGAAACATCATGAAGAATTCTCCTAAATTCACTCAAAAATGGTTTACCTAAAATTCTATGCCTCCAACTCATCATCCTTATCCTCCATCTAGCTCACAAAATTCAAGGCAATAAATTTGTTAGCTCAAATCTAGTGAATCTTTGACTTTTCAAATAATGCAATAGCTTGACACTATTGAAATTTGAGTGCTCGACACATACTATGTTACTTGGCACCAACTACATTTTGCTGACACTCAACATCTACTATGGATTCACTTGGCATCAACTAAATTTTACTGATGCTCAGCACCTATTACTTGCTTGGCACCTAAACTTTCTCGACTCCTCCTATTTCACTCAGCACACACTAGATTTTGCATTTACATGACACTTACTAAAAAATTTCCCAGCATTAACTAGCTTGCTCGGCACCCACTAATGAACTTAGTCAAGCTTTGCAGATAGCTTTGTTACAACTTACTCTTCTGGAGTTTCTAAGTGTAGCCAACATCTGTATCTTCAAGTATATTGTCAATTTATCATTTTATCATTGTCTTAACTGATCCTTGTACTTCATTACAAAACCATAAGTCAGCCTTTCCCTTAGGTGTTTTTGTTACATCTCATTGATGAAATCCTCTTCATCAATCAGCCAAGTGATAATACTTGGATCTTATAAGCAATTATCATTCCAGCAAATAGTAGGTTTGACATCAGTGAAAAAATAATGATTGAATATATTCTTTATCAACAATCTCTTTCTTTGCAAACAATCTTATTTCTTCAATAATGATCTTTTCAATCAAATTTCCAACAATCTCCCTCTTTGGCACTGATAGCAAACCAAACTAATCAACCAAGTTATCAAAATGCTAACTAGGTTAAAATAGTAAATCAAATGCCTAAAAGAAATTTTGTTACCATTTCTATTTTCATCAGTTTTCATATCTCCCTCTTTTCTGATACATTGTCTTCTCCTCTTTGTTTTGCTCTCTCTCTGCTTGATGCTTGTCTACACTATTTTCTCCCTTTTTCCTTCCTTTCTATTGTTTTTTTTCTATTCCTCTTCTACTATTTCTCCCTCTTACATTTTGATCTTTTAAACTTGTTGCTTCTTCCTTTGTGCATGATTTCTCCCTCTACATGTATTTCTTAGTTTCTACTATTCTAGTATCATCTCTTTCTTTTGATTAGTTTAGTTCCTTCTCTTTTTATCCATTTGATTCTATAGATTTGATTAGTTTCTACTATTTCTTCCTCTTTGAAAACAATGCCAAAGATGTACTATTTTGGCATCTTATCATGCAAGTGTAGCATTTGCAAGAACTCCAATTTCTCCCTCTATCACCTTTCTTGTGACTTATTTGGTATTTCAGTACTTTGATTAATTCAGGCAAAAACCTAAAGTAAGTATCCTCTACATCAATTTGTAACATTTCAACAATCAACTCATTTGATGCAGGGCAATCTTGTTGTTGCTCAAATAGCCTTGGATAGAGATATCATCCCTAACTTACCTTTAAGATACTCAAATGCATCTTTAGGTAATGCTTTTGTGAAGATGTCAACAATTTTTTCTTTTGAACTGACATATTCTATCCTCACTTTCTTGTCTTCCACCAATTCTCTTACATAGTGATACTTAATTGCAATGTGCTTTTTTTTGGCATGCATCATAAGATTATTTGATATGTTGATGGCAGTTACATTATCACAATATAGTATCACAGGTTTAGTTAGCTCTTCCTTCATACCTTGCAATAGGTGCTTGAGCCATACAATATTGGTGTAGTTGATAGAAGTAGCAACATATTTAGCTTCTATTGTGGACTCTGAGGTACAAATTTTCTTTTTACTAATCCAAGTGACTAATCTTTTACCTAAGAAAAGTGCTCCTCCACTGGTGTTTTTTCTGTCATCAATATTACCTCCCCAATCTGCATTAGTGTAGGCTTTCAATTCAAACTTTTCACTCCTTTTGTAGTATAATCCAGATTCATCAGTTCCTTTTAAGTACCTCAATATTCTTTTTACTACCATTAGAAGATTTTCTTTTGGGTTTGTAGAAAATCTTGCCACTATCCCAATATCTAATGCAATGTCTAGTCTATTATGCACAACATACTATAACTATCTAATCATTGATCTATACATTGTCTAATTTACTTTAGCTGACTCATCATTCTTGGATAACTTATGTCCAATTACCATTGGTGTACTAACTAGTTTTGAATCTTCTAAGCCAAATTTCTTGAGTATCTCCTTGATATATTTTGATTGGGTCACAAATATTCCATGTTTTAGTTGATGTACTTGCAATCCAACAAAGAATTTGATTTCTCCAAACATTGAAATCTCAAACTCATGTTTCATTTGATCAACAAAGTCTTTGCATAGGGCATCTTTTCCTCCAAATATTATATCATCAATAAAGATTTCAGATATCAAAATATCTTTTCCTTTTTCTACCTTGATATATAGGTTGTTGTTATCATCTATTCTCTCAAATCCTATCTTCACGAGATATTTGTGCAGTTTCTCATACCATGCTCAAGGTGCTTGCTTCAAACCATAGAGTGCTTTATGTAGTTTGCAAACCATATCTTTATTGTTGTCATCAACAAATCCCTCTAGTTGTTCTATGTAGATTTCTTCTTCTAGTATGCCATTTAGAAAAGAAGACTTTACATCTATTTGGTAGACTTTAAAACCTTTGTAAGTAGAAAATGCAAGTAGTGTTCTTACTCCTTCCATCCTTGCAATAGGGGAAAATGTTTCCCCATAGTCTAGTCCTTCTTCTTGTTCATAACTTTAATAGACTAGTCTAGCCTTATTTCTTGTGATCTCACCATTCTCATCTAGCTTATTCCTAAACAGCCATTTGGTACCAATTGCATTTTGATCAAGAACTCTTGGAACTAAGGTCTAGGTTTTGTTCTTTTATATCTTATCTATCTCTTCTTCCATAGCTTTATGCCAATTATTATCTTATAGTGCATCTTTCACTATTTCTAGTTCAATAGACATGATTCATTCCTTAGTTTGTTCCTTTTCATTGGTCTAGCTTCCTGGTCACCAATGATTTGTTTTGCAGGGTGATATCTTGTCACATACTTGATAACCTTGTTTTTATCCTCATTTCCAAGTTTGGTCCTTTAGCTTTAGAGTCACTATGCACATATCTTTTTGGTATTTCATCATCTCTTTCATGTGTACTGATTCTTGAATTAGAATGTGCATTAACTTGATTTTGCAACTCAGCTTCTAAATGTAGCTTGGCATTCATTGGTAGTGACTCAGCTAATACTAAAACTTGTTGATTCCCAACTTGATTGGAAACTTCATCTTTAGTAGGTATTCCTTCATAGAAGTATACAAAGGATTTGTACTCTTCTAGTTTCTTGGTTTCATCAATCTGAGCTTTTGCATGCTCATCAAAATTTACATTTGCACTCTCCACAATCTTTTTAGTGTTGGTATTCAAACACTTATATTACTTCTAGTGGAGTATCCAAGGAATATGCCTTCATTACTCTTCGAATCAAACTTTCCATTTCTAAAATCTTTAAGAATATAACATCTACAACCAACTATTTTGAAATGTTTTACATTGTGTGAGTGACCATACCATAATTCAAAAGGTGTTGCATTTGTACCTTTCTTGACTTGTACTAAATTCAAGGTGTAGATAGTTGTACTTACAACTTCTCTCCAGTACTTTAGAGCAACATTTTTCTCCATCATTAATGTTCTGCAACAGTCTATTACTAATCTATTCCTTCTTTTTGCAATTCCATTTTGAGTTGGAGTTCTTGGTGCTAATGTTTGCCTTTTAATTCCTTTGTCATTGTAAAATTTCTCAAATTATTTTGATGTGAACTCTCCTCTATCTAATCTTAAACATTTTAGACTCTTTCATGTTTCCTTCTCAACCCTAGCCAAATACCACTTAAACATTTGAAATGCTTCAGATTTTTGTTTAAGAACATGACAGTCATCATCCTAGAGCTTTCATCCACAAACAACATTATATATATGTCTCCTCTATAGCTTTGCACTTCTATTGGGCCACATAAATCAGTATGCGCTAACTCTAGTAATTCTTTATAAGTGTAGGTTTTTCTTTTAAAACTTGATTTGGTCATCTTTCCTAGTTGACATTTTTTGCACTTTGTATTTTTAGGCTTCTTTAGCTTAGGCAAGCCTCTAACATTCTTCATTTTTTTGATGCTAATTATATTATCAAAGTTGACATTACATAGCCTTTTATGCCATAGCCACACATCATCAAATTTAACAATAAGATAGGTTGCATCTTCCATATCTAGGTAAAAAAATTACTCCTAGTTTAGTCTCCTTTTCCTATTAGATTTCTATCAGTGTCATAGATTTTGGTAGTTTTGTTTCTAAATTCTACTTTGCACCCTATATTGCCTAATAGTGACACACTCAATAGATTGTAGTTCAATCCTTCAACATAGTATGCATTATCACATGAAGTTTTCTCTGTAAGTTTAATGGAACCTTTTCCTTTGATTAGACATGGAGCATCATTTCCAAGTCTAACACTATTTCCATTATAGTAAATAAAGGTAATAAACTTGCTTTTGCCTCCTATCATGTGATGTGAGCATCCATTGTCTATGATCCATTTATCATTCTTGTTCACATAGGTTACCAGTGTTGTTGCCTCATCTTCATCTGACTCATCCTTCATGGCTACATAGACTATCTCATCATCATTTTCATCAAAATCCTCTTCTTCAACAATGTAGCACTTTTTACCTTTGTCTTTGTAATCTCTACTATCATCTTCTCTTTTGTTCTTGTTCTTGTTACCTTCTTTGAAGTTATTTTTCTATGTGCATCTTGCAGCAAAATGTCCTACTTCATTGCAATTAAAACATATGATGGGAAACTTACCTTTGAATTTTCCTTTACCTCTATGAACTCTTCTAGCCAATAGTGCCATCAATTGTTCCACATCTTCTTCATCTGTGTTGCTATCACTAGATGCATACTTTACCTTTTTCTTTTCTTCTTTGGTTTCACCTCCTCAATATCTTTCATTGATATCTTGGCCTTGAAAGTAGATTCAAGGTTCTCGGGTATGTAGTTATCAAAGTTGGACAAATCAAATGTAGTGAGTCTTCCCACTATACCTTCAAGAGTTAGTTGGTTTCCTAGTACACATCTTAATTCTTGTATGTCTGAAACTCTAATAGCATAGAAAAGCAGAAAGGTTGTTAAGAATTTTCTATTAATAGTGTCATCATCTAAATGAATTCTCAAACTTCTTATTGCAGTTACTACTTATTTCATTCTAGAGGCATATTGAGCAGCATTCTCACCTTCCTCCATTTTCATGTCATCAAACTTTCGTCTGAAGCTTTCTCTTTTTTCTCTTTGAACATTTTGATCTCCTCCATAAATATCAGTCAAGGCTTTTGACATATTGAATGTAGAGTCACATCCATTGATGTCATCAAATTTAGCATAGTTAAGGGTAGAGGCAATCTCCAAAATTACCTGATTATGCTCCTTCTTTTTCTTCATATCTTCTCCAGTGGGTACAACTAGATCAACATGTTCTACTTTAATTGAGGTTTGTGCATGTTCACTTATTGATCCAAGGTTTAGCTTCATTAACCTTTTCCATGTAGTGAAGTTATCTCTGTTGAGCTTGGAAACTTCTCTCTTGGACATCTTGATCTTCCTAATTCTAGTACCTTTAAACCAAATCAGCAGATGGCTTTGATACCAATTGTTAGAAATTTTTTAGAATAACCAAGAGGGGGGGTGAATTAGTTATTCAAGGTCCAAATGTTCTAATAAAAACTTTTCACTAAGTAAAGTGAGCTCATTAAACTATTCATGCATCCAAGCTTAAACTTTCCTACTTAGCAAGTTACTGTAAAATGTACATGCAAAAATAACATATGAAGAATCAACATATAACACAGTGATTTACATGGAAACCCAATTCAGAAAAAACCACTAGTAACATGCTACTCAATTCTCACTCTTCTAAAGTGATGCCCTATGAAAATCCTGTCTTGTTAAAGGCTACAACATATTGTTAAATGTAACCTGGTTAAAGGATTTAACCACCCTATTAGAAGCGGGCCTAGTTAGAGGACTTTTGAACATTCACTTGCAATGCCACCCTATTAAAGCATTTACAAATGGCTATTAAACCAAAATAATTCCATAGGATTTTACCTTAACTAAAATAATTGTTAGAGAGAAACAACAAGGGATTTTGACCTGATAAAACTCACAACTTAACTTGCAAATTTTAGATCTCGATTCAGCTCACACATTTGCCTAGTTTTTGGTCTCTATAGCTTTGACAACTTGTCCTCCTTTCAAGATTTGTCTCCTTGAGTCACCATGCTCAATGTACCAATGCAATCTCCTATATGGATACTTAGTGAAGCAGATTCTTTGTGCTCTATTCTTTATACTTGATGCCTTCTCCTTGACACCCTTCAACAACTTCACAACTTTGCAACTCAACAACTCTTACCTATTGACCTGTGACTCCTTAAATAGAAATTTAGAATACTCTTCCCACTCAAATCTTCCTGCTCTTAATTTCACTTCAAATGGATTAGGTAGAATTCCATGAATATACCCCTTATCTTGTTCATTCTAGAAACATCATGAAGAATTCTCCTAAATTTTCTCAAAAAATAGTTTACCTAAAATTCTATGCCTTCAGCTCATCATCCTTATCCTCCATTTGGTTCACAAATGATGGAGACACAACCCAAGTACAGAATGGACATAATAGGAAAGGGAAAACTTTATTAACTATGAAAATATGCCAATACACTTAGTGCAGAGAAAATAGACTCCAAAACATGCCCTATGGGCTTATAATAGTATATATGTGGAGATAATTTCTTCTTCCGGTACCTTCTCTCAAACTCCACTTTGAACTGCCTTTTACAATGCTAGAAATGTTCAAAAGGTTAAGGATTAGGAATACATTCTAGAAAGTGCTAGTTGGCATCCACTGCCAAAATAGAAGGCTCCAGAAGTTGCATTAAAAATTGGCAAAAAATTAGAAGAATCTAGAAACGGTATTTGAACTTTTGGGAGGCATAACTTTTGAACCATAGCTCTGATTGACAAACCATTTACATTTTTGGAAAGCTATCAAAGTGCTCTATAGCCCTATGGAAAAGGTTCACTCATCCCCCATTTTTTGGACTTGTAAAAGGTCATTTAATGCCTCTAACCTGACTTTGAAGCATTCTTAGGAGGTCTCCAAAAATTAAAAAACTGCAATAACTTTCAAACTGTGTAGCCTTTTGACCTGATTCTTTTTTTGGAATGTTCTAAAATTACAATTTTAATCATCCCTTCAATTTACACCTTCTAACGCACCATAGTTATGGCTCAATTACATAGTCCTATTTTTTTGGCATTTACACATATCCCAAGGTGCTTAAAAACTCTAACCCAAAACACTAATAGTCGAACTGTGAGAGTTGGAACCTTTATTTGACCCAAATGGGTATCCAAAAATGAAAACACATAAAATAGAAACAATGTCTAGGTACATTTTTTGGGTGACATAGGATTGCACTTATACCTCTGGATGCTCCTACATCAGACACCCAGGGTAGATTGAAAAGTGACCCTGTCACTTTATGGATGATAGAAGAAATCTCAAATGGGAAACCTCAATTGTTGATATCCAAGTTGAGTCCTCTATCAGCCATCCTTTCCACTTAATCAGGTACTCTTCATACTTCCTATTTTTAGTACTCATGCCCACACAACTATCTAGAATCTCTTTTATCTCCTCCTTCTTAGAAGTAGGAATTGGACATGGCTCTAGCATCAACCCCTAATCTACACCATCATCATGATATTTTGTTAAGCCTACAATGTTGAAGATAAGAGAAATGTGAATTCCATCTGGCAACTCCACTTCATATGCATTTCTTGAGTCATGTTTCTTTAGAATTTTGCAGGGGCCAAATTTCTTCATCTTTAGCTTGTTGTAAGTACCTACTAGAAATCTTTCTTTTCTTAAGTGAACCATGACTAGATCCCCTACTTGGAACTCCTTATGTCTTCTCCTTGATCATCTCTAGCTTTATACTATTAATTCATATTGGTAATGTGTGCCTGGACCTCCTCATGTAGGTGCTTGATATGTTCAGCAAATTCTTCTGCTTCAGCACTTGTCCTCTCCCCTTGCTCCATCTTCCTCAATTTTAGTGCAATCCTTGGGCTACTTCCATATACAATTTGGAATGGTGATCTACCAGTACTCCTATTTATAGAGTTATTGTAAGAAAATTCCACTTTTGGTAGAATCAAATCTCATCCCTTGGGCTTATCCCCAACTAAACATCTCAGAAAATTGCCCAGACTTTTGTTTACAACTTTTGTCTAGCCGTCAGTCTGCGGGTGATGCGTGGAACTGAACTTCAAGTCTATTCTCAACTTCTTCCACAATGTTCTCCAAAAATACCCCACAAATTTAGTATCTCTATCAAAAACTATGCTCCTTGGGAGACCATGTAGTCTCACCACCTCTCTGAAAAACAAGTCTGCAATATGGATGACATCATGAGTTTTGTGGCATGGAATGAAATGTGCCATTTTGTAGAACCTATCAACCACCACAAATACTAAGTCATTACCCCTTTGTGTCCTTGGTAATCCAAGAACAAAATCCATACTTATGTCCTCCCATGGCTTTGATGGAACAGGCAATGGCCGATATAGTCTAGTATTGTGACTAAATCCCTTGGCTACTTGACAAACCTGACAACTCCATACAAACTTCTTCACATCTTGTGAAATTTGAGGCCAAAAATAATGTTCTCTAAGAATGGAAATGGTCTTATCTCAACCAAAATTTCTTGCCATCCCTCCACTATGTTTCTCTTTAATCAAATTTTCCCTCATGGAACTCCTTGGAATGCACAATTGACTACCCTTGAACAACATACCATCCTGAATCAAATAGTCTAGCCACTTGGTTCTATCTATAGCAATAGGTTCTTTACAAGCTTTCCATGCTTCAAAAAAATTAGGATCCTTAAGGTACAGATTCTTGAGTTCATCAAACCCAACTACTTCAACCTACATTACTGTAAGCAACAACTGCCTCCTACTCAATGCATCTACAACCCTATTAGACTTTCCACTTCTATGCTTTAACACAAATGTATAGCTCTGTAATAACTCTACCCACTTCATATGCCTTTGGTTCAATTTACCTTGGCTATTTAGGTACTATAATGCCTGGTGATCAGTATCTAAAACAAGTTCCTTTGGAAATAAATAATGCCTCTATTTCTTTAAGGCCTGAACTATTGCACAGAACTCTTGATCATAAAAAGAATACTTCTTATTCACATCATTCAATTTTTCACTAAAATATGCAATAGGCTTACCTTCTTGGCTCAATACAACCCCAATAGCACTGTCACTAGCATCACAATCCACCTGGAACACCTTACTAAAATTAGGAAGTGCCAACACAGCTTGTTCTATCACCTTCTTCTTCAACAATTTAAAACTTCTCACAACTGTTGTAGTCCATTTGAACTCTTTCCTATCCCTTCTTATTGTGTCAGTCAAGGGTGCACATATGCCACTAAAATTCTTAATGAACTTCTTGTAAAAACTAACCAGACCATGAAATGATCTCACCTCAGCAGAAAACCTTGGAGTAGACCATTCCAAGATGAATTTTACCTTCTCTAGATCCATTTTGAGACCTTTAGGTGATACAACAAACCCCAAGTAGACTAACTCTTTTTTTGCAAAGCTACACTTCTTTAGATTAATTAATAGTTTCTCTTCCCTCAACCTTTCAAGGACACTCCAAATATGCAATAAATGTTCTTCCAAAGTCTTGCTAAAAATTAAAATATCATCCAAATAGACAATAAAAAATTTTCCCAAGAACTTCTTAAGTACCTCATTCATAAGCCCCATGAAGGTACTTGAGGCATTCATCAATCCAAAGTGCATGACTAGCCACTCATAAAGACCCTCCTTGGTCTTAAAGGAAATTTTCCACTCATCTCCTTCTTGTATCTGTCTTTGTGAAGTATTGAGCTCCACTCAAGCAGTCCATAAGATCGTCCATTCTTGGCAAAGGAAACCAATAGTTGATGGTTATCTTGTTTATAGCTCAAGAGTATTTACACATTCTCCACTCTCAACCCTTCATTGGTTTCATTACTACAAGTACTACACATGGGCTCAAGCTCTCTCAAATCAAACTCTTCCTCAATAGCTCCTAAACCTATTTGTTTAGCTCCATAGTTTTAGTAGGAGTCATCCTATGAGTAGCCTTGTTAGGCAAACTAACTCTAGGGATTAAATCTATCTGATGACTAATTTGCCTTACTGGTGGAAATCCTTCTAGAACATTATCAGAGATGATATCTCCAAACTCACTTAATAAATCTAAAACTTCAAGTGGTATTTCACTCCTACCTTCCTTATCTTTTCTAAGAATCAAAGCATAACACACACGCTGATGTTTCATGCCATCTAAAAATTTTCTTCCATCAATAAGATAGATCCTAGCACTACTGTATACCTTTTCACCTTCCTTTATCATGGGCTTTAGTTTGTGGCAAACTCCATCCTTTGTTAGAGAGTATGTGTTTGCATGACCATCATGTACTGCATGCCTATCAAACTGCCATGGTCTTCCCAACAATAGATGGCAGACATCCATTGGAATAATATCATAGAGAACTTCATCATGGTAACTCCCAATTTTGAACTTCACTAAACATTGTTCACTTACCAGGACCTTATGATCATCCTTCACCCAAGTGATCCGATAGGGCTGGGGGTGTTTCTCCCTCTTGAGCTTTAGCTTAGAGACCATCTCTTCTGACACCAAATTGTTAGTGCTACCCCCATCAATGATCACATCACAACATTTATCCTCACACTTGCACCTGGTATGAAATAGACTCCTCCTTTTTTCCCAGTTCAATCTCACCACTTAGTAGGACCCTTTCATTTACTAAACTCTCTCCTCCTTTTGCATCCTCTGAATGTGATGAATATGCATCCTCATCCACATGAGCAACCCTAGCTTGACCCTCAGCTCTCCTATATGTCCTTCCTTGTTGTTGAGGGCATTCAAAGGTGTGATGACCTTCTTCATTACAATGGAAATAGGTACCACAAAAACCTCCTCTTCCTTTTCCACATCCTCTACCTCTTCCTCTCTGATCTCCAAAGTTTTGATCACAGGAGTGGTTACAATCCTCGTTCCTTCGGTTCCTGCTAGTACCCACATCTTCATTTTTCTTTTGGGTCTCATTTTGGCCTCTAGATGACCTACCACTACCCCTTCCTCCTTGACCACACCCTCTTTGTCTCCCTTCAAACCTTTTATTTAGCTTCTCTTCAACTCATAGGGAAAAATGGTATGCCTCTTCAACACTGGTCATTCTTACCAGACTTAATTCCTCCTGGATGCTGGGTTGCAACCCACTGATATAATGAGAAACCTTCTCCTTATTTGCTTTTGCATGCCCTGCTCTAAGTAGAAGTTGGTAAAACTCTTCCATATATTCCTGGATTGATTTTCTTGCTTGCTTTAACCCATGCATCTTCTTAAACAAATCAAGCTCGTAGTCAACATGAATGAACTGCTTCTTTAGTTTGTCCACCATGAGATCCCACCTTGTGATCTTCTCCTTTCCTCTTCTATTTCTTTCCAATTAAACCTATTGCCACTAGATTTTGGCATGGCCCTTCAATTTGACCTTTGCAAACTTAACCCTATCTAGATCCCTAATATCCTCCTACTCAAAGTACTCCTCCAGTTCATTGATCCAATCGATCAACTCATCTGATTTCAAATTTCCTAAAAATACACCCACATCAATTCTAGGTCTTGTTTCAAACTTAGTAATGGCCCTAAAAAGCCTCTCTTCTACCTGATTCAGAACTTCCCCTTCAACTTCCCCTTTCAATCCAATTTCTTCTTCCTTATTGTCGTCCTCACTTTTGTCACCTACGACAACATTTGTTCCTCTATGGAGCTCCTCCTACAATGCTTGAACCTACCTTTGGTGGTCCCTAACCTCCTTAGGACTAATAGCTCTGGTCCTTCCACCACACTCTCTTCATGGAGGCATCTTCTTAACTCAAACCCACAACCACATAGTTCTAGTACAAACTACCTCACAGTCAGTGCTCTATCTACACACTTAGGAAAACCTGCTCTGGTACCACTTGATGGAGACACAACCCAAGTATAGAATGGACACAATAGGAAAGGGAAAGCTTTATTAACTATTAAAATATGCCAATACACTCAGTGCAGGGAAAATAGACTCCAAAACATGCCCTATGGGCTTACAATAGTATAAATCTAGAGATAATTTCTTTTTCCAGTACCTTCTCTCAAACTTCACTTTGAACTGTCTTTTACAATGCCAAAAATGTTCAAAGGGTTAAGGATTAGGAATACATTCTAGAAAGTTCTAGTTGGAATCAACCACCAAAATAGAAGGCTCCAAAAGTCACATTAGAAGTTGGCAAAAAATTAGAAGAATCCAGAACCGGTATTTGAACTTCTGGGAGGCATAACTTTTGAATTGTATCTCTGATTAACGAACTGTTTATATTTCTGGAAACCTCTCAGAGTGCTCTATAGCCCTATGGACAAGCTTCACTTTTCCCCCATTTTTTAGACTTGTATGATGTCATTTGATACCTCTAATCTAACTTTGAAGCATTCATAAGAGGTCTCCAGAAATTGAAAAATTGTGATAATTTTCAAACTATGCAGCCTTTTGACCTGATTCTTTTTCTGAAATGTTCTAAATTACAATTTTAATCATCCCTTAAATTTACACCTTCTAACTCACCATAATTATGGCTCAATTACATAGTCCTATTTTTTTGGCATTTATACATATCCCAAGGTGCTTAAAAACTCTAACCCAAAAGATTAATAGTGGAACTGTGAGAGTTGGAACCTTTATTTGACCCAAATGGGTATCCAAAAATAAAAACACATGAAACAAAAACTATGTCTAGGTATTTTTTTTGGGTGACATTGGATTGCCCTTATACCTTTGGATGCTCCTACATCAACAAAATTTAAGGCAACAAATTTTTTGACTTAGATCTAGCAAATCTTTGACTTTTCAAATAATGTAGTAGCTCAACACTACTGAAATTTTGGTGCTTGACACATACTGTGTTACTTGGCACCAACTATGTTTTACTGATGCTAGGCATATACTATGGATTCAATTGGCATCAACTAAATTTTATTGATGCCTAGCACCTATTACTTGCTCAACATTAAACTTTCTTTGCTCCTTCTATTTAACTTGGCACACACTAGATTTTGCATTTTCTCGGCACTTACTGAAAATCTACTTGGTATGAACTAGATTGTTGGGCACCCACTAATGAA
This sequence comes from Cupressus sempervirens, assembly GCA_028749045.1. Classification (NCBI taxonomy): domain Eukaryota; kingdom Viridiplantae; phylum Streptophyta; class Pinopsida; order Cupressales; family Cupressaceae; genus Cupressus; species Cupressus sempervirens. The sequence continues at coordinate 276,223,718 of CM053788.1, read as the reverse complement.
CTTAGTCAAGCTTTGCATACAGCTTTGTTACAACTTATTCTTCTAGAGTTTTGAAGTGTAGCCAACATCTGTATCTTCAAGTATATTGTCAATTCATCATTTTATCATTGTCTTAACTGATCCTTCCACTTCATTACAAAATCATAACTCAACTTTTCCCTTAGGTGCTTTTGTTACATCTGATTGATCAAATCCTCTTCATCAATCAACTAAGTGATAGTATTTGGATCTTATAAGAAATTTTCATTCTATCAAATAGAAAGTTTGATATCAGTGACAAAACAATGATTGAAAAAATTCTTTATCAATAATCTCCCTCTTTGCAAACAATCTTCTTTCTTCAATAACAATCTTTTCAATCAAATTTCCATCAAAAATAATCTCCCTCTTTGCAAACAATCTTTTTTCTTCAATAACGATCTTTTCAATCAAATTTCCATCAAATCCCTATCAAAGGAAGAAAAGAAAGAATTCACAATATTGTTCTAGGAAAAGAAGATCAACTTTGCATGCACATATTTTGATATGTCAAGTCTTAGCCCTGATCTAATCATGCATCATCTATCTATTGCTCCTAGAGTGAAACTAGTGAAAAAAAAGCTACAAAATTTTCACCTTCATGTGGCATTAGTGATCAAAGATGAATTGGAAAAGTTTCAAAGGTAAGATTCATAAAAGATATTGATTATGTAGAGTGGATCTCCAATATTGTCTTCTAAACTTGGCAAATCTATAAGGGTGTACAAGAATTTCACATATGTAAACAATGCTTGTTTGAAGGATGACTTTTTTTAACCCATATAAAAATGATGGGATATGATGGTTGGTCATGAGATGTAATCATTGATGGATGGATTCTCTAAATACAATTAGATCAAGATAGCACATGAAGATCAGGAGAAGATTGATTTCAGTTGCACTTGGAGAACACTCCATTGGAATGACATTCCCTTTTGTCTTGAAAATTCTAGAGCAACATATCAATGAGTGATGACAATAATATTTCATGATATGATGCATTAAACTATGGAGGACTATATGGATGATACCTAGAAAATTCAATGGAAAGAAAGACAAATTTGACAAATTTGAGTGTAATATTAGATCGAATAGAAAAATTCAAACTAAGACTCAATCCTAAGAAGTTTTCATTTGGGTTTACATCCATAAATCTATTGGGATACATTTAATAAGCAAAAGAAATTAAAGTAGATCCTTAAAATTATAAGTGATAATAGATATGAAACTACGTCAAAACATTACTCAAATGAGTGGATTGCAAAGAAGTTTATAGTCAATCAAGAGGTTTATATCACAACTAGTGGACAAAGCACATCCATTTACAAAAACTCTACACAATATATTCAAATGCAAATAGAATGATGACTATAAAAAGAGTCTCATTTAGCTGAAACAATATCTAGAAAATCCACCTATACTAAATTTTTAGCAATCCTTTTGCATGATGCCAACAACATAAATTCTTACAAATTACTCTCTCAAAAATTTGATCAAACTGACCACTCCAAGGTTTAGGTGGTTGTTTTTCAACCTACTAGGTAGCTTAATTGAAGATAAATGTGAATTTTTACAAGGAGGTCTTTGTTGGTATCTTTAATCTACAAAAACTCTTCTAAAGAAGCACAACCACAAAACAATGTATTTTTTCTATATTTTATAATTTTAATGATGAATTCAAGTTCTAACAATGCAACTATAAGAATTCATATTCTAACCATGTGTTCAAAATAAAATAATAGAGTTAGGTTAACAAAAGATTATAGGAAACTATTGAAAATGAAATTCTTAATGAACTTAATTCAAAGCAAAAATGTGTCTATGAATTAAATTTTTAAATGAGATCAAGTAGAAAACCAATAAAATAAGGATCAACACATCCTCAAATCCATTGATGCAATTTCCAAAAGGAACAATGAAAACCATTTCACAATTCATCAAATTGTATAGGCAAGAAAAGTGTGCTTAAACGAGGCAAATCACTATCTAAGAAATCAAAGGTGATCCTTTCTTTAATTCATCATAATAGAGGAATTTTTTATAAAATGACAACACCAAAACTAATAAATAACACAAGATTTAACATAAAATAAAACTATTAGCTCCATTACTATTCATGAATATAAATTCATAGAGGAAACACACATTCCAACAAGTAACACTATACATAGAATAAGAGCACTAATAGCATACTTTATTTCATCAAGATATCATCCTTGAATACATATTGCATCTTTATATTTATAGTAAACCCCATCCTTAATGTGATTTTTGGATCTAGGGATTTTTCCTTGAAAGAAGCATGCTAAAATTACTAATTTTAAGCATATTATGCACAAAAAGACTCTTGACTAGGTGCCAAGTAGGCTCACCCTCTTTATTTTATTAATTACATGGTGCATATCAAAAACTCATAAAGAAGGAGAAGATAAGAAGAGAGAAGACCATAGAAGATATGGGAGTCTCTTGAACTTCTTTAGATACAAGCATGGGCTCCATTGTGTGTCTCTATCTTAAAATGTCATTAGAAAATATTTTTGGTGCATGAAACACTCATAAATTGAAACTGATAGTTAACTATCAAAACCATCAAAACTAATCCAAAACTATCAGCACAATTACACACATTTTCACCTTGGGACCTTATTCATTTTTAAGAGTTCAACATTTCCACACCTACACACCTTTAGAGGCGATATGACCAAAGTTGGCAAAATTTATCTAAGTCTACAATTTTTAGTTTCCAGCATCTAGGTCTCATTGACCTTTGACCAATATGATGTTTAGATGTTCCTCTTTGAACTTTTGGGTGAAAAGGGTGATTTCTTGAGGATTCAACAAGTCTAAAGATTTATACTTTTCCCTCACTTCCCTATTGAAATCATGAATTTCCTGCCTTATGCAAAATCATCCAACTTAGAGCTTAACTCTCTCAGTATTTTCTTGGTTTTGAAAACACATCTGACATCTTCCTTAGAGGTTTTTACTTCAAATGATGCTCAAAATTATTGTACAATTATTTCTATTGAGCATAGTTGTATTATAAAGTTGTCATTGAAAATCTCCAAGCTAGCCACACTATAGTACTTATCTAATTCTAATAGTTGGGTGTGTGTTCTTCCCTCCATATCCTAGAAATCTTCATACATAGATAACATGATCTTATTATTAACTTTCATATTCTCAATCCAATCATTGATCTTATCTAGTTCTTCTCTTGTATAACATCTAGCAGCATTGAGTATCTCTCACTTCTAAGTGAAAATCGATGAAGTATGACTTCTTGGGCACTCCTTAGAATTTGAAAGTCATGGTTTTGGGTGTGATCTTAGCTTACCCAAAAGACCAGGAAGCCATTGGTAATCTCAATGGCCTCACAGACCTATGGATGTTTTCAATATGCACACCTATGCACTTTTAGAGTCAATTTCTTCCCTAGATATTCAAATTTCACACTTTTGTGCCTTCACACATGCACAACTTTGAATACAAAAGGACTTCCACCAAAACTTTAAAAATCACACTAGTGCACCTATACAACTACACACCTTTGCACCTTTAGAACTTTTTGTATCTCCAACTTTAGAATTTTGCTCCTGCACACCTACACACTTTTGGGGAAGTGCACAAGGTGCTCAGTTCACTCAAAAATCAAAGTTCCAAGATTTAAAAATGATTTCTAGGTTTTCCTCAGATGAGGTCTTGGACTACTTATATGAATTTATTTATTTTATTCAAGTTGATTTATGCCCTCTTTATAGTCCAAAATTGGCATGGACTTGAAATCCTTCTACTTCTTTAACCTCAACTTATGAAGATGTGTGAGTTGAATCTATACATGAAATATAATTATTAGTAGTGTTTTATTCAAAACAATAAAGTAATCAAAGAAAATTAAGCTAGTTATGATATAAATCATGAATCCATGTTAGCTCTAGTGGATCCCAAGGGTCACCATCGTGCTCTAGGGATGAAAATTTAAAGATGAAAATAAAACAATTAACAAAAATAGGGAACTCAACACAAAATGAAATTAACAACATTGACCCAAAAACCTATCTGACATGACTTGTAGCCTCTTGATCGTCAAGGTCTCTTCGAAGAGATTGTGATCTAATAGATCAATGATCTAAAAGATGCAAGGAAAATAAAAAATAATGGGGGTCTCTATTTTTAATTCAAAGGTAGGGTGTGTGTTGTGGAACCACAACAAATAGCCCTAATAAAAGGAAGAAATGAAAAAGGCATTTCTTTATAAATAATCACCTTTAGACTCAATCAATGCTGATTCCATAAGAAGTTACAGAATATCTTAGCCATCAATCCAAGACTTTAGTTTTCACATTTAGTGCATGTATAATTTATTAATTCCTTTCAATTTTCAAGATTAGGAAATCACAAGAAATAACTAAGACTAATCTTCACCAATCAACAAGAGCTTTGATAATCATGAAGAAACCCATTTTTGTCACTCTTGGTTAGATTTGAATCCATTTTGAGGGCTCTTTTAACAAGTAATATTTTATCTCTACTTTTTTTTTATAATATTTATAATTTGAGAGATCTCACACATTTCCCATTTTATTTCTCTTTGAACCCTTTTGTGTATATGAGGAAACGATTAGAATGTGCTACCTTGCATGATCTTTTTTTTTCTTTTTCCTTTTTTTTTTTGAGATGCTATCATAAGACTTTGATTGTTCTACCAAAGCTTTTGAACTTTCTTGATTTCTTTACTTATTTTGACTATCATTTTTTGTGTTCCTCTTTCTTGAATTTTTGGGAAACTCACACACCAACAAGCAATATGGAGAGTCCTTAAAAACTATCATTACTCATACCAATCAGCTTGGATAAATCTCAATCACTACTCACTTAGATTAAAAAAAAAACCTTTGTATTGCTCTTAAATTTGTGAAGGGGTTAGAATGATCAACTTTATATCTAAGCTTGACATATAAAGACCAATTATTCCTTCTATGAGACCTATATAAAGTTTCTTATAAGATAAGACCCTTGAGTTATTTGACTAATAAATACCTCTTCTAGAAATCACAACCAATTAGGATGGACCACATGTTGGGAAAAGACCTAATAAAATAAAATGACTCCCTAACTCAAAAAAAAAAACAAAAAGATGTAAAAATCCTAAAGAATAAAACACTAGAAATAAAGAAAACTAACCCCTAACTAAAAAGAATCAATAATAAAAAGGAAAGAAAACTTATATACAAAAACCTTGAACAATAAGAAAATGGGTTGGTTATCAATAGATTTATCATTATGTGTAGTAGTAATAAACTACCCCATATAGTTCTAAAAAAATTTGAATTGTCTTTGGCCTCAAAAAAATAAAATTTGGGCAATCTTGGTTCAAATTTTGGGCACAAATCATACAAAATCAAAAGTAGTGGAGACTCTCCATGGTCATGATTAATCAACAAACAAGATTTCTTACCTTCTGTATCATATTCAAACTAAGAGGGATAATGGAAATATATCACTTGATTTAATTATCCCCCCACCATAGGGGTACACTCACACATTGCAATTTCTCTTTCTAGAAATCTTACCTCATGGTACACAACTCCACATGTACTAGGCAACATGTGCATTAGCAATGTGATATACCTATCAAAACAAGACTCAAAAGATTGAACAGTATACTTCTAATCCCTATTTTTATTATCATTAGCCCCAAACAAAAAATAAACACACTTAAGATCATTTGGACTAACAACCTCAATCACACATGTCTTTTGAATTGTAGTGTTTATCAATATCATTGATTAAATCATCTTCTTCATCAAGTCTTGAGTAAACCTATTCATGATTATACTTACCTTCCATCATGATCTCCTAGGGTAACAAGAAATCAAGATAACTTACTTCTAAATGGAACCCAAATGAACAATTTCTACATGACCCTATTGTTTAATAGTCTGATATATGTGTAAAATACCCATAAAATGAAATTTTCTTAGTCAAGCTTAAGACCAAATTAAGCACTCTATCAATCTCATCTGATGACATATCTTGTTCTAAGGGAGGTACCTCATCATTATCCAATGGGAAACCAATATCATAGTATGAAGCATTGGCATCTTCTTCTTGATGACTTTATGATTCAAAAAACTAAGTAACCTTAGGATCTTTTGAATTTCCATCATTTTTTGCAACTCCATGGAGTTTTGAAACCTCAATTTTTTTGCTTTCTCAATTTTAATTTTTATGATACCCACACTCAATTCAACATTAGAACTTGTAAAAATTTCACTATTTGCAGCAATTTCAGTAGGCTTATCTATCTAGGCTAACACATTCCAACTCTAAATGAATTCTTTGATGGAGGTGACAATAGTTTGAAAGAAAGAGGATGTTTAGATTCTGAACTTCTCTAGGATACTTCAAATTACTTATTATTTTATCCATTAATCCTTTCAAAACCTCATCTTGTACATGTGATTCCTTCTAACATTTTGAAAAACTTTTTGTTGGAACCTCATAATGCATTAGAGTGTTATAGACCTACATGTCTAGAGGAGTGGGATATAGCCATAGAGAGACACCATCCATTGTAGATGCTTCTCTTATTTTTCAAATTTGTGTGTTCTTATTATTTCTATAATATACATGTACACCAGATTATCCATGCTCTTTCTCTTCATTGAATGGAGACACAAACCCCTCTTGATCATCTTCATCACTTTGTTCTCATGCAGATTTTTCATATGATTCAAAAAACTTTCACTAAACTAAAAATGTTCTTCCTCCATGATTTGGGATGACGATTTAAAACATCCTTGCTTGTGTATCCATTTTGACTTGGAATCATACATGTAATACCATTATTCTCATTCTTGATGTTACCATAGGGGCCATAATTTTTACTCTAATTTTGAGAATAATTGTTTTGATCAACAAGTTATATTGGATGATTGCCTTGGTTTTTTAAGGAATTCAAATTTATTCTAATGAGTTCATTGGATGAAAGAGACATTGTCTTCTTCATAGTCTCAAACTCGCTAGCCATATTCTTCTCAAGTTTAGTGGGTGGAGAAGTCTTGTGCTCAAAGAATGCAATCTTTTGGGGCTCATACGCTGAATATGTTATTATTGGCATTGGAGAAATAATAACTTGTTGTGGTAAACATACTAGATTCAACATGGTTATTTGATTAGGTGTAGTAGGTTCTCTTGCTAGAAATGGTGGTATGGTTTTCATTATTCAAAATGAAGGAAGACACAAAGTTCCCTCCACCATGGGGATCTACCTACTTTGTGAATATAACAACCTCTTAGAAGACCTTCTCAAGTGTATCAATATCTCTTGGGGGGGAGACATCTTATAAAAATAGAAGTTAATGAATCCATTGTTCCCAAATATATCTCGATGACAACCTCTTGGGGGATAGTGTAAGAAAACTCCTTTCTTTGAAACATAATATAGAAGTGATGATTAAACTATGAAATAGACTCATAGGGATCCCTCTTAATTGTGATGAGCTGATGATGTACAATACCAAGATCAATATAGACCTTAAATTATGCCAAAAACTTTCTCTCAAAAGAGCTCCAATCTCTTATTGATGCTAGTGGAAGATTGAGGTACCAATTTATTGTTCTTTCCCCCAAAAGTGTAAGGGAATAGATAGAAGATCATGTTCATATGCTAAATTTGGTTTTGATATAGATTTCCCTAATAATTTTAATATGATATTCTATTGTTTGTGATTTTCTATAGATGAACTATAGATAAAAAGTTTCAATATTTTTGGGAAAGTCATGTAATGGACCTATTACATTCAATGGTGAAATTTGGGCATTGAAGAAAACCATGGTGGATGATGATAGGAATGGGTGAAGTAGAATGCAAAGTGGATGATGATGATAGATTTTGGAATGTGATTGGGTGGAGCCTAGGTATTCCTTTATCATTGTGAGGCTTGCAAACATGACTGAGTCCCAAGAACTCTTGCTTGTCAGGTGAAGACCTCAGTACATGCTAAAAGGGAGATGGTGGGTTAAGATTTTCTACTTTATGTGCTTCTAGGAAAGAACATAATGGATCCTTACACCCCTATGCAAAAAGTGCACCTTCTAAAAAGTGCACCTTGGTGAAAAGTGAACCTTCTGATAGGAACACCTTAGTGAAAAGAACACCTTTTGATAAGCACACCTTATGACTATTAACAAACTATCAAAATAGAATAGTGAATTTTTTAGAATTGCCAAACAACAACTTTTCTTTTGGGTAGAATAGTTTTTAGGCCCTCCTAGTGCTACTTCTATTGATCAGTCACTTTGCATGATGCTAATGGAAGAAAATATTACGAATCTCTTTCTTGAAAAGATGATTTAGAACCAACTCCAAGGTTTTGGATGATTATTTTTCAACCCACTAAACTTCTCAATTGAAGAAAAATGTGAATGTTCACAAGGAGGCTTTTGTTGGTATCTGTAAATTCTACAAGACTTGATAAAGCATGCCCACAAATGAATATATTTTGTATTTTCATATTTTATGATGAATGCAATCTCTAAGACTGCAACTATATGAATTCCTATTTTAACTACATGTTTTAAAAGAAAATAACAAAGATAGAGTAACAAGATATTTAAAATAAATTGCTGAGAATAAAACTCCTAATGAACATAAACCAAAGTAACAAAAATGTTTGTGAATTAAATCATCAAAAGGATTTGGTAAAAACTCAATGATATTAGGAGCAACACTTATTCAACTACACTGATGCAATCATTGATGGAAAATTTAATAGAAACCAAATGATGTTTCATGATTCCTCAAATCATGTAGCCACAAAAATTGTGCGCACACAAGACAAAATGCTATATAAGAACAAAGGTGGTTCTTTCTCCAATTCATCACAACAACAAAGTTTGTTAATATATGGAAAACCCCATAAAAAAATTTATCACATAATTATCACAACAAAAGAAAACCATTGGCTCCATTACTATTCATGAACACAAATTCACAAAAAGAAACACACATTCTTAAAAGAAATACCACACATAGAATGAGAACACTAGTAGAATCTTTTATTGAATCAAAATATTGTCCTTGAACACATAAAACATCTATGTAATTATAATGTTCCCTCCCCTTCTTATGTGTTAGAAGTGAGGGTTCTTCTAATGTAGATAGTATGCTAAAAACTAATAAAATAAAGCTAATTATATAAAAATTGACTCTCTAAATGGTGCTAAGTAGGTCTCCTCCCTTGTTTATATCAATTAATGGGTGCACAACTATTTATATGACTAAAAATAATAAAAGAAGAAGAAGATAAAAAGAGAGAAGCCATGAGATGATCTAGGAGTCATTGGAGCTTTAAAAAAGCAAGCTCGACCTTCTCTAAGGACTAGACATGTGGGAATAGGATATTTAAGACCAATCAAACCCTAATCTGATAGTGAGTGAAGTTATTGTACGGATTTTGGACTGAGTACCAAGTTTTGAACTGAGCAATTTGTAATAAAGCCTTGATACAGACATTTAATAGATTGAAGGAACTAATTTAATGCATTGATACTTTGACTCTGGTTATGTGTTAAATCATTGTGGCATTAGTTCATTAGTTTGGTACATCTATTGGTCATTTTGTAAATTATTCAAGTTTCACTAGTTTGTTGTCCAATTTAGAACTAGTCATGTAAATAATGGTTTTACCTTGAGTTCCCATGGTTCAAACTTCATGGCCAATTGGAATCAAGTAAAGGACTATGTAATTAATATATTTATGAAGTGTGGAGTTATTTCTTGTAGGAGAACTATTTTTACTACTAAGCCCTAGGCGAGTGCAGTGACATTCTGGCTAGTGATTTGTGCAGAATAGTAGCAAGAGGGCTTGCTAAATAGATTGGACTAAACCAAGAGCCCTTACTAAGAATTTCTAGGAGTTAAGCTATCATCAAGATACACTTTTGGTGCATAGAAAGTTAAAAACTAGAACTCATAGTTAACTATTAGCCCATCACAATTGATCCAGAACTATCAGTGCACCTTGTTGAAAGTGCACCATTGTATTTGGCACACCTTATGAAAAGAAAACACCTGTGTTTGGCACACCTTATGAAAATAAAACCTTTGTGAAAAATGCACCTTGGTGAAAGGACCAAAATTGACAGAATTTTTCTAAGTCCATAATTTCTCAAAAGTGACATAATTTTTTCAAAGTCCACAATTCTCCAAAAGTGAGAATTTTTTGTAGTCAAAGATTTTCCAAAAGTGATTGAATTTTTCACATGTCCACAATTCTCCAAAAATGATAAAAGTTTTTCTAAGTCCACAATTCTCCAAAAGTGATAGAATTTTTTCTAAGTCCACAATTTTCCAAAATCAATAGAATTTCTTCTAAGTCTACCATTTTCCAAAATTGACAAAAAAATTCTAATTCTATAATTTTCCAAAAGTGATCAAAAATTTTCTAAGTCCGCGATTCTCTAAAAGTGGTTTTTTTTGAAGTCCACAATTCTCCAAAAGTGAGAGATTTTTTTCACAATTCTCCAAAAGTGATAGAATTTTTTGTAAGTAAAAAATCTTCCAAAAGTGATAGAATTTTTCACATGTCCACAATTCTCCAAAAGTGACAGAAGTTTTTCTAAGTCCACAATTCTTCAAAAGTGATAGAATTTTTTTGTAAGTCCACAATTTTCCAAAATTGACAAATTTCTTCTAAGTCTGTAATTTTCCAAAATTGATAAAAAAATTTGTAATTCTATAATTTTCCAAAAGTGACCAAATTTTTTTGAAGTCAAAAATTCTCTAAAAGTGACATAATTTTTTCTAAGTCCACAATTCTCCAAAAGTGAGATTTTTTTCACAATTCTCAAAAAGTGATAGAACTTTTTGTAAGTCAAAGATTTTCTAAAAGAGATAGAATTTTTCACATTTCCACAATTCTCCAAAAGTGATAGAAGTTTTTCTAAGTCCACAATTCTCCAAAAGTGATAAAAAATTTATTAAGTCCACAATTTTCCAAAATCAATAGAATTTCTTCTAAGTCTACAATTTTCCAAAAATGACAAAAAAATTATAATTTTATAATTTTTCAAAAGTGACAAAAAAATTTCGAAGTCCACAATTCTCTAAAAGTGACATAATTTTTTCTAAGTCCACAATTCTCCAAAAGTGTCAATTTTTTCTTCAAAGTCCATAATTCTCCAAAAGTCATAGATTTTTTTTGAAGTCCACAATTTTCCAAAAGTGACAATTTTTTTGAAGTCCACAATTTTCTAAAAGTGATAGAATTTTTCTAGCTCCACATTCCAAAAGTGACAAAAAATTTCAAATCTAGAATTTTTCAAAAGTGACAGAATTTTTCTATGTCTAGAATTTCTAGTTTCTAACATTTGGATCTTGTTGACCATCAACCAAAATGATGTTTGGATGTTCCCTTTATACTCTTGGATGGTGGAGTTGATTTCTTGAGGATGTCACAAGTCTAAAGCTTCATACTTTTTCCTCACTTCCTTGTGGAAATCATGAACTTCTTGCTTTACTTCTGCAAAAATCATACATCTTAGAGTCCAATTCCCTTAGAGTCTCCTTGATTTTGAAAATTTGTTAGAAATCATCCCTAGAGGATACTACTAAATATGCAACTATGTGCTTAACAAGGATACAAAATCACCATGTGTTCCTAGCAAGGATAACAAGTTTTTTGACCACCCTCACAATGTTCTTGATAATTTTTAACCATTCTGCACCATCTTTCAAATTCTTAGCCTTCAAAAACATAATCTTGCTCTTTTTGGCCTTGTAGCAATATAAGCCCTAATTAGGCCTCCTACAAACAAGGAAATTGAAATAACTCTAGAAACCCCTTAAAAATCCCCTTTGATGGTTTCTATAATTTGTCTCATTATAACCTAGCCTTAAATATTTTCTATGTTTTAGCCTCCCATAGTGTTCGTACAATGCCTTTTGAGAAAACCCTATTTTTGAGGATTTCTAGGGCTATGTCAATATTTTCTTTCTAATATGCTAAGAAATCCTCCTCAAACCTTCTCCTCTAGTATTAGTACACTTGACTTCTTCCACTTCATTTCCCCTAACAATATTGGATCATACCAATTGGGAAAGTTTATTAAAACACTCCTGCAAGCATCTCAATTCCTAGGCAAACAACACCAGGCTTGCTTAGGGCTCACGTGCAAAAATAGAATTTTTTTTCCCACAACCTCCAAAATTCATATTTGCATAATGTACAAAGGTTTTTTCTTGAATCCCAAAGGCCATTAGGTTTTAACCAAGGGCATCCAAGTTATAGCCATTCTTGTTCAAACTACTATGTACATACCAGAAAGAAAAGAAAAACTAACTAATTACTAAAACCTAACAAAATGAATTCAAAATCCTCAAAAAAGTGTACACAAATCAGTCACATTTTTTTAGGCAACTAATCCATGCAAAGCTATTAGAGGATCAATCCAAAATAGTAGGTCTCATGCCAAAATTATGTTTCTTATGTATATTTTTCCTCCTTCATGAACAGTCCATACATGAAAATTACTAACCCATCAAAATAGAATGGTTTTTCCTTATATACCTCATCCCTAACTTCTCAAACCCTTAGGTTGAGTCCCAAAACTCTTTAGTGCTTCTTCCTAAAATTGAGGAGAAGTTGTCATGATGAGCAACTATTGCAATTTTTGCAAAGGTGACCTTGTAACACCTCAAACCTATCTAGTTTGACTCAAATCCATCCAATTTGATCCAAAAACACCTATGGATCACATTTTAACAACTATTCCTTAATTTTGAGGTATTTTGCAACTTTGAACTAGTTTGACTCTATCTGGACATTATAGCATTATCCAGGTCTTAACCATTAAATCATGACCAACACTTGTACTCACCCTTTTTACATACTCTCTAACACACCTTAGGACTTTATTATTCATCCTTATTTTATCAATGGTTGGCTAGGATATTCATAGGCCAAAATTCTTGTTATGGTTTGCCTTCCCCTAAGGTGTTCTTGCACCATACTCCATTGCAAGAAAAAGACTAAGTTACTCGTGGCGAAAGAAAATCTAGATTGATTCCACATTTATTGAAGTCACTCTTTTTTATACATCTTGAGTTAGCTTTAGTGATGTCTTTCTACTTGATAATATTTTCTTTATATACCTTGTTTCTAGTACTTTTCTTAACTCTAGAGTCTAGTATCTATTCAGCTTGAGAGTATAACTTATTAGGTACTTGCAGCTCTACCACATGCTTGTTTAGACTTATCTAATACTTTGCCTCATTAATATCTAGACCTCTATATGGTGTCAATTCTTGAACATTGAATATGAGTGAGATCGACTTATCTTTGGGGAGATCAACTTTCTATGCATTTGCACCATACTTCTCCAACACCTCACATGGTTCAATCCTCTTCATTTGAAGTTTAGTTGGAATGCCCTTTTTAAGTCAAGATTTATTCAAAAATATGATTACCAAGTCTCCTATCTAAAATTGTATTTCCCTTCTTCCTCATCTTTCTTTTCTTTCAACTTTTGATTGGCCTCCATTAGTATCTACTTCACTTGATCATGAACCTCCTTTGTTGATTGGGCAAAATCATCTGCATGCCTACTAATTTTGTCATACCCTGGTAGCTCTCTAAGATCCATAATGCCCCTTGGATGTGACACATGAACTATTTGGAAAGGGATCAGCCCTATTGTTCTATTTCTGCTATCATTATAGGAAAACTCTGCCTGAGGAATAACTTGCTCCCATCCTGTTGGCTCCTGATTTAATAGTGCTTGAACAACCAAGTATGCAAGTCAAGAATGTGTCTATGGGCAGCTATCTCCAATAATGGAAACACTTCACCAAGAACTTGGGCCAACTATAAGGCTATACTCCTTCTACACTTCAGGCTCTGCAAACCTAGGCGAATATACCTATAGATTCTTTATATGGTACCAGTTGTCAAAGCATACACTGAATCTAATGTAAAGCAGATAAAAACTCCTAAATCTTCTATACTTAACCAGGAGTCAAAAGAATGAAATAGCTAAGAACATAACTCATGAAACTATCAAGCTAAGTGCAGGTTAACATTGAATAGCTTTCAACATAAAAGGGAAAAGTGATTTAATTATGTTGATGATAGCAAGACCCAAGTATGAGCAATAGAACTTAATGATCCTTTCTCTGACCAGTGCCTTATCCATTGGGCAATTACATGAATTCTAACCATACATCTTTTGGAAATCTGTGACATAATTCCTACATCAAGATCCCTGATCTACCCTTCACTTTGTGAACAGACATTGGCTACAGAATGAATCTCATACTCAGAACATCCTATCATGAAATTTGCAAACCCTGTGACAAACACCAAGAAATTACATGGCTCTTTGTTCCATAAGAAAGACATTTTAATCGCATACATTTCAAAATGAAATGCAACCTAATTTATGCTCTTTGATCACAAATTAGAAGAAATAACATATCCATAATCAGGAGACAAAATTCAGACTAAATTTCAAACCTTTGCCACTCTTTATTTGCTTTCCTTGAAACCAAATATTTGAAATGTACAGAAAATAACTCATAAATCACCTAACAGACTAGAACTATCTACATAAAACATAAAATGTTGTTCAATACCACAAAGAAATGTTGGGTGTGTGGCTTTCATAGCCTGAGCAGAGCTCCAAGAACTAGAAATTAGGAAATCAACCAACAACTTGTTTTAGAGAAGAAGAAAGAATACGTATGGAGAGGGAAATTCTCGGATTGAATTTGCAGTCGACAAGTGTACCCTTAGAATTCCTTCCCAAGATAACTAAAAGCTTCTCTCTACCTTCTCTCTGTAACTGAAAATCAAATCCTTTCATTTTGGCTCATAAAATATCTCAAAATGTAATGATGAAAGGATGTAACTGATTCTTGATACTAAAATGAATTCACCATAAAAGTGAAAATCCAGTTCAATGTAACTTCTAGAATGTAAGAAAATTTCTTAAGGATAATTTTCTTCACATTCGGGTTCCAAAAGGTCTTCAAAACTACCTTATAACTGATTCATATGCTCAAAGATTAAATTTGCTTGTTCTGTTGCCAATACCCTGGATTTCACAAACTGGCCTACCATGTGAACTAATGAACACTTGTGCATAATCTAACTCCAGAAATGAAATATTCAGCTCTTCCCGATTCTGATGGTATATTGTAGTGCCTATTTTGGATTAAAATAGCCCCAGTTATGTCCCTCTGAAAATCAGGCTTCCATTCATAGGTTTGCACATTATTTTGCAAAAATTAAAACCTTTTATATAGTTTAAACTATATTAAAGTTTCAAACATTATTTAAATGGGAGAAATAATTAAATATTTAAATTTGAAATTTCTCAAATTCTCCACCATTTTCTATCTGGGTCAAACTTGGTTGACCGACCTTGACACGTAGCATATTCTGATTCGCTCCTTCCATGCACAGTTGTTAGACACCTCCAACTAGGTGCCACATGTCATCACCAAATTCATCCATCTCATGGCCATGTCACTAGTTGCCATGTCATCATTGCCACCTCATAGTCGCTATGTCGTTGTAACATGTCAGCATTTGCCACATCATCAGCAATATAGCAACCTCGCGACACGTGTCACCCTCTACCATATCAGCACCTTGGGAAGCATGGCACATCAAGAAGTGTTTGCCACATGTCACCTTCTAGTTCACTGCTCCATATCCAAGTGGGACCCATGTGCTCATTTTACCTTTTAGCCAAATTTGAAATTTTTTGGCAAGTCGCCAAGTTGCTAGCCGGATTTTCTAAGATTTTTCGGCAAGCGCCATAGCGACTTGCCAGATTTTTGACTTTTTGGCGACCTATAATCTACTGACATCATCATTTGGGCATGCATTTTCTTTCAAAATTTACTTTACTCCTTCTGGCTGAATGGGACCCACGTGCACCTACCTTGCCTTTTCAAAATGCTTTGTCTTGTTGACACTATATGTTTAAGTGCAAAAGTATATAAAGACTAAAAATACTCCCCACCTACTCAATGTGGGATAATGTTCCTCAATGGTTTTTCCTCTTTATGTTTGTTGCGATTGCTAAATGCATGGGTTTTCTTTTGTTGCATATGTGTGAGTTGTTCCAGCTCCTTTGGCATGAGTTTCTTATTCTAAACGTGAAGCTCCATCCTGCTGGTCATTTTTTGCTATGAATCTACAGACTTTTCATTGTAATGGTCATTTCTTATGCACATGGTCATTTAAAATAAGCTCCCCCCTTCTAAAAAATGTGATACTGTTGCTAGAGGAAGCCACGGGCTTCAAAAACGTGGATACATGCTTCCTTGAGCTTTGTTTCAGTAGCAAATCTGTTCATTTTTATAAAAATGTGGATGCTTCTTCCTCTGTGGATGCTTGCTGCTGTACTCTTTATTTTCTCCAGACATGGAGCACATCTTCTATGTTGAAAACTATGTCTCGGCTACAACTTTCAAATTAAGACTACAATGTGGGAGAGAGCAGCCTTTATGCAATCTTTTCCTTAATTCAATGTGCAAACTCACAACAAAAAGCTTCATTGTTCTTGTGGATTTTAATTGGTGTGGAAATTTCTTGATTAATACTATCTTTTGAATCTGCCGGCAAATCAGCATCATATTGTGATCCTCTAAACCTCTTTAATGGAACACTTTCCAAATTCTCTCTTTCTTGAATCTTCACATGCTCCTTGTATTTTGCTTTTAAGAAACCATTTCCACCATTTACTTTGTCATAAGATTGAATCATATGCATAATGATCATTAATTCATTATTTTAAACTCACTTTTAATCAATTTTACAAATTGTGAATTAGTGTCTGGAGGCCTGCCGGTTGTAATTAAAACTTGATCCAATCAAGTAATCAGGCTATGAAAATTGGCATGAGTGTTCAATCATACACGCTCTACCATACTGCAAATTTTCAGCCCATGAGGAATCCTTGATCAAAAGATTTTAATTGTTGAACATTCATACTTCAATTATCTTGCAGGCAAACAATGTTAAAAACATAAACTAGGCTCGGGTTCGGCATTATAAAACTGGGTTATTGACCACTTGGGGTTCTGAAAACTAGGATATAGGTTCTTTGCCATGAAGAGAAACTAATTCTATGGTTTGGGCTCATGACGAATCACAGGGCACATTTGGCGAATTTCTGAAAACAGGTACTTGGAAATTTTAACTGGCAAATGTGTCAAAAAGTAATTTTTGGCAAATGTACGGACATATGAAAGTATGCAAATGGATTTTTCATGACTTGAGAATTGGCATACTTGAAGGATTTTTAGGAGAAAACACAATGATATAATCCATTTAGGCTCGCCAATCACAAGATCAAATTTATAATGTGCCGAACAAGGGTACGTATCAATCAGGATACCTTAGCTGTAACAAAATAATATAAATTGGGTTTTTAATCATGTTAGAAAATTGATCAAATGGATTCTTCATGATCTCAAAATTGGAAAATATGAAGTGTCTGACCCCTGGAACACAATGCAAAAAGAATTTTTTCATTTGGGTCAACTGGGTCAAAGATATGATTGGTCGAACAGGGCTTCCCAGAATTGTGAACAACTAGTTAAATGCACAAAATAGTAAATGACCAACTTTGTGAGGTGCAAAACCTAGTCAAACGGATTCAAAATGACTTGAAAATTGAAACATAGGTTCATTTTTATTCATAATAAACATCCCCAAAGTGGCTAGTCATGACACATTCCTAGGTAAACAATATTCAAATGCAAACTGGGCCTCCGATCACTATTTGACACACGAGCAGAATTGCAAATTTTGACACTAGCTCAAAAGGGGACTTCGCAGAATGGTTCAAAATGTTAGTTTAACTTCATAGAACACATAGACGCACTAAATGAAAGGTGTTAGGAACATTAAACACCTCTTAGGCCTCAGACTAACAACCAAGTACAATCTCATTTAAAAGCATTTAAGGGCTTGATTTTTTCAATGGTTCTCAAAATTGACCATGCAATTTTTAGTCCCAACACATCCTTTCCCATACTCTTTAGTCAAACATCTCAGTAGATTGCAAAGGACTCAATTGATTACTTCTATATGCCTATCTATTTGGGGGTGATAGGAAGAATTATGAGCCAAATTAGTGCCTAACCTTTTCCAAAGTGTTTTCCAAAAATGCCCCATGAATTTGATGTCTCTATCTATAATAATACTTATGGTCAAACCATGTATCCTAACTATCTCCTTGAAGAAAAGGTGGGCTATATGGCTAGCATCATGTGTGGTTTTGTAGGGTATAAATTGGCTCTTCTTACTAAACCTTTCGACCATAACAAAGACACTATCCAACCCTATCTTTTTTCTAGGTATGCCAACAATAAATTCCAAGCTAATGCATTCCCAAGGCCTATGTGGAATGGGTAATGAATGATATTCCTATATTAGATGAAGTACCTTTAACTTTTTGGCATATCCCACACTATTCCACATACCTTCTTACATCCCTCTACATCTTGGGTCAATAGTAGAACCTTTCTACTAGATCTAGGGTCTTATTGAGGCCAAAATGACCACTCATACTCCCATTATGTTTCTCCTTAATGAGGTTTTCCCTCATAGTCCCTTTTGGCACACATAATTATTTCCCTTTAAACAACAAACCATTTTGTAAAGTAAATTCAGAAAAATGGGTATGAAAATGATTTTCAAAATTGCTACATACCTTATATGCCTCTACAAAATTATTATCTTCTCCATGCAAGTCTTTGAACTCCTTTATCCCTATACTCTACAATTTGACCTCTTAAATAGTCAATAGCCTTCTAGTTAACGCATCATCCACTTCATCATTGAGCCACTTCTTGTGCTTTATGGTAAATATATAGGATTACAAGAATTCTATCCACTTGGTGTGCCTAAGGCTAAGTTTCTCTAGTGTATTTATGAAACTAATTAAGTGCCTAATTGTCAGTATAGACAAAAAATTCCTTTGATAATAGATAGTGCCTCCATTTCTTGAGGACTTGAACTAGTGCATATAGTTCCAAGTCATAGGTAGAATACCTTATCTTTTCCTCATTGATTCTCTCACTAAAAAATTCTACAAGCCTTCCCTCTTGGCTTAACACTACTCCAATTGCAATGTTGTTTGCATCATATTCCACAATGAACAACTTTTCAAAAATAAGAAAAACCAATATTGGCTAAGTGAATACCTCCTTCTTTATTCTTTCAAAACTCTCATCTATTTCCTTTGTCGATACAAATTTTGTCTTCATACCTCCTTTGATTGTGTCATTCATAGGAGTACAAATCTCACTAAATATCCTCACAAATTTTCTATTAAATTGAGGTAACCCATGGAAACTTCTTTCTTCAATAGTAATCCTAGGATTAGGCCAACCTAGGATTGCCTTCATATTATTCTTATCCATTTTCAAATTACCTTGTGAAACTCTAAAGCCCAAGTATACAAGTTCATCCTTCATAAACTCACTCTTCTCAAGGTTTATGGTGAACTTCTCCTCTTGGAGTCTTCTCAACACAAATTCCAAGTGTTTCATGTGCTCTTATTTTGTCTTGCTAAATATTAGGATGTCATCCAAATATACTACCACAAACACAACTAAGTAGTCTTTTAGGACTTCATTCATTACCCTAATGAATGTACTTGGTGCACTGGTAAAAGAAAATGACATTGCCAACCACTCATAGAGTCCCTCATTGGTTTTAAAAGAATATTTCCACTCATCACCCACTTTCATCTTTATTTTGTAATATCCACTCTTAAGATCAATATTTGAAAAGTATCTAACTTCTCCAAGACAATCCATTAAGTCTTCTATCCTAGGAATAGGAAATCTATATCTTATTTTTATCCTATTTATTTCCCTAGAATTTGTTCACATTATCCACTTACCTCCCTTTTTAGGAGCTAGGACATTTGGAATAAAACATGGGCTTATGCTTTTCTGATCAACCCTTGGTCAAGCAGCTCTTGGACTTACCTTACAATCTCCTTGTTTTCCTCAGGTGTCATCTTGTATGTAGCTTTGTTTGGAAAATATGCTTATGGTATAAAGTCAATCTAGTGAATTATTTCTCTCTTTGGGGGTAATGTAGGTAGTGCTTCATCATATATGATGTCCTTAAATTGATCTATCAACTACTGTTCTTCTATAGGTATAAGTATTTGTTTTGGTGACTCCTCCTCCTTTGGTTTCACCATGATTGCATAACCAATTCCTTCTCCCTCTTTTAGATGCTTAAAGAACTCTTTTACACTCATCAAGAGTGCATTGGCTTTTGAATTTTCCAAAATTTCCTCTTCTAATAAAGATTGTATCTTATAAGTGAATCCATTCTTCTTGAATGAGTACTTTTTCTTTTGCCATGATGGATTTCTTCTTTGTCATACTTTCATGGTCTACCAAGAAATAGATGACATGCATCCATTAGTAAGACATCACATAGTATCTTATCCTGATACTTGCCTATGGAAAACTCAACCCATACTTGCTCATTAACCACTATGTTTTGCCCCTTGTTCAACCACGTAACTTTTTAGGGACACACATGAGGTATTTTGGTCAGTTTCAAATTTTGAACTGCCTCTTCTAAGATAACATTATCAATGGAACCTAAGTCAATAATCACTCTACATACCTTTCCCAATATTTTTAATTTGACCCTAAGGAGAGCCCTCCTTTGCTTGTGCTCATCCTTGATAGGTTATTTTATTAACATTCTTCTAAACATAAAATTCTCACCTTTATCTGAGTCCAAGCTTACCTTTGAATTCTTACAATCCTCCTCTTTCACATATGTGATTTTCTTCTCTCCCTATGAAGATGATGGCTTGTTAAGACATCTATAGGTAGGGTGACCCAATTTTCCATAGTTGTAACACTTCATAGAAGCAAAGTGTGAGCCTATCCCAAATCCACCTGATCTTCCTCTTCCACCACTAGAAAATTCTCTACTTCTACCATAGCCTCCTTTATTACTGGAGTAGTGATATTTCTCACATGATTTAGAGTCCCCATGTCCCTTGATTTCATTACCTCTTCCACTAGAGCCTCCTTGATGTCCACATTTGGAATCTCTACCTCTTCCTCTACCCTCGTTGCTAGATTCTTATTTCTTCTTCAAATTTTCTTCCACCTTAAGAGCCATTTGATAGAAACTATGTAGTGTTGTAAGGGAAAAGAGACTCAACTCCTCTTGTATGTTCCATCTAAGGCCATTCAAATACCTAGCCACCTTAATACTCTCAACTTCTTGTATTCTGGACCTAAGACTCAATTTTTGAAACTCCTTTATATAGGCTAACATATCTAGGTCTCTTTGTCTCAATTTTTGTCTTTTTAATGCAACTGGATATCATAATCCTATGGTAGGTAATCCTCTTTTATCTTGGCTACCATAGTAATCCAATTTTTTATGGGCTTCTTTTTTTCCTTTTCTCTTTATTCCTCCAAGAACTTCCACCAAGTTAATGGCTGCCCTCTCAATGTTGATTTTCTTATCTTTACTCTTTATGCCTCTGAAATATCATCACATTCAAAGTAATTTTCCATGCCTTTAATCCACTCCATAACTACTTCTACATCCATTTTCCCACTGAAATAAGGTATTTCTTCTAATTCCTTGTGACTTAGTGTCTTCAAGGCTTTAAGGAAAGGTTCTTTTGCTAATGGAGCATCTGGTGTGAGTTTCATTTCCTCTTCTTCGTTATCCTTACCATTTTCTTTCTCTCCCTCTAACTACTATTGCATTTTTCCTGTAGTTTCTACCACTTGTTCCAATTTTTTCTTCATCTCTTCCACGATTTCTTCAAGAATTATGTTCTTCTCTTGTTTCTCTATCAAATCCCTTTCCAACTCTATATTGTTCACTATAGTTTTTTCACCTATGGATTCTCCATCCACTAATATCCACTACTCACTTCCCAAGCCTTTCAATGGCTCTGATACCACTTTGATGGGGACTTTCTCCTAGTTAGAGCCTTCTTACTCTATCCAAGACTCTCTCTTACCCTTCCTAGAGTTCTTACTTGATACCCTACATCAAAGGATCTTTTTTGAGTCCTCAACCTAGAAACTCACTTATCAATTCAAGTTAGCATCTTGATCCTTCAAATCCCAAATATGCAACTATGTCGTTAACAAGAAGAAAAACTCACCAAGGGTTTTCAACAAGGAAAATGAGTGTTTTGACCAACCTCATAATGTTCTAGATCATTTTCCAACCATTTTACACCATCTTTAAAAGTCTTAGCCTTGAAAAACATAATCATGCTCATTTTGATCTTGAAGCCCTATGAGCCCCAGTTAGGCCTCCTACAAATAAGGAAATTGAAATAACTCTGGAAACCCCTTAACAAGCCTCTTAGATGCCTTCTATAATTTGTCTCATAACAACCTAGTCTTAAATATTTTCTAGCTTTTAGCCTCCCATAGTGTCCATACAATGCCTTTCCAAAAAATCCTATTTTTTAGGGTTTCCAGGGCTCTGGCAGCATTTTCTTCCTAATATGTTGATAATTCCTCCTCAAACCTTCTTCTGTAGTATTTTGACACTTGAATCTATCCACTTCATTTTCCCTAACAATATTGATTCATACCAAATGGGCAAGTTCATTAAAACTCTCCTACAAACATCTCAATTCCTAGCCAAACAACACCAAGCTTGCCTAGCCCAATCACTTGAAAAAATAGAAAAATGTTCACACAACCACAAAAATGAATATTTACATAATGTATAAAGGATATTTATTTAATCCCAAAGGCCATTAGGTTTTAACCAAGGGGATCCAAGCTATAGATATTCTTGTTCAGACTGCTATGTATAAACTAGCACGAAAAGTAAAACTAACTAATTATTAAAACCTAACAAAATAAATTAAAACTCCTCAAAAAAGAATATTTAGATCAATCACATTTTTTTAGGAAACTAATCCATGAAAAGTAGTCAAATCATCAATCCAAAATAGTAGGTCTCACACCAAAATTACGTTTCCTATGTATATTTTTCCTCCTTCTTCATGAATCGTTCATACAAGAAAATTACCAACCCCTCAAAATAGAATGGTTTTTTCTTATATACCTCATCCCTTACTACTCAGACCCTTAGGTTGAGTCCCAAACCTCTTTAGTGCTTCTTCCTAAAATTAAGGAAAAGTTGTCATGAGCAACTTTTACAATTTTTTGCAAAGGTGACCTTGTAACACCTCAAACCTATCTAGTTTGACTCAAATCCGTCCAATTTGATCTAAAAATAGATATGGAACATATTTTTAAAAATATTCTCAATTTTGAGGTATTCTGCAACTTTGACCTAGTTTGACTCTATTAGGACATTATAGTATTATCTAGGTCCTAACCATTAAATCATGACCAACACTTGCACTCACCCTTTTTACATACTCTCTAACACACCTTGGGACTTAATGAATAGTCCTTATTTGATCAATGTTTGGCTAGGCCATTCACAAGCCAAAATTCCTATTGGGGTTTTCCTTTCCCTAAGGTGCTCCTACACCAATGCCCTCTTTATAGTCCAGCATTGTCATGGACTTGAACTCTTTCTATTTCTATCTAAAATCCCAAGGCAACTATCCTAAATATGTACATTCAATATCATGGTAATCTTTTCTAGTATGGATGATGAGGATTTCATGGTAAACCACAAAAGAAAACAATAGTAAATTGGTGCTAGGGGCTGAAAATGATGTTAACTGGCCAGACTCCTAAACCTAAACTACAAAAAATCCACTCCTCAAGGCACCTTGGAAGATACCCTATTATGAGGAATGAGATTCTATGAGTAAATGGGGCATGTGTTGTGGAACCACAACAAATAGCACTGACAAATGGATGAAATGATAAAGGCATTCCTTTATCAGCAAGCAATTTTTTAACCTGTATCAAGTTTGCAACTTGATTCAAGATATCACTAATCGATGCAAGGTAATCCTTTATCTATTAAATTTCTTACTCTTTTTAGTCAGTGGTTGTTGAGTAACAGTAATTACCAAGTTATAGTAGCTATAAAGTGGTTATGGTGGTTGAGTGGAAGAATTGACTAATTTTATGTATTAGCCAAGTACACCATGTTAGCTGAGTACATCATGTTAGATGAGTACAAAATATTAGTTGAGTACATATTATTAGATTAGATAGTGTTAGTCGAGTACATAGTGTTAGCCAAGTACAAAGTGTAAGCCAAGTATATAGTGTTGACTGAGTTGCAGATAATGCCAAGTTCCTATTGGTGTTGTGTTCCTAGTTAATGTCAAGTTCCAGTATATATCGAGCATTTTTGAGTACCAGTATTGGCCTTGGTCCTTATTTGTCTGAGTTATCTATGTCTAATTCCAATTTGGGCTGACCTTGCATGTATTTAATTTTGTATTTGCATTTAATAATTTTTGTGAGCTGAATCGTGGCTTGGTTATGCATTTAATGTAAGGGTTTATTTGATTGGTAATTTATAATAGGTCAACTTGTGGTCATGCAAGTATTTAAAGGGATCTTGGGTAGAGTCTTAGTATTATCATTCAATGATGGAGAAGTCATTTAGTTGAGGATACTTAGCGTGGAGTAGTTTGGAGGTAGAAGTTCTCATTTGAGTCTAGAGATCTATTCTTCTTTAGAAGATGTAGTCTTCCTTATAATGGTTGTAACCCAGAAGGTCATACAACAAGGCATATTGAATGTAAACTTCTTGATTCAAATATATGGAATTTTGTCTCTCTTGATCTAAATCTCATTCCTCTTGTTAATTTTCCACTATGTGTTTATTTGCTAGTTTATGGATCACCTCATTTTGGGGTACATCCAGAATTGTACTACATCACTAATGCTTTTAAGAACCCTAAACAAGAAATAAAAACTTTTAAATTTCCACACTCAATGTATTTTTAGTGTCTTAATTACCTTGATGGTCCTAAGTGCTAATGGCTAGTAGTGTGCAATAGAATAGGAACAATCTTTCATTGACTAGTGAGATTTTGAGAAATCCCCATCAACTAATTTTGTATCATGATATGACTAGACATGATAATCCATCTAGAGGTCTCTTAATGAGTAATCAATGAGTTGTCTTTTTTTATTTTTGGCAATCCATCTGTCAACTTTGAGGAGCTCGTGTATTTCCATTTTAGTCTTCCTTGAAATTTTTTTTTGCTTAAAGTGAGCCAATGATTACTTTGTGCTAGCTCCACTTGATCAACTTATTTTTCTCTTACCAAGTTCTGGAAACTTATTTCATGCCACCAACTTTTTAATTTTTATTTTTTTTATAATGATTAGACTGTGTGTTCAAGGTTTTGGTGTTCCTTTCTTATGGACCTTTTCTAATATGATGACTTTCATTCCTCTTTTAATGAACTTTGGGAAATTGACATGCCAAAAATTTATTTTGATAAGCCCCTTGGGAAATATTTTGTTCAAACTAAAGAGCTTTGGACTATCCCTTAGCCACTATCCACCTAGGTCAAAAGCAACCTAGTTGACCAATTCTTTAAATTTGTAAAGTTTTAAGAGCGATTGATCTAGAATCCAATTTAGAGGTTGAAAGTATTTTCTTTCTTACAAGTGACACATGTATTTAGTTTTCACAAGAAACAAATTTATTTAAATGTTTTGACAAAGAAATACCTCTTCTAGAAATCATAACCAATTAGGATGGACCACATGTTGGAAAAAATCATGAAAAAATTCACTGACTCCCTAACTCAAAGAATAAAAAAAGAAAAAAAAGAAAAAAGATGAAAAATCCTAAACAAAACATACTTTAAACAAAGAAAACCAACACGTAACTAAAAAGACTTTAAAAAAAAAAAACATAAACTTATATATAGAAAACCTTGAACAATAAAAACATGGGTTGGTTGTTGGAAGATTTCTTGTTATGTGTATTAGTAATAAACCACCCCATATGTTTCTAAAAAATGTTGACTTTTCTTTGTGCTCAAAAAAATAAAATTTGGACAAGCTTGGTTCAAATTATGGACACAAATCACACAAAATCAAAAGTTGTAGTAACTCTCCATGGTTATGATTAATCCACAAACAAGTTTTCTTACCTTTATCATCATGTTCAAACTGAAAATCATCAAACTAAGATGGATAATAGAAAGATATCACCTAATTTAGTGAGTCCCCCACCATAGCACTACAGTCACATATTATGATTTCTCTTTCTGGTGGTCTTATCCCATGGTACACAACTCCATGCACACATGGAAATATTAGTATTTATGATGTGATATAGATATCAAAACAAGACCCAAAAGATAGAACATTGTGTTCATGGTCCTTATTGTCACCATTATTAGCCCTAAACCATGAATTGTAACATCTAGGCTCCTTGAGACTAGAAAAATCAATCATAAGCCTTCCTTTCAAATTATAGGGTTAATTAATATCATTAATAAAAGTGTATCCTCCCTTATATCTTAAAGAAACATGTTCAAAATCATACTTACCTTCCATGGAGATCTCCCAAGCTAACAATAAAATAGGAAAACTTACTTCTGAATGGAATCGCAAAGAGATGAACTCTACATGAATTTGTTATTGCATAGTTTGATATATATAGAATACCCATAAATAGACATTTCCTCAGTCAAAAGCTTGAGATAAAATTAAGCACTCTATCCATCTCATCAGATGACATATCTTTCTCTAAGGGAGGTATCCTATCATTATACAATGTGTAGTGCCTCTTGTGTTTGCATTATGTACCTTGTTATATTTTGGATTTGAAAGATATTTTGATACTCATGTTGGATGATATTCGAGATGACTTGATGGTTAGATACTACATTTTGATTGCCAATATCATAGATGATAGATACTATGTTTTTCATTTTAATTATATCTATATTATGATGCTTATTGATGTGACATGATGCTTTATGATGATATCTAGTTAGTTTGTATTCAGATATATACTCTATTTATGATTATATAGTGGACTTCGTAGATTCTGGATACTATGATTTGATGTTAAATATATTTTCTTTATTCTTGTTTTGAGATGTTTTATGATGTAGTGAGTGATGTAAATAGATTATTTAATGTAATCAAATAAATGGTTAATTACATGATTTAATGCATTTATCGCTTTGACTATATTATTATCTGTAATTGCACTTGATCATGTTATCTAGTGTGCATGATTTATATCCCCAATAGTGACACATGGAGTTAGTGATTTGGATGTTTATACCTAATAAATTTCATCCTTGTAAGGGTGACATATCTTATTTTAATTATTAATTAAACCATCTAGTGATTTAATAAATCCAAATTCATTTGCATTTGTAATGAGACTGGTATTATGTCTGTGCATTTAGATATCCACATTGGTCACAAAAATTATTAAGGAATATTGTGATTTAATTTTTTAAGGGTATTTTGGGTTTTTATCTTGTTATTTTTAATTACCAGCAACTTTTCCATAGTTGAATTCCATTTAATTGCAATTACACAATTTTGTCTAGGTAAAAGAGGGATTTATTTTAGTGAGCCAGTTATTTCCTATTTTAAATATTTCACTCTTAAAGTGAATATATATCCCAAAAAGGGAATTATTCTAGACTTCTCACTTTTGAATTGGAAATTTGAGAGCAAAATCCCAAATCCTCTTTAGGAGGTATTGCTTTTTTACTTGTTATGGGACCTATGAGCATGGGATCATCATGATATTGATCTCATTGGATCTTGCTCAGGGAGACCTTGGTTTGTCAAGAATTTTGGTAACTTTCATAGAGCAATTATTTTATCACGAACATTCCTACTTTTCCTCTTTGGTTGCAAGGTAGGGCTCTTCCATTTTTTGTGTTTTAGCTCCATTCTAAGTCTATTTTCAGTACTAATATGTTAGGAGGTAGAGAACTAGATTTCCCCTCCATTCATGTATGTTGGTTCTATGTAGTTGGACATGTAAAAGCATTTTTTTTCTTTTTGGAGTAGGGTTTGGGGGTTTTGGGATGTTATGTTGGCCATTTTTGCATATAGACTCCGAACCCAAATTTTATTGGGGTTTTATACTTTATTGGAACTAGGTTTCAATTTTGTTGATTTTCATCAATGTTAGTTTTTAGGTTTTTTTGACTTCACCTCGATTTGTATGCCACCCAATTTCATTGGGTGTTTCTTGGCACTGATGTTGGTCATGGACTTGGATTCCATGAGGGATCCATTCAAACAATAAATGTTTCTTCTGGCATTTTGATTCACATTGAATCTGTACTCCCAACTATGTGCCCAATTGAGTGATTTGATACTTGGTAGCTTTTATTGTTTCTCATCTAGCCCTTGTTGTTTATGATCTTCATTTAGTTGGTGTCCCACACACAAATACATGAGTGTGCAATTTTTGGGTTCTTGCAAGACCCAAACTCCTAGTTGTTGTCAGTTAAGTTATGTTCATTAGGGTTGGGTTGGGAAACTACATTTCCTACAAAGACTCATCATGTGATGAGCATGGGTATGTAGGGCAGACCAGTGGAGGGGTTTCTCTCATAACCCCTGGTTGTGTTCCTGACAAAGTTGACATGAAGAAGTTTCTAATAAGTGATAACTAAATAAATTCATGGGTAATAAAACGAAGATAATAAAATATGACATGCCTATATAGTTCATCTGAGGCTACGTATCTATATAGTTCATTCAAGGGCCAAGTGTATGTATGGTTCATTCAAGGGCATAGTGCGATGGCCTCCCAAGGGAGTCCCAAGGGAGAGATTTCATATGATGTTTAGCTTGAGAGTCCCAAGTGATCTACTCTCCATCAAAGTAGCTACATAGTACACCCATAGGGCATCTAACTAGGACTTGTATTGCATTGTCTCATGATTTTGGTTTTAGTCCTCTATACTATTTAGTATGTGTTAACCATGGATGATTTTACTATGGTTTTTTGTGGTTAGATCACTATTTCCATTAGCACAGAGGGAGTGGGTCTAGGGGTTCCATGTAGTTGAGAGGAGTAGCTACTTGTATCACTACTAGGGACTAATGTATAGAATTGATCTTCCTCCATGTTTAGTTCCAAAGCTATATGTTCACATGGTTCTACATACCATTCTAGAGTATGTTCACTTGTGATTTTGTTATTTTTGTTTATTGAGATAGTTGATTTATGTTCATGTATGTTCACTATGATGTTACTTTCCACTTGATTACATTAGATGCTATGGATTAGATATTAGAATTATTCAATCTCCTTTACACTTTCAAGTTTTTAGTAATTGAATAAAGTGGTTCCAATAATCTCCAGTGTGTAGGTTCTAACTCTATTTTCCTTCTACACTGATCATTGGGCCTTTCTTTGCAAACTTGGGTGATATAGGTTCAACATTGGGCGATAGTGGAAAAGTATTGCATGACTATAGAAAGAAATATTATATGATACTAAAAAATTGTCTCATATGATACTAGTAAAGTATGGCATGGTAATAGGAAAGTATATTGTATGATACTAGAAAGTATCAAATGTTAGTTATAAGAAGTATCACATGATACTGTAAAAGTATTGTCTGGTGGTAGTAAATAGTATAGTACGATATTGGAAAGTATCATATGGTTTCTATGCAAAAACCTACTTGGGAAAAACAAAAATATTTTTGGACTTGTTGAATGAGTTTTAAAGGGTGTCTTGAATACCCTATTGGGTTGTGCCCCTTCCTATGTCTTGATAGTTTGAATATTATGTGTTTCTTGTCTATTTAACTTTCATAGTTAATTAATGAATGCATTGGGAGGTAGCAATGCTTGGAGATCATTGGTTACTTGGATTATTTGCTTAAGTCTTTCATTATGGTCTTTACATTGGTTGCATGTTGATGTTGTTTGGATCCATGCTTGTTACCTCTAAAAAAAATATTGGCTTGTATCTATCTTTGTTCCAAGGATCTTTGGACAAGCCATTACACAATGGGGGATCAATATCATAGTAGGAAGCATTGTATCTTCTTCTTGATGACTTCTTTATTCAAAAATCTCAGAAACCTAAGGATCTTTTACATTTCCATCATTTTTTGCAACTTTGAGAATTTTTTGCAACTCCATGGAGTTTTGGAACCTTAAATTTTTATGCCTTCTTAATTTTTTTTATGATATTCACACTCATTCCAACATCAAAATTTGCAACAATTTTATTTTTTCTAGCAATTTTAGTAGGCTCATCTATCTGTACTAACACATTAGATAATGCATCTTGGAAACTAATATATTCCAACCCTAAATGAATCCTTTAATGGAGGCGATAATAGTTGGGAAGAAAAAGGATGTTTGGATTCTAATCTTCTCCAAGATACTTCAAATTCCTTATTATGTTATCCATAAATCCTTTCAAAACCTCATCTTTTACATGTGATTCTTTGGGATATTTTGGGATAATGTTGGTTGGAGTCTCATAACACATTGGAGTGTTATAGACTTGCATATCTAGATGAGAGGGATATAAACATAGAGAGACATCATCCATTGAAGGCTATTCTCTTTTTTGAAAACTTTGTGTATTCCTATTATTGCTACAATATACATGTATCTTATAGTGTCCATCCTCTTTGTTTTCATTTAAGGGGAACACAAAATCCTCTTGATCATCTTCATCACTTTGTTCTCCTATGGATTTATCATATGACTCAAACAATATTATATTGAACTACAAATTTTGTTCCTCCATGATTTGAGGATGGTTATTTAAAACATCCTCATTCTTGTATCCATTTTCACTTGGACTCATACATGTAGTACCATTATTCTCAATATTATTCATGTTACTATAGGGGCCATAATTTCTTCTCTGATTTTGAGAATAATTGATTTGGGTAGAAAATTGTCTTGGTTTTTTGAGGAATTCAACTTTATTCTAATGAGTTAGTTAGATAAAAGAGATATTATCTTCCTAATGGCATCAAACTCATTAGCCATAATGTACTCAAGTTTAGCAAATGGAGAAGTCTTATGCTCAAAGAATGGAGTCGTTTGGGGTTCATACCCTAAAAATGTGATTGTTGGTATTAGAGGAATAGTAACCTATTGCAATAAAGGTATTGAATTCAACATGAGCATTTGATTAGGTGTAGTAGGCACTCCTACTAGAAATGGTGGTATGGCTACTACATTATTCAAAATAAAGGAAGAGACAATGTTCACTCCACCATGGGGATCTACCTGCTTCATGAATTTAACAACCTCTTTAAAGACCTTTTCAAGGGTATCAATGTATTTGGGATGGATCCTTAGAAAAAATAGAAGTTAATGTATTCATTATTCCCAAATTGATTTGAATGGTAGCCTATTGGGAGATAGTGTAAGAAAACTCCATTCTTTGATTCATCCTATAGAAGTGATGATTAAGTTGTGAAATAGACTAGTGGGGATACCTTTTAATTGAGATGAACTTATGATGTAGGATAGATGGATCAATCTAGACCTTGAATTATACCAGAAAATTGCTCTCAAAAGAGCTCTGATTTCTTATTGATACTCATGAAATATTGATGTACCAATTGGATGTCATTTCCCTCAAAGCATAAGGGAATAGGTGACTAATCATGCCCATATGCTGAATCTAGTTCCAATTACATATTTCCTTGAAATTTTTAATATGATCTTCTAGTGTGTTTGATTCTCCATAGATGATCTATGGGAAAAAAAATTCACGATTTTGGGCAAGTCGTGTAATGGACTAGTTAGGTTCAATGGTGAACTTTGGGCATTAAAGAAAGCCATGGTGTGTGATGGTGGGAATGGGTGAAGTAGAATGTAGAGTGGATGATGATGATTGAATTTTCAATGTAAGTGGGTGGAACCTTGGTATCCCTTTATCACTACAATGCTTGCAAAAATGACTAAGTCCTAGGAACTCTTTCTTTTGGGGTGAAAACCTCAATGCTTGTTGCAAGGGAGACGGTGGGTCAAGATCCTCCAATTTGTGCACCTTTGGTAAAGAATGCAATGGATCTTGGCACCCCTATGCAAAAAGTGTACCTTCTAAAAAGTGCGCCTTGGTGAAAAATGCACCTTCTGATAGGTGCACCTTATGACTATTAACAGACTATTGAAATAGAACTTTGAATTTTACAAAACTATCAAACATTGACTTTTCTTTCTGAAAAATGGTTTTTAGACCCTCCTTCTAGTGCCACTTCTATTAAGTGGTCATTTTGTATGATGCAAATGACATAAATGATTACAAATCTCTCTTTAAAAATTGATTAAGAACCAATTCCAAGGTTTTAGATGGCTATTTTTCAACCCACTAAATTGCTCAATTGAAGATAAATGTGAATGTTCACAAGGAGGCCTTTGTTGGTATCTATAAATTCTACAAGACTTGACAAAATGTGCCCACAAACCAATATATTTTATATTTTTAGATTTTATGATGAACACAATCTCTAACAGTGCAACTACATGACTTCCTATTTTAACCACACATTTTAAAAGAAAATAAAAAAGATAGAGTAACAAGAGATTTTTAAAAAATCTAAAAATGAATTTCCTAAAGGAGATATAGTAAATAAAATTATCAAAAGAATCTAGTGGAAAACCAATGAATTAGAAGCAACACTTCGTCAAATCCACTGATACAATCATCGATGGAAACTTTCATAGAAACTAAATGATATTTCTATTGGTATCTCTAATTTGTGTTGTCTATTAGTGTCAAAAACTCAGTCATATATAAGGCAAAGTTAGTTAGCAATCACTACAACTGAATTACTCTATATAGGTTGATTCATGTAAATACTTGTAAATAATCATGTATATGTCAAGCTTTATGAGAGTTGATCTTGTCTTTGGTTTCCAATTACTTCCATACAACTCATGTTCTGTGAATGCCAAGTAGACATAGCATATAGAAGTTGAGTTATATAGGAAGAGTTGAGTTAGTTAAGGTTGAGAAATAATAGAGAGAATAATTATGACCAAGCATTATAGATATAATGTGTTGAGTAAAATAGAATGAACGAAAATGTCTAAGATGGTACAAATTTTGAGGTAAATCATTTTTGAGCTATCATGTACACAACATTTAATGATTGTAGAGTTTGTTATGATGGTTGTTACACATCTTGACATGGATCATTGATCTGTATGAAGGGAGGAAAACCAATCAAAAGAAGAGGTAAAAAGGAAAACATCTAGAAGACTCTACAAGTGTCTTTAAATAGGAAGATTCAAACCCTATTTTGATAATGATGATAGTGAAAATTGTGCAAAGGAAGTGAAGTATTATGTGAAGGAGTTAGGTTTTGGAGGCTACATGTGAAACTTGTGAAGCAATAGAGTTAGTGACCTAATGAATAGTGAAGGATAGAGTAAGGACATATCAGATAAGAGATTAGGTCTAAGATTGGAAAGAGGAGATCCATAATCAGCAATTGTAAGTGAAGACTAAAGGATCAGGTACTGAATCAATTTTGATAGATTAAATTGGGGTAAATCTCTTAATAGAGTGGTTTTAACATACCTTTGTAAATATATTAACAGATTCCTTACTTCATTGTAAGCATTAAATCCTTTAATAAAGGTAGACCTAATAGTCTTGTAAAAAATTTAAAAAGGTAGACCCCTCATAGGGTAGATCATCAAAAGGGATCAAATTTGTAGAACTAACAAGCTAACTTATTTACTATAGTAGTGAATATTTGTGGGTGTCATCCCCACCATTTTTTTACCTTCACCTTGGAGGGTTTTTGGGTAACCAAAATATTTTTTTATGTGTTCACATTTCATGGATGTGATTAATAGTTAGATTTACTTCACCATTTTATATTTCAAGTTATGTTATGCGTAAACTAGATATGAGATGGTTAACATGGTGCATACAACAAAGTTATTTTAAATGATAAATATTTTATAGATCCTAATTCACCCCTCCCCCCCCCCCCCCTCTCAGTTTCTTAGTTTCCCAATAAACTTCCAATAGTTTCATGATTCATCAAATTGTACAACCACGAAAAGAGCACACACACAAGAAAAAAAGGTATGTAAGAACAAAGGTGATCCTCTCTCTAATTTGTCACCATAAGAGAATTTGTTAATAGATGGAAAATACCAAAACTAATTGATCACACAATTATCATAACACAAGAAAATAATTGGCTCTAGTAACATGAGAGAGCCAGTAGCATCCTTTATTGCATGAAAATAACAACCTCTAATACACATTACATCTATGTATGTATAATGTTCCCTCCCCTATTTATGTGTTATGAGTGAGGGTTCTTGTAATAAAAATAGTATACTAAAAACTAATAAAATAAAGCTAATTATATACAAATGGACTTCCTAACTGGTGTTAATTAGGTCTCCACCCTTGTTTATATCAATTAATGGGTGCATGATCCTTTACATGACTAAATAAAAGAAGAAGAAGATAAAAAAAGAGAATCCGTGAGATAATTTGGGAGTCACTAGAGCTTCAAAAAATGAAATCTTGACCTTCTCTAGATATTTAGAGGAGTTTAACTATCATCAAAATGCTCTTTCGGTGCATAGAATGCTCAAAAATTGTAACTAGTAGTTAACTATCGACGCACTACAATTGATCCAAAATTATCAACACACCTTGTTGAAAATGCACCACTATGTTTGGTGTAGCTTATGAAAATAACACCTCTATATTTGGTGCACCTTTGTGAAAAGTGCACCTTGGTGAAAGGACCAAAATTGACTGAATTTTTCTAAATCCACAATGTTTCAAAAGTGATAGAATTTTTTCTAAGTGCGCAATTCTCCAAATATGATAGAATTTTTTCTAAGTCCACAATTTTAAAAAAGTGACAAAATTTTCCTAAGTCCAAAATTTTCCAAAAGTGAGAATTTTCAAGTCCAAAATTTTCCCAAAAGTGATAGAATTTTGCTAAGTCTACAATTATTGCTTTCTAGCATCTGGGTCTTGTTCACCTTTAACCAAAATGATGTTTGGATGTTCCCCTTTGTCATTTTGGATGGGAAAGGTGATTTCTTAAGGATATAAAAAGTATAAAGCTTCATACTTTTCCCTTACTTGTGGAAATCATGAGCTTCTTGCCTTACTTTTGCAAAATCATCCAACTTAGATTTTAACCCACTTAGTATCTCCCCAATTTTGAAAATGTATCAAACATCATCCTTTGAGGATACTACTTAAAATTATGTTTGAATTATTATAAAACTATTTTCACTATGCATAGTTGTGTTATAAAGTCATAATAAAAAATATCTCAGATAGTTGCAGCATAGTATTTATCTGCTTCCAATAGTTGGGCATGTGTTCTCTGCACATCTTTGATATCTTCATACATTGATAACATGACCTTATTACTAGCCCATATATTCTCAATACAATCATCAATTTTATCTAGTTCTTCTCTTGTATAATATCTAACAACATTTTTTATCTCTCACTTTTGAGTGCAAATCCATGAAGTGTGAATTCTCGGGCACTCCTTAGAACTTAAAAGTCATGGGTTTGAGTGTGATGTTAGCTATTATAGAAGATGAGGAAGACATGGTAATATTGGGGACCTTTATATGTTTTGGATATGTATACTAGCACAACTTTAGACTTAGTACACCTTTGCACTAGGGCACCTTATGACATAGCACACCTTTAGACTTAATGCACCTCTATACTTAGCACACCTTCAGGGAGTTGTGCAAGGTGCTAAATTTTCCAAAAAATCAAAGTTCCTAGATTTGAAAATGACTTATATTTTTTTCTCCAATGAGTTCTAGGACCACTCTTATGTACTTATTTCTAATCTTTTTGATGATTTATGCCCTCTTTATGTCCAACATTGTCATGGAATTGAACTCTTTTTGCTTCTTCCATTTGAAATCCCAAGGCACCTATGTTGAATATGCACATGCAATACCATGGTTATATTTTCTTCTAAAAATGATGAGGATGCCATGATGACCTACAAAAAATAAACATTAGTATACTAGTGCTACGAGGTAAAAATGATGCCAACTGACTAGACTCCTAAACCCAAAACTACAAAAGTTCTACTCCCTAAGGTACCTTGCAAGATACCCTGTTGTAAGGAATGAGCTTTTGTGAGTCAAAAAGGGGGTGGGAGGGGGGTCCCCATTTCAAAATTTGAAAATGGGGCATGTGTTGTGGAATCACAATAATAACCCAACCAAAAGGAAGAAATGAAAACATCATTTCTTTATCAACAAGAAATTTTCAAACCTATTTCAAGTTTGCAACTTAATTCCAAATGTCACTAATGGCTTTTGAATGCTTCAAACAAGAAAGTTGAACTTTTCAATTTTTATGCTCCATGTGTGTTCAGTGTCATAATTCCCTTGATGATTCTAACTACCATGAGTGTGAAAAAATATAAATAATCTTTTTCTAACCAATGAGATTTTGAGATATCCTTGTCAACTAATTTTTTATTACTAGATGACAAGATGTGAGAATTCATTAGTAGGGATCTGAATGAGTCATCAACTACTTGTCTTTTGAATTTGTGGTGATCCATTTGTCAACTTCATGGAGTTCATATGTTTCCACTTGATTCTTCCTTGAAATTCTTATTTATTTGAACTAAGCAAATGATTACATTGTGCTAGCTCCACTTGATCACCTTATTTTTTGCATACCAAGTTCTGGAATCCTATTTCATGCCACCAATTTTTAATTTTTTTTACAATGATTAGATTGTGTGGTCAAGGCTTTTTTTGTTCCTTTCTTATGGACCTTTTCCAATCTAATGACTCTTGCATTCTTTTTCTAATGAACTTTTGGAAACTCACATGCCAACAAGTGATTTTGATAAGCCCATGGGGAAATGCTCTATTCAAACTAAAATGTTTTGGACTATCCCTTATCCACTATCCACCTAGGTCAAAAGTAACCTAGATGACCAATTCTTTACATTTTTAAAGGTTGGGAGAAAGGTGATCTAGAATCTAAGCTAAAGGGTGAAATTCTTTTCTTGCCTACAAGTGATACCTATGTTTAGTTTTCACAAGAAAGAAAGTTATTCAAATGCTTTGACAAGAAATACCTCTTCTATAAATAAGAACTAGTTAGGATGGACCACATGCTAGGAACAACCCTAACAAAATTCATTGACTCCTAACTCAAAGACTAAAAAAAGAAAAAGAAGCAAAAGATGCAAAAAACTAAACAAAACAAACTTTAAACAAAGAAAGCTAACAGCTAACTAAAAAGACTAAAAAAAACACTAAAAAAACTTATGTACTAAAAATGTTGAATAGTAAGAACAAGGGTTGGTTGTCAATAGATTTATCATTATATGTAGTAGCAATAAATCACCCCATATGGTTCTAAAACATAGTGACTTGTCTTTGTACTAAGAAAAATAAAATTTGGAGAATCTTGGTTCAAATTCTAAGCACAAATCACAAAAAATCAAAGGTTGTGGTAACTCTCCATGGTTATGATTAATCCACGAACAAGTTTTCTTACCTTTAGCATCATATTCAAACTAAAAATCATTAAACTGCTAGGGATAATGGAAAGATATGATCTAATTTAGTGAGTCCCCCACCATAGGAGTACACTCACACGTTGTAATTTCTCCTTTTGGTGGTCTTATCTCATGGTACACAACTCCATGCACACATGAAAATATTAGCTTTTGCAATGTAATATAGCTAAGAAAACAAGATCCAAAAGATATAACACTATGTTTATGGTCCTTATTATCACCATCATTAGCCCTAAACCATGAATTGTCACATTTAGGCTCCTTGGGACTATAAAACTCAATCATAAGCCTTCCTTTTGAATTGTAAGGTTCATTAATATCATTAATCAAAGTGTTTCCTCCCCTATATCTCATAGAAAAATGTTCAAAATCATACTTATCTTACATGGTGATTTCCCAAGATAACAAGAAATTAGAACATCTTACTTCTAAATAGAACCCAAAGGGATGAACTCTACATGAATTTGTTATTGCATAGTTTGATATATGCATAGAATACCCATAAATAGATATTTCCTTAGTCAATCTTGAGACCAAATTAAGTACTTTATCTATCTCGTGTGATAACATATCTAATTCCAGGGAGGTATCTTATCATTATCCAATGGGAGATCAATATCATAGTAGGAAGCATTGATATCTTCATCTTGATGATTTCCTAATTCACAAATTTTAGCAACCTTAGGATCTTCTACATTTCCATCATTTTTTGCAACTTTGAGAATTTTTGCAACTCTATGTAGTTTTGGAACCTCAAAATGTTATGCCTTCTCAATTTTTTTGTGATATCCACACTCATTGAAACATAAAAAATAAATCATATTGCATTTTATTTATTCATACCTTGTTGGGACTCAAAATTGAAGCCCTAATTTTGAGTACCATTGAAAAAATCAAGCCCTATAAGCGCTTTTTAATGCATGTGTACCCGATTATCCATTTGAGGCCTAAGAGGTGTTTAATGTTTCTAACACCTTTTATTTAGTATATCCACTCATCCCATGAAGATAAATTTCCATTTTGAGCCATTCTATGAAGTTCCATTTTGAGTAATGTCCAAATCTACATTTTTGCCTTAGTGTCAAATAGTGACAGGAGGCCTTGTTTGCAATTGAATATCTTGCACCTGATTATGTTTCATGACTTTATATTTTGGGGGTGTTTAGTGTCTATACCAAAGAATGTATGTTTCATATTTTGATTTTTTTTGAATTCTTTAACTAGGTTTTGAATCCCTCAAATTTGGTCATTTATTGTTGTCGTGCTGGTGCAAATTATTCAGAATTCTAGGAGGCCCTGGTTGACTTGTTATAACTTTGACCCAATTGATTAAAATGATAAAATGCATTTTGTATTGTATTCTAGAGGTCAGAGATATTATTTTTCAATTTTGAGCTTATGAAGAATCCATTTGATCAATTTTCAAATGTGATTCTGAATGCAATTTATAACTTTTTACTAGTGTCATTGAAGGTAAATTTGCCGATACCCCTATTCGAGATGTTATAACTCGGAATCCATGATAGGTGAGAGTGAATGGATTGTAAGCTTTCATTCTAATCTGAAAATATTTTAAGTATGTCAATTTGCAAGTTTTGATGAATCTATCTGGACACTTTCCCAAGTCCATTCCATTTGCAAAAAACACTTTTATGTCAATGTTCCCAGCTCTACAAATTTGGGTAGCCCACTTTGATCACTCTCCAAATGTGCCCAATTATTTTTCATGAGCCCTAATCCCATATTTATGTTTTCCTCATGATAGTGAACCAATGCCCTAGTTTTTGTGCCCCCAAGTTTCAGTTTTCCCTATTTTCAAAGCTGATTCCGAATGCGATTAACTATTTTCTGACATGTTTTCTTGCAAGCAATTTTGGGAGGGCAAATTTGAAAGTCAATATATTCTGACTGAGAATTAGTCATGAGATGATATTTATTAGGGTGTGAGAATGTTTAACAGAGAATTAGTATTGTTGATTTTAGAGCCCAATCAGGTGTGTGGGTCAGTTTTTAAAGCCAGTCAAAGGACCTCTTGACACAAAATTGACTATTTGCAAAAAAGTGTTAAAAATAAGCTTCAAAAGATGAATTAGTGATGCAAATTGATTTTAATAAATACTAGGTGTTTATCAAACTAATTTGAGATGTCAGTTGTAAAAAATTGAAAAAAAATAAGGTGGACCCACTT
This sequence comes from Cupressus sempervirens, assembly GCA_028749045.1. Lineage (NCBI taxonomy): Eukaryota > Viridiplantae > Streptophyta > Pinopsida > Cupressales > Cupressaceae > Cupressus > Cupressus sempervirens. Next base: position 276,184,015 of record CM053788.1, on the reverse strand, counting down.
TAGGGTCCGACTAACTTTAGCAAGCTGATAAGAGAGAAATGAAGGAAGGAATCAAGCATAATGTCTATACTCATTTTAAATTTTCATCATCAAATAACCTTATCTTTAAAACATGTTTAAAATTTCCCCTATAAACATGGTTTCATAAGCTTTTATGTCAAGGAGATGAAATTCGAATGTCTATGTAATCGCCATCATGTTTTATCTCCAAGGGGGTGCTTCATAGGGAGATTGATTAAGAGGAATTTCAAAGTTTTTGCTTTTGTTAGATATCACATCAACTATGAATACTCCATTAGAACATATGTGATTGTTTATCCATAGCTTCTCCAAAAGTCAAAGATTTGTTATCAAATTTGAAAAATATATGCATTCAAATAATCTCTCCTTCTCCTATTTGTTTCTCCAATATGGAAGAATTCCTATAGAATGGTTAATGGATTAGCATTGCAAAAACAAACATATGGATGAATTTTTGGTTAAAAAATTGTATGTAACCATAGTCAGATCAACTCTAGTAGCATTGGGAGTTTATTAATGTGATTGAGTCTATGCACTCAAGAGAGGAATCTTAGCACCAAAACGAATGATCTTCCAGTAGTGATTGTGTTTTGATTTTTCAAATAAGTGTCTTTGTGCTAAATTTTTTCCAAGGATGCAAAAGGGGCCACACCACCCATTTATAGTATGAATGTACCAGTCATTTTCTTGATTGTGCTATTGTTGATGCCCATTCTACAACGAAGCCACTATGTAGGTAGCAGTTCAAACACTTAGAGAGTTCTAAAGTAGCGATAGAAGAATAAAAGCCATAGGGGAGTCTAGTAGGAAGGCCATGATAGCAAAAATGGTAATTATCAAACATGTGGTAGCATTGGAGGAATGCTCTGCTAGTGGATGGTCTTTATTTCAAAGCTTGGAATGGGAGACTAGCATCCTCAAACACCCTATTGATTTTTCATGTGAGGGCAATAGTGTGGAGAAAGGGAAAAGAGCATTCACAGTGGTTGAAAAGGGTCCATTCTAGTTGGGTTGTAGCCCATGTGGATTCAAAGAAAATGAGGCATCAAGCGGGATGGAGGACAAGTTTTAAAGTAGGTGGAGCATAGATTTTGAAGAATGTGTTCTTGAGGCCTCGTGATGGGGTATATAAAAGTGGATCTTGCTTTTGAGGATTCTTTCAAGCCAAAAAATAGGGTAATCAAGTAAAGAAAAGCTGGTCATAGATGTTTTTGTTTTTTGGGAACTTATATCTACTTAGTCCACATGTGTTATGCGGAAGGTTTTTTGAATGTATTTATACCCGAACACTCAACTCATAAGATCTCTTAAAGGCTGTAGCGTTTTGGAACACAAGGTCATAAGCACATGTGGGACCTAACTAGGTCAACATAGGAAGAATCTTGATCCAACATGCTAAACAAGATGATGATATTAGTGACACATGGATTTCTATGGACGAACCTACAGATGACACATATCAAAGGACTCCCTAACTTAACGTAGAAACTGAGGTGCCACATGTCACAATGGACACATGGTAGCAAGTTGCATTCTCACATTGTGGAGATTCATGGAAGATAATAAATGTGGGGAAGCACTTGGCTGCCACATGGCAGTAGGCCCCAGTTGTAGGTGACATGGTGATCTAGTCAGCATGGTTGCATGGTAGTCCAGTGGCAGTCACAGAGAAAATGAGGAGCTGACATGTGATAGTGATGTGTCAACCAATTAAAGGATGCCACATAGCACTTGGCTAGATGGTGACATGGTAGATGCCAACCAATGGCATGCTACCATGTGGAAAAAAAGTCAAACATAGGTTGACTCAAATCTATGGATAGGGAAAAAAATCAAAGTGTTTTAAAAATAATTTTTTAAACATTTTTCTAAAAGGCTCACTTATAGTTTTTAAATTCAAATGGATATAACCTAAAGTTTAAACTTTAGGACTTTTTAAAAATTTTGCATAAAATTTTAACATGATGGAGTTCAGACTAGAGACCATTGCTAGGGTTATATTTTTCAAAATGGGTTTCTTAGTGTTTTTGATAAGTAAACATAGGGGTATTATATATTGCCAAAACTGGGAGAAGATAAACTTCCCATTTCTAGAGTTTTTTTTGAATAGGATGCCATCTATTCAAGTTATATAAGGTTTTCTCCTAGATTCCCAATTTGCAACTGCATTCAGGTATTGAAGTTCAAACACAATTTCTAGCAAGGTGATGAGTCAAATGTATGTAAAAGATAGTAAAAATGCAATTAGGCTCAATTTTGGTCACCTTCAAGTCAATTAAATCTATATTTTATTAGCAATTCATGATGCATTTAAAATATTTGAGTAATAGAAGGGTTTTCATCATTCATATGAGATATTTCCAAGTTGGTTATAAAATTGATGGGGACACAACCCAAGAACAAAATGGACACAATAGAAAGGGAAAATTATATTAACTGAGAAAATAAGCTATTACAAATAGTACAGAGAAAATAAACTTCAGAACATGCCCTAAGGGCTTACAATAGCATAAATCTGGAGATAATTTCTCCTTTCAGTACCTCCTCTCAAACTCCACTCCGAACTGCCTTTTACAATGCCAGAAATCTCCTTAAATAGACCTCGAAGGGTTAAGGACTAGGAGTACATTCTAGAAAGTGCTAGTAGGCATCCATTGACCAAATAGAAGGTTCCAAAAGCTGCGTTAGAAGTCGGTGCAAATCTAGAAGAATCTAGAAATGGTAACCGAACTTCCGGGAGGCATAACTTTTGAACCGTAGCTCTGATTGACGAACCGTTTACATTTTCAGAAAGCTCTCAAAGCGCTCTATATCCCTATGGACAAGTTTTCTCATCCCCCATTTTTTGACCCTTTTCGAGGTCATTTAATGCCCCAAACTTGACTTTGAAGCATTCTTAGGAGGTCTCTAAAACCCAAAAAACTACAATAACTTTCAAACCGTGGGGCCTATTGACCTGATTCTTTTTCTAGAATGCTCTAAATCATGATTACATTCATCTGGCCAATTCACACCTTCTAGTTTACCAAAATAATGGCCCAAATACATACTCCTATTTTTTTGGGATTTTCAAACGCACTGATAGTGCAACTATGAGAGTTGGAACCTTTATTTGACCCAAATGGGTATCCAAAAATGAAAACACATCAAACAAAAACTAAGTCTAAGTACATTTTTTTTTGGGTGACACAGGATTGCCCTTATACCTCTGGATGCTCCTGCATCAAGAATAATGATGAAAACTAAATCAGATCAAAGGGGTAGAAAGAGGAGAGATGTTTTACAACAATAAAGGATGGAGATTCAAGTGGATACATGTCATCTATATCTTTCTCTTTCTCATCCATTATAGGGGTTCCAATTTTCACTATGAGACCATAGGTTCCAATTTTTGATATGTTTCAGGACTATGATACCATTTTATTCAACAGGTATTTCTCTTGTATGAATAGTAGTAAAGATATATTAGCTACTTCTAATCTATTTAATGGTTTTGTGAATTGTTTTATATGCATCTAAATGTATAGTTTCAAAGAAATGAATACAAATGAGCAAGAATCTCCTTAGTTTCATTATGATTCTCATCTCCTATCTCTATAATCTGCAATTTTATGTGGTTTAAGGACAAAGAAATGAGAACCATTTACATCCCCTTAAGGTTGTATGTCTGATATATTTTGTTATTAGAACAAAGCGCCAAATAAATGCTTGATATTTGACAGGATTTTTGGTTATTTTGAGAAGGATACTTCATAAGAATGGGGTCTTTATGAACACCAATGTCTGAATCACAAGGTGATAGGACAAATATAATATCTTAATGTATGGAATATGTTATTGTATCATAGATGTATGTATTTCAATTGCAAAATTTCCCAATAGATTAGGCACTGATTAGTTACAGGATCAACTTGTTCTTTCTGTTGCATATTTGGGTTTTTGCTAAAAGTCAACATCATTAATCAAATATCTTTCCCTTGAATGTTGAAGAACTAAAAAGATGCTCTCACTTAGCTTAGAAATTTCTTTGACCATGTTATTAGCTATTCCATGTCTAAGATCTCTGTGTAAGTTCTAGAAGATTTAGGTTTTTTATCTTCTTTGTCAAGATTTAAGTGTATGTTTTAGCATTGGTACCATATAAGTAAAATTTAGGTACACTCACCTAGGTTTTGCAGAGTCTGAAGGAGAAGAAGGGTTTAGCCTTATAGTTGGCCTAGTGCCTAAAAGGATATGTTAAGGATGGGAAATATCTACCCTAGATGTATCTTGTTCTCATCAAGGTAATTTGAAACCATGTTGTTTCAAAACACCAACATACCTTAAGCAAGAAAATTTCCTTCCCCATAAAGCCCCCAACTTTGAGAATTTTTACAACTCCATGGAGTTTTAGAACTTCAAATTTTTATGCCTTCTCATATATTTTGTGATATCCATACTCATTGCAACATCAAAACTTGCAACAATTTTACTATTTCTAGTGATTTTAGTAGGCTGATCTATCTGGCTAACACATTAGATACTGCATCTTGGAAACTAACACATTCCAACTCTGAATGAAATATTTAATGGAAGTGAAAATAGTTGGTAAGAAAAAGGATATTTGGATTCTAATCTTCTCCAAGATACTTCAAATTCCTGATTATGTTATCCATAAATCCTTTCAAAACCTCATCTTTTATATATGACTCCTTCTGACATTTTGGGATAATGTTGGTTGGACTCTCATAATGCATTGGAGTATTACAAACCTACATGTTTGGAGGAGTAGGCTATAACCATTGAGAGACAACATCTATTGGAGGCTCTTCTCTTGTTTTTAAAATTTGTGTGTTCCTATTATTGCTGCAATAGACATGTATCCAAAAGTGTCCATGCTTTTTCTCTTCATTGAGTGGTAACACAAACTCCTCTTGATCATCTTCATCACTTTATTCTCATGTAGATTTATCATGTGATTCAAATAGAATTGTACTAAAATACAATGTTTGTTCCTCCATAATTTGGGGATGATGATTTAAAACATCCGTGTTCTTGTATCCATTTTCACTTGGACTCATACTTGTAGTATCATTATTCTCGTTGTTGATGTTACCATACGAGCCATAATTTCTTCTCTAATTTTGAGGATAATCATGTTGGGCAGCAAGTTTTCTTGCATGATTGCCTTGTTTTTTTGAGGAATTTAATTTTTTTCTAATGAGTTCATTAGATAAAAGAGACATTATCTTCATTATTGCCTCAAATTCACTAGCCATATTGTTCTTGAGTTTAGTGGGTGGAGAAATCTTATGCTCAAAGAATGCAATATTTTGGGGCTCATAACTTGAATATGTAATTGTTTTCATTGGAGTGGCATTAACTTATTGCCATAAAGGTATTGGATTCAATAGCGTATTTGATTAGGTGTAATAGGAACTCCTAGTAGAAATGGTGGTATAGATATTGCATTATTCAAAATGAAGGAAGGAACAAAGTTCCCTCCACCATGGGGATCTACCTCCTTCATGAATGTAATGACCTCTTTGAAGATTTTCTCAAGGGTATCAATTTCTGGTAGGGAGCCTTTTTATAAAAATAGAAGTTAATGAATCCATTCTTCCCAAATAGATTTGGATGGAAGCCTCTTAGGGGATAGTGTAAGAAAAATCCATTCTTTGATACATCCTATACAAGCGATGATTAAACTATGAAATGAACTCATAGGGATCCCTCTTAATTGAGATTAACTGATGATGTAGGATAGCTAGATCAATGTAATCCTTGAATTATTCTAGAAATTTAATCTCAAAAGAGCTCCAATCTCTAACTGATGTTGATGGCAGATTGAGGTATCAATTGAATGTCATTTCCCCCAAAGTGTAAGGGGATAAGTGATAGACCACATTCATATGCTGAATCTTATTCTAATTATAGATTTCTTTGAAAATTATAATACAATATTTTTGTGTTCATGATTTTTTATAGATGAACTAATGGCAAAAAATTTCAAGATTCTTAGGCAAGTCATGTAGTGGACCAGTTAGGTTCAATGGTGAACTTTGGGCATTGAAGAAAACCATGGTGTATGATGATGCGAATGGGTGAAGTAGAATGTAGAGTGGATGACGATGATGTAATTTGCAAAGTGAGTGGGTGGAGCCTAGGTATCCCTTTATTTTTGTGAGGCTTGTAAAAATGACTAAGTCCCAGGAACTCTTGCTTATCGGGTGAAGACCTCAATGCTTGCAACCATAGAAAGTGTGTGCACATGAGACAAAATGCTATGTAAGAACAAAGGTTATCCTTTCTCTAATTCATCACAACAACAAAAATTGTTAATTGGTGGAAAACACTAGAACTAATTGATCCTACAATTATCATAACACAATAAAACCATTGAATCCATTACTATTCATGAACACAAATTAACAAAAAGAAACACACATTCCAACAAGAAATACTACACACAGAATGAGAGCACTAGTAGTATCCTTTATTGCATGATAATATTGGCCTTGAATATATATAATATCTATGTATTTATAATTTTCCCTCCCCTTCTTATGTGTTAGGGGTGAGGGTTATTCTAATGCAAAAATATGCTAAAAACTAATAAAATAAAGCTAATTATATGCAAACTAACTCTCTAAATGGTGCTAAGTAGGTCTTGACCCTTGTTTATATCAATTAATGGTTACATGAGCCTTTATGTGACTGAAAACAATAAAATAAGAAGAACATAAGAACATAGAAGCCATAAGATGATCTAGGAGGCACTAGAGCATTAAAAACTACAAGCTTGACCTTCTCGAGGCATTTCTAGGAGTTAAATTATTGTTAAAACATGCTTTTGGTGAATGGAATGCTCAAAAACTAGAATTGGTTATTAACCGTCAGTGCACTACAATTGATCCAAAACTATCAATGCAGCTTGTTGAAAGTGCACCACTCTGTTTAGCACACCTTATGAAAATTGCACCTATAAGTTTGGTGTACCTTATGAAAAGTGCAACTTGATGAAAACATTCTTTTGGTGAATGGAATGCTAAAAAACTAGAACTAGTAGTTAACCGTCGGTGCACTGCAATTGATCCAAAAATGTCAGTGCACCTTATTGAAAGTGCACCACTCTATTTAGCACACCTTATGAAAAGTGCACCTATAAGTTTGGTATATCTTATGAAAAGGGCATCTTTGTGAAAAGCACAACTTGATGAAAAGCCCAAACTAAAATAATTTTTTAATGTCCACAGTTTTTTGAAAGTGAAAGATTTTTTTCTAAGTCCACAATTTTCTAAAAGTGATTGAGTTTTTTCTAAGCCCACAATTTTCCAAAAGTGACAGAATTTTTTCTAAGCCCACAATTCTCCAAAAGTGACAAATAAAATTCAAAGTCCACAATTTTCCAAAAGTGAGAATTTTTTCTAAGTCCACAATTTTCCGAAAGTGATAATTTTTTAAGTCCACAATTTTCCAAACATGACATAATTTTTTCTAACTCCACAATTCTCCAAAAGTTGCATAATTTTTTCTAAGTCTACAATTCTCCAAACGTGACAGTTTTTTTCCAAGTCCACAATTTTCCAAAAGTGACAAAAATTTTTGAAGTCTACAAGTTTTCAAATGATTCTCCAAAAGTGACAAAAAATTTCTAAGTCCACAATTCTCCAAAAGTGATAGAATTTTTTTCCAATCCACAATTTTCCAAAAGTGACAGAATTTTTTGAAGTAGACAATTTTTCAAAAGATTCTCCAAAACTGACAAAAATTTTAAGTCCGCAATTCTCCAAAAGTGATAACATTTTTTCAAAGTCCACAATTCTCCAAAAGTGATAGAAATTTTTCTTAGTCCACAATTTTCCAAAAGTGACAGCAAATTTTCAAAGTCCACAATTTTCCAAAAGTGACAGTATTTTTCTAAGTCTGCAATTTTCCAAAAGTGACAAAATCTTTTGAAGTCCACAATTTTCCCAAAGTAACAAAAATTTTCAAGTCTACACTTTTCCAAAAGTGATAGAATTTTTTGAAGTCCACAATTTTTAGTTTCCAACATCTGGGCCTTGTTGACCTTTAACCAAAATGATGTTTAGATATTCCCCATTGAATTTTTGGATGGAAGACGTGATTTCTTGAGGATATGATAGTCTAAAGCTTCATAATTTTCCCTCACTTCCATGTAGAAATCATGAACTTCTTACCTTATGTGAAATCATCCATCTTAGAGTCCAACTCCCTTAGTGTCTACTTGATTTTGAATATACGTCTAACATCATCCTTCAAGGATATCACTTCAAATGATGCTTGAATTATTGTACAACTATTTTCACTTAGCATAGTGGTGTTCTAGAGTTATCATCAAAAATCTCTAAGCTAGTTGTACTATAGTATTTAACCACTTCTAATAGTTGGGCATGTGTTCTCTACATATCTTGGATATCTTCGTACATAGATGGCATGACCTTATTATTGGCTTGTAATTTTCAATCCAATTTTCAATCTTATCCAATTCTTCTCTTATATAACATCTAGCAACATTCAGTATCTCTCACTTTTGAGTGCAAATCCATGAAGTGTGACTTCTAGGATACTCCTTGGAACTTAAAAGTCATGAGTTTGAGTGTGATCTTAGCTACTAAAGAAGATGAGGAAGCCATGGTAATCTTGGGGATCTTAGGGACTTTAGATGTTTTGGATATGTAAACAAGAACACTTTCTAACTTAGCACACCTTTGCACTAGTGCACCTTCAGACTTAGCATGCCTTCACACTTAGCACAACTTTGACGAGATAAACAAGGTGCTCAAACCACCAAAAAGTCAAGGTTTTGAGATTTGAAAATAATTTCCAAGTTTTTCTCAAATAAGGTCTAGGACCACTCTTGTCTACTTATTCTTGATCATTTTGATAATTTATGCTCTTTATAATGCCCTACCAGGGAACCCAAGAGAAATTAACCTATAATGTCACTAAGTTTGCTAAATATTTTTTTTTGAAAATAAAACAAACAAGAGTTACAAAGAAGAAGCAATAACTCACATACATACATAAGCAATACAATAACAATTATATCTCTCAATGTTTCTATATCATTGAATCACACACATGATTTTTATTAAGATCAAATCTAATAAGTAAACAAAGTCCATGGCATAGAATAACCATAGGTACAAAATCACATGAAATAATATACAAGTACATAAGATGTCACATAACATAACCAAAATGCATACTTATCCTTTGCACACGTCACAAGGTATGAAATACTAAAAGAATATACATCATATGATAAGATACAACATCCCATAGGATCTCAAATAATCAAGGTACAATATAACATAATATGACCATAGAACATAATCACAAGACAAGAAGAATAGAACAATTGCATAAAGTACATCCAACTATCAAATCTCAATGGTATAAGAAACTACCACTCGATCTTGTGGAACCTAAATGGCCCACTCCTAGCATGCTAAGGAGATAATCCCAAGTCCCAAATAGATAAAAATCCACAAGTCATAAAAATAATATAGGTCAAGGAATCCTAATAGGAATCTATCTCAAAGGTACCAAGTACACAACTGACATCTAATCCCAAAGGCAACAAAGACACCTAGGAAACCTCCCATGCATGTGGGAAAGTGTCATCATATGAGTCAACTCTAAGATTACCATGGTAGTCTCTCTAGACTCTGGCACCCTAGTGACTTTATGTGGCATCAGTATCCTTTCTTATAGATAAGGCATACTAACAAGGCAAGGTCGAAACCAAGCATCTTCTCTACTCCCATCCTAGCCTATACTAGTACTTGAGGCATGGACAAGGTAACACACTGACTCTTATTAATTTATTTTAACCCCATTAATGAATTTTTATCACTTATTAACACAGCTTATAATGGGTTTCCTACCTCTTTAGGGCTTTGACATCGCAAACCACTTCCTAACATGCGCATAGATAGTTTACCTAAGCATATTAAATTGTATCTCATAAAATCACAATATTCGCCTCAACCTTATCCAAGCAACTAAAAAAGCACCAATAGATAACTAATTGAAACTTCATAGACTACACCAAGAAAATCACAAATTCACTTTAGTCCTATACAAGCAACTAGAAAGCACCAATAGATAACTGATCAAAAACCTCATAGATTACACCAAGAAAATCACAATACATGAGCTTACAAAAAAGAACTTGATCTCATCAAAAAAAAATGTGAATATAGCACATTGGTTGAGAATAAAATAATTGTGACAAAACAACATCACGTAGCAACATCATAAAACTATCACTTCCCAAGCCTCTCGTAAACAATCCTATTTGGTCAAACTACTAAGTTTCCCAAAAAAAAACCATCACAACATAAAACATGACATTTCAACATACATTTAAAATAAGTGTAATTATTTAGTCATTATATATATATATATATATATATATATATATATATATATATATATATATATATATATATATTTCCATAAGATTAATTTCCATCAAATTCAAGTTTTTATTTCATAATTGTTTCACAATTGGATAAAGGTTATCAATCATGCAATATTATCATATTATTAATTTAAATAATCTTAAATCATGAATGATTTAATTAATAACTTAAATGTATATTATTAGATTAAATCTTAATATCAATTTCATTTCTAAAATATTAAATTGACTTCTATTTTAGTCTAATATGAATATTTACTTTGCCTTTAATTCATAATGCAACTTGAGATAACTCAAACCTGAAATTATAATTATAATTGGACTATTTAGAAATTCTCTCATAATATTTAAATATTCATAACTAGATGATTATATAGTTCACTATATTATAACTCTTCTTAAAATATAGCTATGTCACAAGTATATATTCATTAACTTATAACTCTACTTGCATATATAACAAGTTATAACCCACTCAGAGATTTAAAAAGAATTAATATTATAAACCATCTTATAAGAAAATAAGTAGTATTTATTTATTTAATTTTTAAAATAAATCACTTTTTTAATTAATATTTTTTAGAAATAATAAATTTTTAAAATTTATGAAATTAATAATTAATTATAATTCTTATTTTCTTTAAATAAATCTAAATATTAGATTACATTTTTATAAAATAAAAATAAACATGCAATTGGTATTTTTGTATGTCTTTGATCTCTCAAATCATGTAACCATAATATATTTAGTTTTCTATATTTAGTATATTTATTTTCACATGCATGTATAACTTTAGCTACAACATGCTTTCCTCTCAATTAATCTTTTACTTTTCCAATAAATTTTATAATTAAATCATTTTAGAAATAAGAAGAATATTTATCTTTACTAAGAAAGTTCATAATAATTACATGAGAAATTTAAAGTTCAAATCCTAGCTATTCAATTTGTTGTTTTCTTCTAATTTTCTATAGTAAAATTTTCCCTATATTAGAAAGGGTTTTAAAAGAATATACTCATAGTAATTTTTTTAATTTTTCGATAGTTTTCCTCAGTCACGTTTTCTTGATTAAAAAAATTTTCTTTTCAAAATCTAAACATAATTCTTTATCCAAAAATTAATATGATAAATTAATAAGCATTATACAAGCACCCAGAAAGACATGGAATAGAAAGATCTTTCAATAAAATTCTACAATGGGTTTTCAAACCCTACCTCAAAACAACAATTAAAATCTGAGACAACCTATAAATGCATGCAAAGCCAAACCCTCATAAACTTTCAAAAACTCTTTTGCTTCAATTTCAAATTATGCTACCCAAAACCATGTGTGTGTAGGAATGAGCTCAAATCTCTTAATAAAAGTTTAACTCTACTTAGAGTTTCCAATTTTTGAAAATGCAAAGGTGTCTCCTTAAAATAAACTATTATTATTTTAATTTAGTTAATTCTTTTATGTATGCTTTTCAACTTTAAATAGAATAATCTTTATTTAAATTATTCTCACTTTGTCTTGTAATAAAAACAGACATTTTTAGAAAATATATTTATTTATTTAACTAATAATAATTTTTAGAGTCCATTATTTAAATTCAACTTCTAAATTTATCAATATTAAATCAAATATATATAATTGTGATAAGTCTAGTTTTTAATTAAATCTTTAAATTTGTTTCTTCCATTTAATTAATTTTTCAATCAATGATTTTTCTTTATAAAATTTCCATTTAATAATATATTTGGTTGATTTAATTATTCTTAAAAATCACAACATACCCACAAACTCAATAAAATAAAACTCAACTAAAAAGCAAAAATACGAATAAAACTCAAAGGTTAGAATCTTGAATTCACGTCACTTTAATGAATTCAGAAAGGTGAAGAACTCAGGTACTTGTCCTTTATTCTAGAATAATTAGGCTCAAATTTAGAATTTGGAATTGAGAACTAGCTCCCCTCTTTTACCATTGAGATATTGTGATAGGGCACACTCATCCTAGCAATTTAGGAAAGTTAATGCTTGATACCTGCAATTTGTATAAATGTCAAACATGTACATCTACATATATGTATCTAAACTAAACATGCAATGGTAGGGAGTGGTACATCATGTATATCCTGACTAGCAGGTGATTACAACTCTCTCCTATAATATCTCTCTTCCCAATCTTTTAAATATTTCCTACTTGATTTCATAAAAAAATGATGATTTCTCTCCTTTTTGTTTGTATTCATTTATATATTTCATTGCAAGAAGGGATGTGTCTATTCAAATTAGTTTTGTTATATTTATCATTTATTTATATTAATACTTTAATATTATTATATTATTATATATGTGAATCATATCATATACAATTTATTTCTCTATTAAATATTATGATTATAATGTAATATCATATTATATGATAATGATTTGTATATTATTTATTTATATTTTTATATAAGTCTCTTATTCAAATGTTGTATTTGATATTATGACATATTAAATTTATGATCCTATATAATATTTATATGTACAATTATCATATATTATTATTAATAGATAATATAGTATTATTATTTCATTCAATATTACTATATTTATCTAAGTAATGTATTATTATTATGGCAAAATATGTTATTTTATATTATAACTCTTTTATTTCACTATCATGATTAGGGGACATGACACCTCCCTCAACCATGTCAGATATGTGAAATATAAAGTAAAACATATATGTACACCATACACATGCAAGTATGGGGTAAGTGTAATCACCTAAAAATGGTTATCTAGACTATTAGCCCCCTTCTCAGCATTTTGTCTAATTTAATTAATCATTCACCTAGATCAAATTGCTAATAATCAATTAATTTGATTATAACCTATAGTTTGACTATGCTAGCCTAAGTTCATTATTTGATTAAAAGAACATGTCCCCTTTAAATTAAATAAAAGACTCCATTCTTCTAACCCACTTAATGTGCACACATAAAGTCCTTTTTCTATTTTTTAAATTAAAGGAAAAAGGCTTTGTGACTTTTGTCTTATATGGGAAGTCAACTTTTATTTTATTGGTTGACTTGCTTTTGCACATGGATCAATCCTATTGTCAAACTTCACCATTGATCTTTCATCATCTTGACCTTGATCTCTACCATCCATATGAATTAGAGAGAGAGAGAGAGAGAGAGAGAGAGAGAGAGAGAGAGTTCCCCCTCAAAGGATCCATCCACCTTTTGAATATTGTTATGCTATAGGTTTTCTAATAGGTTTCTATGGAGATTTGTGGAGAACTTCTCATTCCTTATCTCATTTTATCATCACTGTTACATACTAGTTTAAAAGCATCTTCCATGGTAGCTTAGTTATTTTGTTGCAATAGTCTATCTCACATAGCATAATTAACTTGGATATTGTAATACTTTCATCTTGTTAACATAGCTATACTTTGCATTTCATCTTAGATTACTACATATTTGCATTGCATCCTTGAGGAACTCCTTTGTGGACATTTGCATTCTTGCATCTTGTCTTTGGAACCTCCCATTGCATGGTTTACTAACAAGAAGAGCATTCCTAAGGCTTAGCTAAGAGCCCTCATATTTGAATCATACTCTCTTGCACTCTGTGGATAGGGAGCTCTAAGCCAACATCTAAGCATTCTGAACTAATGGAATCACTTGGAATGGTTTATAGTGTGACACATTTTGAGTGTATATTGTTGGTGCCCACTATGGGGCAAAACGTCTTATTTTTGCTCTTCATCTTATTGTATTTCTGCATTTTCTACATTTTGTCCATAAATTTTCTTTTTTTTACAGTCATAGATTTCGAACGATATTTTTCCAATATCATGTGACATTTGTTAGTATTGTAGTGTGGCACTTTTCTTATAAAAGTATCGCACCCTAATACAGAACTATATTGCTCCAATATAGCCAGTTCTATCACTTGACTTAGGCAAAAAAATTGCGCAGGAAGATTCTATCACATGGATATATTGAGAAGTATCATATAACAAACTTCCAACAAAAACTATCACCTGACTTGAATTTTCTTATTGTTTGGGTGATTTTGTTAGTTTTTCTACTACTTATTGGTTTTTACAAGTCTGTTACTATTTGACAAAGGTTTCTTTATAGCTTTTTACTACTATTTTGGAACTAACTCATGGTGTACTCATAAAAAAAATGAAATTTGAATTTTGATGGTTCCATAGGATTTGGTCTTTTCTAAGTTGTTCCATGTGTATAAAAAATTACAAAAAAAGTTTTTTTTTTTTTCCCATAGTCAATCTTTCATGTAGGATGGTAGACATCATAACTCATACTAAGGTGTTAACATTTTCATAACTCATGTTTGTTATCTACTTTCATAAGCTCTAACTTGTGGTTTTTTAGGGAACACATGTCAAAGCTTCAAATGGACAAGGGCTACTAACATTTTGTAGGCATGTTAAAATTGTGATTGGGATTCTTTGGTGATAGGAGAGTATGATCTTCACCCTTGTGGTGAATCAAAAATCTTGACTTGCCTTTGGATTTTGAAAGCAAGGGAATAATTGAAGCTTCTTGATGTGTTTAAATGAAATGATTGGAATAGGAGAGTATGCTCTTCACCCTTGTGGTGGATCAGAAATCTTGATGTTCAAAAGTTGATCCACTTCTTATTTAGTCTAGAATCCTTTAGAGGGCCTACTCCTAGGAATCCAAGAGAAACAACCCAAGTGGGGACAAGAAAACTTGGCTATTCTGACCCACTATAACCTCAAGACTATCAAGGACACAAAATCTTGATAGACGTAGCACTTGTCTTACCTAGTGTGATTTCTTATGGAATTGTGACCATGAGAAGATCACTAGGGAGGAATTCTTAAGGTACTCTTGTGGTCACGAGACTAGTTACTTATCACAAGCTGAGGTGTCCTGTGTCAAGAGCAAGAGGAGTGATATGAGAAAAAAATCCTTTCTAAACAATTTATGTTAGTAGCTACCTTATTTTTTTGCTCAACTTCTTGGTGTAAGGATTGATCCTAGTGGATTACCTAGATCACCCCAAGATTTTACACTGACCATATTTATTCCCTTGGTTGTTCTTATGGAACTTCCATGACAAAGCCAATATCTCTTATGGGCATCCACTTGGTGTGAGGCAAAGGAGCACTTAGTGTGGGCCAAGTTTTTGAGTAATGAACCATGACTTCTAGGTAGATATGCTTGGCAAGTGTTCTTGAATGTGTTGACCTGTGTAAATATTCTTTCACATCAAACATCTCATTAGCATGGTAGAAAGTTGTTCTAATATCACATGATATGTGTGTTGGCAAGGTTTCTTTTTCCCTTGTTCAACTAATTGAGACATGCAAAATACCTTTATTTTCTGTAAACCATGTTTATTAACACAAACTAAAATCTCACACTATCTAATTTGAAAACTACCTAATTGTCAAACTAAAACATAAACTTTTGGGTCAACACTATTTTTTTTCACAATTCACCAGCAAACTATCACATCCTTTTATGGAGAAATATCATACAATACTTTTTGTCCAAATAAAGTATCACCTAGTTACTTTGACTAATATCTATTGCTTATACTAAATTATGTCACATTGCTAAAGAAAAACTATCATACCAAGAAAATGTGTCATCCGATTACTGTGAACAATTTTGTACAATATTTTACACTGTCAAAATGTCTCCTAAGTTATTGTATAGTCTCACCTAGTTGCTAAAGTGGATTTCTCTTTCTCTAAACATGTTCATAGGTTTTCTAAAGTATCTATACTTGGTTTGCCATGCTTTCTTAGGTCTGGAAGCTACATGCTACCATATGTTTTGCTAAAATGACTATCTTGAACTCTTGATTGTCTTGCTTTATTGGGAGAGTCATTCACTTGTCTTTACCTTTATATCTACTTGGCTACTTGGATATTTGGCTTCTCTACTAACTCTTCACTTGAGTCATTCATGTTGTAAGTTTCTTGGACACATTGTTTGACAAGTCATTCTCTCATTGCTACCCTCTATTTGACAAGTGGACACTCTATGTCCTATGGTTTGAACATCAAGTTATACTCTAGGATCTTTTATGCTTAGCTTTGCATCTACAACTATGGGATCTAAATCTTGTGCTATTAGATCTCAGCCAAGTTTGGATGATCCTGAGTTTTTTGAGCTCTTTAGGGAATCACAAAGCTTACACACTCAATATAATAAACTTGAAGAGACCCTAGACCCTACTTACACTAGTCTCACTAAGGTTATGATAAAAACATATGCTAAATTTGAGAAAATGGTCGAGGAACAAAAAACATCATCAGATGATTCTCTTTCTATTTCTTTATATGTAAAAAAGTCACATTCTTTAAGATCATCCTCTTCTTCTAGGTCTACATGGTCTACTTCAAGACATCAATTGTCTTTGCCTACTAGATCTAAAGGTCTTTTTAGAGAGCTAGAAAATGATACATCCTTGGAGCATGCGCCAAAATTTCACAACAAGCCAATCTTTGACCAATATAATAAAGACAAGATAGCTTGTTATTTGCTTGAGAAACAACAAAATGATTCTAGACATGTTTTTAAGAGAACTTGTACTCCCATATAAAATTCTTATGATGACATTTTAAGAACACTTCTTGGCAACAAGCTCATCGCATTGCCTAAGTCTAGCTCCTATGGAAATCCTTTCTTGGATGACTATTATGTGTATCATCAATCTATTGAGCATGCTACTTCTAATTAACCATAAAGTGCAAGATCTCATTGATGATGAGATTTTTGATCTTGGAACCTCTGGTGACTCATGTATTGAGGATACTTCTCTTGAACAAGATCATGTTGATAAACCTATGTCTAGTAGTGACTCCATTACATCTTCCACTTCTTCCAACACTCATGCATCTCTCAACACTTCAAAGCTTTCCAACATGCCTCTATCAAATAAAGAACTTAATGCTTTTCATGCACACTATACCTATCTCAAGGGCTACCTCTAAAAGAAACTCAAGCTAACCTTCACTTGGTTCCAAACCTTTTCCATGCTACTACAAATAAAAATCCTCAACCTTCATACAATTCTATGCCTACTCTAGCTAGTCCTTCATTACCTCTTCAAGGTCCTATCATGCAAGCCATATTTTATGCCTTATCCTTAGAAGTGGCTTCATGTCAAGAGGATTGTCAAAAAGAAAAGGTCATAAATGTCAAGAAAGATCAAGATCAAGCACCCTTTCATCTCCATCAAAATGTCACTCCTCCATACCCTATGTCTTAGCCACCTCCTAAGAGTGATGAACACACCACTTCCACTATTTCCCTTCAACTTACTAAAAATTATGGAAAAAGTTCTCTTCCTATGCTATCCAAAGCTACTTATCAAGATCAAAGCATCCACTCATGTTCTACTTCTCCATATCCGCTTCAAAATTATGTTGAAGCTTCAAGTGCTCCTATCAAAAATGTTTTTCCTATCAAAGTTTCTCATGAGTCTATTGATTTCTTTGACCATTTTGCTCACTCTAAATATGATGATATATCCCTTTCCACTATCCATTTGCATCTCATAAATATATCCTTGTTCATTATCCATCAAAGTTAAAACCTTCAAACCTTCCTTCCATATTGGGGCTGTATGTTCCTTCATCTGCTACATTTTCCATTCCTAGCTCTCCCATCACACCTCAAGATCAACAAAGACACTTATCCTTGATGAATTTTCATCCATCTATCCATCTAAACTAGTCATATCAGCCTTATTCATCCACAAATCCCAAGTCTTTTGGAAGCAATAGTCTTTTGGAAGCAATAATAAACATAAGAATCCATTGAAAAATGAAGATCACTATATTCTATCTAATTGACATGTGAATGCTAAGAAAGATAGAACATTCAAGAGACCACAAAGGTCTACTACCCAAAGAGCTAAATCAAAGAAAATATGGGTTCCTAAGTCCATCATTAATGAAATGCACTCTCAAGCATCCAAAGAAAAAGAAAAATCTAAAGATATGGATTCCCAAGTCTCTCTTGAAAGAATTGAATATTGAACATAAATCTAAGTTGACACTCAAGATTCCAAAGGCTTCCACTCCATCTTCTTTTAAACAATTTCCTCAAAAGCTTCCAAAGGCTTCCACTCTATCTTCTTCTAAAATTCTCCTACCACCTAATACATCTAAACCTCAAGCTATTTCAACTACAATTCCTCCATGATTACATGACCCTTCAAGGTATGTGTCAATGTTGATCTTGCCCACTTTTTGACCTACCCTCATGAAATCCTCTAAAATTTACACTTACTTGTTATCCATAATCCTACAATCCTTTCAAGCCATGAACTCTTATCCTCCATAGACCCTTCCTACTATTATCTTCCTTCCATCACCCTATCAACATCTTTAAGCATACTTATCCATGGTCTTGGCTTATCATGACTTATTCTTCCTATAGGAGCACTATCTAAATTGACAAAGCTATAGCTCTTTCTAAAAATTCAAAAAGTAGAAAAAAAATAAAAGAAGAGAAAAGAGTGAAAGTGTGCCTTGGTGAAAACCACTTCTTGTGGCACCTTGGTAGTAAAAGTAAAGAGAAATAAATTTTTCCTATGGTGAAAACCACTTCTTTTGGTGCCTTAGATAAGTACCATGATGAAAACCTAGTAAATCAACATCATGCATAATTCTTCCATAATCCATCTATTCCCTCTTCCTCTTTCATCTTGACAATGTTGAGCTATCCTTTTGTATTGGCTATCTTATCCACAAGATTTTCTATTGTGTGCTTTCTCATTCATTCATAGCCTGCATATCTAGCTTCGTTATTATTTCTCTAGCCCATCACTATCCTATCTATTTGACCCCTTGGTCTTGATCACAAAAAAGAAAAAAAGGTTCTTAGGTCTGTTGGCATGCCTACTCTTTTGGACTACATGCTTTCATACTATTGGCTTCCATTTCTTATCCTATATGCTATCACACTTATTGGCTTCCACTACGTATCCTACATTCTATCTCCTTTCATGGATTTCTTGGCTTATCCAAAACTTTCTTCATATGGCTATCTTTCCCTAGCTTGGATACTCTTGAGGAGTTAGTCCTTAAGAATTATTTTCACTTGCTTCATACTCCTTTCTTATCCAACTCTGATTATCCACCAACTTGTTTCTCCTTCATATTCTACACTTGCTTGAGAACTAATGATCTCTAAAATGTTCTAAAAATCCTTTAAAAAACATATATGATGCTGAAAAATCCTTAAAATTAGAAAATCTCCTAAAAAAATGATCATCCTAGTGAAAACCTAGCAATTGGCACTTTGATGTATCACCAAAAAAAATACAAAAATACAAAAAATACAAAAAAAAATGAAAAAATCCTTAAAAAATCTGGCAAGTGGTGAAAACCTGGAAATAGGCACTACTTGAGACCCTTGCACTTATGTCTACTAATCTCAATCACCACCTTTACAACAAATTTCCTAGCTTGGGATTGTTTCTTGTCCTCATCTCAGGGGTACATCTGTTTAGTCTATTGAGGTTTCCTTGTGCATTAGGGTTTCTTTGACCACTCACAAAATAGTGTTTCTTAACACTACCAACCCCCAACTTGACATCAAGTGTTTCTCAACACTTTTTTGATAGTTTACCTACAGTCTCTAATGTCATGATATTTCTCACTATTAGAATCAAGTCTTGAAAAAATGGCTAAGTGACTTACACACAGACTTAAACATTTAAATGACTGAGCTATGCTAATCTTTATTTTCTTTGTGTATTGTCTATTATGATTTCTTTGCTATATGTTCCTTCCCTAATAGTCTTTCAAGGATGTCATGGACTAGAAGATTGGGGATATGGGACATGTTTTCTTGATTTCTACTTATGGGTATACTTTGTTGGTCTATGGTGTTTTCAAGCATTCATGCTTGTCCTACTTGACACTTTGACTTACAACATATTATCCTTGAATATTTTTTCAAGACCACACTCAGGGATTATCTTGGCGCTTATGCCTTGATAGAGGTGTAATCTTGCTATATCAAACCTAGGAAATCTAATTGTGTAGCCATCTCAACTTATATGTCTTTGATGCTTAAATTAGATTTCCATATACCTATCTGATATCAATCATATTCATATCCTCGTAGTTATACTAGTGATGGTTGTATGATCTCATAATGTCCTTAATAAATGCTCAATGATGAAATTAGAGTCCAAATGTTATGTGCTTCTTGTTGGTGAACCACTTTGCATATTAGCTTGAATTATAGGTTTGTTCTCTAGCATAGTTTTTCATTCTTGCATATGGGGAGAGCTCTCTCTTCATCCTTTCTCAGACATATTGACAAACTACTTTCATATCTTCTTTGCTTTCTTCTTGATCATGTATTTTCACCTTCTTGATCTTTCACTTCATCTCTTTGCTATTGTATCATCACATCTATATAAAATTTTGACCTCTTACATAATTTCAATGACCTAGATCCATTTTCGAGATCAAAATTGAAATCCAACCTCATCTTGATAGTCAAAATTGTATTTTAAAATTCTACCTTCTTCTAAGAAATTACATTTTTAGGTCTAATCTTCAAATATTTTTTGGGGCATCTTCATTTCTTCATGTCTTCTTCACTTCTACACTTAATATCTACTTTATTTTCACCTTTTTATGTCTAAAATCACTTTTTTACTTGATTTGACCTAATTTCATGCTTTATCCTTTGTGGTCAACTTTGGTAAACTAGGGCATTCTATCATTTTTGTATGGTCACTCTTTGGTCCTAATCATCTATCTATCATCTTGGACACTGCTGTAGCTCAATTTTCTCATATCTTGATCATTTTATCACTTCCCTTACCTCATTTTGATTTTAGTCCTGAGGGAGAAGAAATACTCTATCATCGCTTGCTATAGCTATCTATTTCTCAGGAGCATATGTTAAATCTTTTAATTTACTCTCAATCTATCTATTTTTCTAGGTGTTAGCATTCTTCTTGAATTTTTACATCATCTCTTTCCTTGTGTTTAGTACTATTGCTAATTAGGTTGTACATTCAAGATTTTCTATCTCTTTCTATATTATGTTCTTTAGAATCAGATATCTTTATCTATTGCTGCCTACATGGCTTATATTTTCTTTGACATAATGTGTTCCCAAATTGATCATGCATTAGTCAAAGAGGGGCAAATGTAATCACCTAAAAATGGTTATCTAGACTATTAGCCTTGTTCTTAAAATTTTGGCTAGTTTAATTAATCATTTACCTAGACCAAATTTCTAATAATTAGTTAATTTGATTATAACCTATAGTTTGACTATGCTATCCTAAGTTCATTATTTGATTAAAAGAACATATCTCGTTTTAATTAAATAAAAGACCCCATTCTTCTAACCCACTTAAAGTGCACACAAAGTCCTTTTTCTATTTTTCAAATTAAAGGAAAAAGGCTTTTTGACTTTCGTCTTATATCGGAAGTCAACTTTTATTTTATTGGTTGACTTTCTTATGCACATGGATCACTCCTATTTTCAAACTCCATCATTGATCTTTCATCATCTTGACCTAGATCTCTACCATCTATATGACTTTAAAAGAGAGAAATTTCCCCCCCTCAAAGGATCCATCCACCTTTTGAATATTGTTATGCTACAACCTTTCTAACAAATTTCTTTGGAGCTTTGTGGAGAACTTCACATTCCTTGTCTCATTCTATTATCACCATTGCATACTAGTTAGAAGAATCTTGTGTGGTAGCTTAGTTCTTTTGTTGCAATAATCTATCTCACATAGCATAATCAACTTGGATATTGTAATACTTTCATCTTGTTAACATAGCTACACTTTGCATTTCATCTTAGATTACTCCATATTTGCATTGCATGATTGAGGAAATCCTTTGTGGACATTTGAAATCTTACATCTTGTCTTCGGAACCTCCCATTGCATAGTTTACTAGCAAGAAGAGCATTCCTAAGGCTCAACTAAGAGCCCTCGTATTCGAATCATACTCTTTTGCACTCTTTGGATAGGGATCTCTAAGCTAACATCCAAGCATTTTGAACTCATGGAATCACTTGGATAGAATGGTTTAGAGTGTGACACATTTCAAGTGTAGATATTATTATTAATAGATAATATATTATTATTATTTTATTCAATATTATTATATTTATCTAAGTAACATATATGCCAAAATATATTATTTTATATTATAACTCTTTTATTTCATTATCATGATTAGGGGACATGACATCTCCCTCAACCACGTTAGATATGTCAATCATAAAGTAAAACATACGTATACACCATACACATGCAAGTATGGGGTAAGTAACCATAAAATTGTATATAAATCATCCATATAATTTTCATCATGAAAGAAAATAAAATCACTATATCAAGTATGCAAAACATCATCATCAAAAAAATAATGATAAACACATAAAATATCCAAGTATAAAGTAGCTCATCAAATATATAATCCAAACATGTAAATAGTATCAACCAAATTAGGTTACCAAGCACCACTAAATCAAATCATATAACCATAAAAAATGTCCTAAAAGTATTTGGAAATATAATAAAATGAAAACTAGGGGTAGGAAATACACCCTCTTTATAGTCCAACATTCCATGGACTTGAACTCCTGCTTCTTCTATCTAAAATTCCAAGGTACCTATCTTGAATATCCACATGCAATACCATGCTAATCTTTCCTTCTACTTATGATGAGGATGTCATGATGACCTATAAAAGATAAACATTAGTATACTGGTACTAGGGCATAAAAATGACACTAACTAGACTCCTAAACCTAAACTACAAATGTTCCACTCCCCAAGGTGGCTTAGAAGATACTCTATTCTAAGGAATGAGCTTCTTTGAGTCAACAAAGGGGGATACCCATTTTTGAAGTCAAAAATGGGTCTTGTGTTGTGGAATCACAATATTTTCTTAAGGAAATCAACTTTATTCTAATGAATTCATTGGATAAAAGAGACATTGTCTTCTTTATGGCCTGAAACTCACTAGCCATATTGTTCTCAAGTTTAGCAAGTGGAGAAGTTTTTTTCTCAAAGAATGCAATATTTTAAGGATCATACCCTGAATATGTAATAATTGGCATTGGAGAAATAATAACCTGTTGTAGTAAAGGTACTAGATTCAGTAGGGGCATTTTATTGGGCATAGTAGGCACTCCTACTAGAAATGGTGGTATGGTTGTTGCATTATTTAAAATGAAGGAAGACACAACATTCTCTTCACTATGGGGATCTACCTACTATTAGAGTGGGGTTGCCATTGCACCAAAAGATAAATCTATCAATACTCAATACAACCACTCAACTTATAGTACATAAGAAGCAGTTAAGCCCTTGTCATGAATCTTGAAGGGAGCACTAAAAAAATTTGTAAGACCTGCTTTGTGAATGTAACAACCTTTTTGAAGACCTTCTCAAGCATATCAATGTCTCTAGGAGGGAGACTTCTTACAAAAATAGATGTTAATGAATCCATTATTCTCAAATAGATCTTGATAGTAGCCTCTTGTGGTAGATTGTAAGGAGACACCATTATTTGACACATCCTATAGAAGTGATGATTAAACTACAAAATAGACTCGTGGGGATCCCTCTTAATTGAGATGAACTGATGATGTAGGATGGTTGGATCAATGTAGAGCTTGAATTATGCTAGAAGCTTCCTCTCAAAATAGTTCCAATCTCTAATTCATATTGGTGGTAGATTGAGGTACCAATTGATTATTGTTTCTCCCAAGGTGTAAGGAAACAAGCGACATACCACATCCATATGCTAAATATGGTTCCCATTACCAATTTCCTTAAAAAATTTAATATGATATTCTAATGTTCATGATTCTCCATAGATTCACTATGGTAAAAAAAAATTAGGATTTTTGGGCAAGTTGTGTAATGGATTAGTTAGGTTTATGGTGAGCTTTTGGCTTTGAAGAAAACCATGATGCATGATGGTGGTAGTTGACTTTGTTGTTGGTGAGGGTTGAGTGAAATAGTGGAGAGAGAGGTAGTAGAGTGTGAGGTAGATGATGATGATGGAATGTATGGTATGAATGGATGGAGCTTTGGTATCCCTTTATCATTATGAGTTTTTCAAAGATGGTTGAGTTCTAGGAACTCATGTTTTCTAGGTGATGACCTCATTAATCTCTAAAAGGGAGATAGTGGATCAAATTTTTCTAATTTTTTCACCTCTAAGATAATACACCATTGGGTTGGATGCACCTTTCTATATAGTGCACCTTGTTGATTGATGCACCTTCACATGAGTGCACCTGGGCACCTTAGTGACTATGAAAATCTAGACTTGAAATTTGCAGATTAGTGAGATTTTAGACTTAAAATTTTGAAGAAGCCCTCCTTCTAGCACCACTTCTATTGAGTCATCATTTTACATGATTCCAATGGCATAAATCTTTATAAATTTTTATATTAAAAAGTTGATCAAATTAACCAACTCCAACGTTCCAACTTGTTATTTTTTAACTTGTTAGGTATCTTAATTGAAGATAAATGTGAATGTTCACAAGGAGACCTTTGCTAGTATCTTTAATCTACAACAACTCTTCTAAAGAAGCACAACCACAAACCAATGTATCTTTTGTGTATTTTTTAAATTTTAATGATGAATGCAAGTTCTAACATATTCTAACCATGTGTTCAAAAGAAAATAATAGAGTTGGGGTAACACAAAATTATAGAAAACTACTAAAAATGAACTTCCTAGTGGACATAAGCCAAAGAAACAATATGCCCACAAATTAAATTTTTAAAAGGGATCAAGTAGAATACTAATGAAATTAGGATCATCATGTCCTCAACTTCACTAATGCAACATCAAAGGGAACAATGAAAACCATAGGGTTTTTCATAATTCATCAAATCATAAAGCCACAAAAAATGTGCTTACATTTAACAAATTGTTATGCAATAAATTGAAGGTGATCCTTTCTCCAATTCATCAGTGCAATAGAGTAATTTGTTAATAAATGACAAATACTAGAACTAATAAATCACACAAGCATTAACCTACAATAAAACCATTGGATCTATCACTATTCATGAACACAAAATTCATAAAGGAAAGGCACATTTGAGCAAGAAACACTACACACAAAATGAGAGTACTAATATCATACTTTAATGCATCAAAATACCAAAATTGAATACATATTACATCTCTATATTTATAGGAAACCCTATCCTTAATGAAAATTTTGGATATAGGGCTTTTTCCTTGAAAAAGAATGCTAAAATTACTAATTTCAAGCATATATACAATAAACTCCTAATTAGGTGCTATGTAGGTTTGCACTCTTTATTTTATTAATTACATGGTTTATCATGGACCTTTACATGACTCAAAAACTCATAAAGAATGAGAAGATAAGAAGAGAGAAGACTATAGAAGATATTGGAGTCTCTGGAACTTCTTTAGATACAAACTTGGGATCCATTGTGTGTCTCTATCTATTAAATCATTGCCAAAACGTATTTTTGGTTCATGAAACACTAAACAAACAAATCTGGGAGTTAATTGTTAGCACCACCACAACTTATCCAACATCTAGGTCTTTTTGGCCTTTGACCAAAATGATTTTTAGATGTGCTTCTTTGAACTTTTGGGTGGAAAAAGTGATTTCTTGACGATTCATCAAGTATAAAACTTCATACTTTTCCCTTACTTCTCTATGGAAGTTACAAACTTATTTCCTTACTTCTACAAAATATTCCAACTTAGAGTCCAATTCCCTCTCTATATCTTGGTTTTGAAAATGTGTCTAACATCTTCCTTAGAGGATATTGCTTTGAATGATGCTCAAAATTATGTGCAAACTTTTCCACTAAGCATAGTTGTATTGTAGATTTTTCATCAAAAATCTCCAAGCTGAACACACTATTGTACTTATTAGCTTCTAATAGTTGGGCATATGTTCTTCCCTACATATCTTGGACATACTTATACATAGATAACATGACCTTATCAATGGCTTGAATATTGTTAATCTAATCATAAATATTATCTAGTTCTTCTCTTGTATAACTTCTAGCAACATTTGATATCTCTCACTTCGAGTATAAATCCATGAAGTGTGACTTCTTGGACATTCCTTAGAACTTGAAATTCATGGGTTTGGGCATGATCTTAGTTGTTGCAAAAGATGAGAAAGCCATGGTAATCTTGGGGGACTCAAGGACCTTTGGATGTTTCGGATATGGACACTTGCATACCTTTAGAGATAATTTCTTCACCAAATCTTTAAATTTCCCACTTGCAAACCTTCACATGAGTGCACCTTTGGAGACAAAATTACTTCCACCAAAACTTCAAATATTGTACTAGCACACCTACGCACCTTAAGGGGTCACTGAACTTATGCATTTTCAAATTGAAAAGTCATTCACCTTTATACATTTGGGACTTTATGTATCTCCTATATGCCTAAAATGTGGGCACGCTTCTATGAGTCATTATATCCAAGATTGCTAAAGAATGAGGTCTCGAATGGTGGCTCGTAGCTCTCTATTCATGGAGTGCAAGGGTTTGTAATGGAGGCCCTCAGTTTGACCTAGTTTTTTCCCATGCAATTACACCATGAAACAAGAGATTCAAGGATCCAAAATATGCATGCAAATAAAAATGCAAAATAATCTATATGATAACAATGCAAGATCTAATCTATGAAAGCAAGATCTAATCTATCAATGTAAGATCTAATCTATCAAAGTAAGATCTAAGCTAATATGAAAATGTAAGGATGAAACCTCATGATGGAAGCCATGGATGCATGAGAGAAGAAGATATGAAGATAGAAGTTCTCCACAAGAAAAGCTTTAGTATTCAAACTCCTTCAAAAATCGCTCTCCAAACTTGTAGCATAACAATAACATAATAATGGATGTCAAAAATGAGGACATGGTTATCCCTTATAAAGAAAAATGTAGAAATGGGAAGCTTCTCACAACCAATATGGGATAATAGAGTTTAATCCATGTGAGACAAAATTCCACCAATCAGAAAAGAGGAGAAGAATTAAATGAGGGAAGGAAAAAGAAATTTATTTAATTTTTATTTATTTCATTTCCTTTTTCGCATGGTATTTATTTAATTAAAAGGGAGAAAGTTCTTTTAATTAAATAGGAAATATTTAATTAAATGAAAAGAGGGGTTTTTCTCTTAATTAATTAAATTTGGATGAATTCAATTAAAAAAGAGATTTTCTTTTAATTAAATGGGGACTTATTTTATTTAATTAAAAGGGAGATTTTATTTTAATTAAATAAGACTTAGGATAAAATGATCAACCCTAGAAAAATAAATAAGTGACTTTGATCAAGGAACTTGATTTAAATTGATTTAATAAAATATTGCAAACTGTTACCATATTTTGTTTGCCCCACCAAATTTCAAAATTTGAATGTTACCCCGCCCAACAGTCACCTCCCCAATTACTAATATTTTAATACCCACAAAGATATCAAAATTACCTAAGTTCCAAACCTTATGATATTTTTATGCCTCGCAAGTTCTTCACGATCGTCGGATCTAGGCCGATCGATGGTCGTCGCCATCTTGCTATGACAAAGTTGTGTGAAGGTTACGATGGTGACATAGCGTCTGGTCGACG
The DNA here is from genome assembly GCA_028749045.1 of Cupressus sempervirens. Lineage (NCBI taxonomy): Eukaryota > Viridiplantae > Streptophyta > Pinopsida > Cupressales > Cupressaceae > Cupressus > Cupressus sempervirens. The sequence continues at coordinate 276,155,902 of CM053788.1, read as the reverse complement.
CGTGTCCAGTGGGTCCAGCTTGTAGGGCAGAGGATGGCGCTGGTCGAAAAAGTTTTATCGCGGGTCAAAAATGTTTTGTGGTGACATAGCGCCCGTCCAAAAAAGTGTGCCAACGATGGTGAGTCAGCATGTTCGGTGGCAAGGTTTGGCAAGCCAGAGAAGATAAAGGTGAGTTTTTAGGCAAGCGGTTGGGTTACCTCAAGTACTTCATCTGCCCAGTTGGCAAAGTCTGGTATCACGGTAGCAAATCAGAGCAAGCCACGTGCACCAGATCTTCAGTTCAGCCAGCACAGTCAAGAGACAAGTCTTCACGATCGTCAGATCTGCAGAGATCTACGACTGGTGCTATCTCGCCATTAGAAACCGCTCAGGAGATAATGATGGCGACATAGTGATAGGGCGCCACGTGTCCTGGTGGGACCATATTTCATGCCGCCAGTGAAATAGGGATTAAATGACTGATAGACCAACAGGGAAGTGCCACATGTACCACAAGCCCAGCAATTTACGAGGGGGGAAGGTTACAAGAAGGTGGGTTTTCATGATCGTTAGATTAGAGAAGATCAACAACTGTCACCATGTCGCCATGGTGAAGATGTGTGATCTTTACCATAGTGACATAGCAACAGGTCGCCACATGTCAGTGGGGCCAGGTCTTGCCAGGGTGCGGTCGTTGAGGTGTTGCCAGGTGTCGGTTGGATACAACAATAGTTGCAAGGGTGGGACCAAAAAATGATGGGTCGGGGTAAGGACAGTGTGGAGTATGATGAGTCTTCACGATCATCAGATCAAGGTCGATCGATGGTCATTGCCACCTCGCTATGGGTAAGTCGTTCGAGGTTTATGTTGGCGACACAATGCCTTGTTGACACGTGTCTCGCTGGCCCGGTCAGGAAGGACAGTCGGTGGCTGGCAGTTAATGTAATCATCACAGTTAATAGTAATATTTGCAAGGGTGGCGCGGTTAGTTCGATGACAGAAGGTCAACCATGAAAGACTTCCCCAGGTGGCAGAATGAAGAAAGGTAATTGGCCTGCATGACCCAGCTGGCTCGTATAGCCTATTTGACTTGCTTCAATCCTGTTGATTCATGAACCAGGAAGCAAAGATGATCAACGTTATCTTGCGATCTGATCTTCGCAATCTATTTTGACCTACCAGAAATGAATGCAAGGCATAGGGAAACACTCCACCATCTCAGTCGATCCATCTACTATGTTAGGATCATTCATTGGCACCACTTCTGTCTACTTGAGGTGTTCCTTCAGTCAAATATCTAATTTTGTACTTCAGAACCATGCTCGAGTGTGATCTTTGATCAGATATTTTGGGGTTCAATGGCAGTAGTTGAGCAGTTAATGCAGAATCATTTCCCTCAGTTATGCCTGAACTATAAAGGCAATTTTGTAATCTTTTCCAAAGGGTCGACTCTTTCTGATTTCTCTGATATTGCTCTACAACTCTCAGTGTAACATTCCATGTGCCTTTGAATTGAATGATTCTCTATTTTATCTCCTTCAGCCATTAATGTGTATGTGCATCCCTTTTTCCTCTCATTGGTGTATTGTCGAGATCTATAGCCTGCATACTATATCTATCTTTGCCTACTGGATAATATATAAGTGAGATTCCTCTTTCCTTGTGTTATTCAGTTTGGTTTCTTGATCTGCATGAGGTTATTAGATCAAAACAAGCCTGTATGTATATATCCTTAGTTTGATTCTGGTTCAATAGTGCACATATGGGTAGAAATGGGTCTGAACACTCTATTTTGGTGCATCACCTCCGTAGTTTAGGTAGGGTAGAGTTGTTTTCTACATCTCCTTCTTCCCCTTTTCCTTTTGAGAGTAGTTAGGTGTGCCCTGATAGTAAGAGGAAGTCAGCCTTCTCTGGAGACTCAACCTGGTAGTTCAAGTTCCACAGCTTGGAAGTTGTTTCCATGTTTCACTAGGTTGTCCTCGTGCATAGGCCTTGGACAAGGGTGCAAACCTAAGTGACAACACAAACCATTGATTTAGAAATTTTGATAAATTGAATAATGGGGGCCCATAATCTAGGTGTCCATTTTAGTGTGCAAACATTTGCCCCTCTTTGACTAATGTGTGATTGATTTGGGAACACATGTAGTCAAAGAAAGAAATTTGAAGTGTGAGGTCCATTTGGGATCACAAAACAACCTAGATGTGTGGTCGATTTGGGAACACATCAAGACAAAGAATACAACTAAATTTTGACTTTAAAAAGTTGAGGATAAAATTGATAAAATTGAATCAAGGATTGAAGTTGATAGTAACTGCCCCCTCATGATCGAAATTGAAATGAGATAGAGGAGAAACAAAAAATTGATGAATTTGATCAAATCAAACAAAAGAAAAAGTTCTTGATGTAAGATCAAAGATATAAGAATCATAGAACCAAGGTAGATCATCAAGCATGAAATATGATGCCCAAAAGTTGAATTAGAAGAAAAGAAGTGGGGTAAAAGAAAATGGAAGATAGAAGTTTGGAAGAGATGAAAAGAAACAGAAAGAAGAAAAGAAAACTTTTCATAAGAAATAGAGTTCTCCAAAATCAATCAACTGTTTAAGATAGAAATTTTGATTGAGATCATGAAAGAAGATAAGGAAATGAAGATCAAAATGTGACCACAATTGATTAAAAATCCACAAGAAAGATGATGAGAAAACCCTCGCAAACTCATAATGCAGCTTAAAAATGCAAACTAACATGAAGTCTAATAATGCAAGCTACATGAAAATACAATGGTTTACTTGCAATAGAGAAACTGTAACATAGGATTTTGTGTTCATCATTCATTAGAGAATGTAAAAGAACTTATTTTCATCATTGGGCCATTATTAATGGACATAAAGAAATCACACAATCATCACTAGTTACAAGCACAACTATGAAGATATGAATGTGGTTTATATCGAATTGGAATGTGGAAAGATTTTAACATAAGCATCAAAGATATAAAGGTCAAAATGACTATTATGTTAGCTTACCCAATTTAATGTAGCAAAACTATGCTTGCATCATGGCATAGATGCCAAGATGACCATAAGAATGGTTATGCAAAAATAGTCAAGGATGATGCCTCAAATCTCCTAAGTGTTTCAAAGGGACAACAAGAGACACTCTAGAGTTTGAAGACCACACCCACAAGTAGAAAACAAAGAAAAACATGCCCCATGCCCCAAGTCCTCTAGCTATGCATCTCGGAGAGACTTATCAGACAAGGACACTAATAGTCAGCACACAAAGAAAAAGTCATGACATAAGTCAAGCATTAATTGTTTGTGTTTTAAAAATTTAAGTGTGTTAACTGATACTAAGTTTTGAGGATAAGGATCAAATGCTTGAAAGAAGGGAAAATCAAATGACAAAATTGGGCAAGACCAAACTGATAAGTGTTGAAAAACACTTGATGTCAACAGTTGTATTAAAAAATGCAATTGGGGTGGTGTTGAAATGCACCATTTGAGAGGTGTCTTAAAGACTAACACATCCATGAGACCAAATCTGACATAGTTATGCCCCCTAGACAAAGACCAATTCCAAACAAAGGCAGCAAGGACAAGGCATGATGGAGAAAGGCTAACTATCGAGGACATACGCTAAGAAATAGGGGTGCAAAGGCCTCAAGTAGCTAATCCAAGTGAATCTAAGGCCAAAAATTCAACAATCTCATAATCTCTCAAATTTAGCATCACTACAAAGAGCTCAGAGAATGGAACCCAATGCAACTTGAATGGGTGAAAAAGGAGCTCGTATGCAGTGGTTACACTCGGTCAAAGTTCTAGTCAATAGGCAAACTAGAGGGCTAGATAAGGGGCAAAATCAAACCATCTCAAAAGTGGTCAACAATGGATTTCAAAATGAAGAGCATGATGAAAGCTTTCCAACAACATTTGTTTCATCAAAAACGAAGATCGAATGTGAAAGTTATGACGGTTTGAAGTTCAGGTAAAAGTGTGAATTTTGATGATGTTAGCATGACAATATAAAATCTTAAAGAGAGGGAAAAAATTAAAATTAAAATTAAAATGATTATTTAATTCAAAGTAAAGGAATTAGTTTATGGGAGTTGAACTCTCAACCATTGCCCTCCTAAAAGTAAGGCCAACCAATGGGCTATTTATAGTATATTTCATGTTATAGGAAGAATTGTTATATAGCCGCAACAAACAGCCCGCCCATTATTTAAAATAAGGATTTTTGCTATTTTGTTATAACTTTTAACCCCAAAAATTAGTAAAGGCCAAAATAATAAGAAGGTTAAAGGGGATAAACAAAAATGTAATTTGTTATGAGGGAGTTAAGGGGGTTATTTTGTTATTTCAAATTGGGCCATGTAATTATGGTGATGGTTATATGGTTTTAAGCCATTTTTGGATAAAACCATGTATAAAAAGGGGTGTAGTCCTTTTGTAAAGGCATTCTTCAATTAGAGCTTGGAAGGAAAATTTTCTCTTGGGAGAAGTTTTGTAATTCTTGAGGGAGTTTGTAGGTGAGAGATTATTGTAAGCACAACGTTATTATCTTCAAGTGTGAAAGAGAGAGATTGTAAAGGCTAAATCTTGGATTTTGTAAGAAGGCATATTTTCCCTTGCAACATTAATAAAGCAGTCCCCAAATTAAGAAGCGGAACTAGAGACGTAGTCCTAACCGGAAAAACTTTGTTATCAAATTGTTTGTGTCTCTTCTATCTCTTTCTTATTTCTCTCATTTTTTTAAGTTATGTTCTTTATTTTATGTTATTAGACACATTGTTAAATTTAAGTGTTTAATGCATAAATCTTCTTGTAATTTCAATGGTTTAAGATAAATAGCCACACATTTACTGCCTAGATCAAGAATTTACATTTGATTAATAGGATTAAGTCATTAAACTAATAAATCTTAAATCAGATCAAGTTTGGTATCAAAGCCTATTTTGCAAAGAAATTGCAGGTGGTGAATGTTAACCAGGTCAAGATTTAAACAAGGAGAAGGTGAACTTGAAAAGTTCAATCTAGAGATTGGGATAAGAAGAACTTTTTCACAAGTCATGGAATTTGAATAGAATCTTCCTAAGTTTGACGCAAAAGCATTCCAAAGATCTTTTGTGGAGTTAAAGGCTTTGGTTGACATTCTTCTCCAAGAGAGACATGAATGACAGTTGAGGAAAGCAAATAAAGCTAAGAAGAAGAAGGAAGCAAAATCCTCATCAAAATATGTGAAAGATAAAGGAGTAGGAGGTGGTAGTGACCCTCCTGAACCTCTATCTATTTCTTCATCATTTTCTTCATCTTCTTCATCTTCTTTGTTTATTTATTCTTCAAAGAAACCTAAGCAAGTTAATGTGCCTTTGTTAAAACTAGATGTTAAGTTTGATTTTCCTATATATAGTGGTGAATTGGATGCAAAGAAACTAGATAATTGGCTTAAGAAGATTGAAGTGTACTACAGGGTTTAGAAGATTTTGGATGATTCTTCCAAAATCGAGCTAGCTACTCTCAGGATTAGAGGTACTGCATTAGTCTAGTGGGAGACTAAGATCCAAGAAGATCTTGCTACACATGGTAAAATTATTTCAACTTGGTATGAATTTACTTCTACTTTGAAGAAACAATTTTATCCTTTAGGTTATTTGCAACAAGCCATTATGGATTGCCAAAATCTAAGGCACGGTAAAGGATAGTCAGTACAAGACTATAAATAGGTGTTTAGGAAGAATGCATTAACTCTTGGAATTCCTCTTTATACGCATGATACTTTGTTAAAGTATGTAGGTGGAATGCATTCATATTTGAAGCATACAATATTGATGTTTAGTCCTTCTAACTTTGACAAAGTATGTTTTCAAGCGACTCATATTGAAGCAAGTGGAGGAGACATGAGTTTCAATTCTAAGAAGCAAATTACTTCCCTTGATAGCATCAAGAAAGGAAAGAAGGCAGCCATAGTAAAGCAAGAGGAAGGTGACATGCCTACTTGTTTGCATTGTCAGAAGAAAGGACATGCAAATGAAAAGTGTTGGAAATTACATCCAGAGTTGAAACCAAAGTGGTTTAAGGATCGTAAGGGTATGAAAAAATCTACGATTGTTGTTCAAGATCTTGGATCAGATCCTAGTGATGAAACAACAACATCGGTTGTGGGTTTGAAAGGTAAAGCTTATGTTGATTCTACAACTAATGTTTCATGTGATTCTACTTCTAAAAGTCATGTTGTTCTTGAAGATAGTAAAAGGTGTGAACTTTTTCATATAAGGGTGATTTCTAAGAACACGAAAATTGATATATTGATAGATAGTGGGTCTTAAGTCAATCTGATTTCAAAAGAAATTGTTAAACAGTTAGGATTGGAAACTAAGCCACATAAGAGACCTTATCCACTAGGTTGGGTGTGCAATGATAATAGATTGCAAGTTACTAAGCAATGTAAGTAAAGATTTGCAGTAACATCCAAGTTCATAGATGAGGTTGAATTTGATGTGATTCCACTTGATATTTGTGGGATTGTGTTGGGTAGCCCATATTTATATGATAGGAAAGCTATCTTCTACAAAGAACATAACAGGTATCATTTGTTTAAATATGGAATTGAATACATTATAAGAGCTCATTGCATGAAGAATGCAGGATTGATTATAAACACAGGGCATTTGAAAATGATTGTAAATACAAGCAATAAACTGACTCGCATGTCTGTAGTAGCTAGTGAGGATCAAGTGCAAGCAAAATCAAGTCTTCAACCAGTGATGGTAAAAGAGGATTTGACAGGTTCATTTTCTAGTGATGTTTCTGTACAAGAGGTCCAAAAAGATGATACTTTTTCCATTTCATCAGTTATTTCAACTTTTTTGCTTCTATTTCTACTAGTTGGTACTATGTGGGTGATGGATGTAATAGTGGAAACTGGTAGATTTATGGTTGGTTGTATTTTTAGTGTTATGTCATTCTTCATAATGTATTTGATGGTTCAGATGATCAAAATTCTAGTAGTTTGTACAGGTAATATAGGACAAGTGAGGTGAACATGTCGTCACTTCCATTCTATGTAAAGTAGACTATTAGAGGTCCAAAAGCTTCGCAGTGGGGAGGAATAATCTAGGTGAATCTAAGGCCAAAAATTCAATAGTCTCATAATCTCTCAAATTTAGTATCACTACAAAGAGCTTAGAGAATGGAACTCGACGCAACTTGAATGAGAAAAAAAGGAGCTCATATGTAGTAGTTACGCTCAGTCAAAGTTCTAGTCAACAGGTAGACCAGAGGGTTAGATAAGGGGAAAAATCAAACCATCTCAAAAGTGGTCAACAATTGATTTCAAAATGAAGAGCACAATCAAAGCTTTCCAACAGCGTTCGTTTCATCAAAAACATAGATTGAATGTGAAAGTTATGATGGTTTGAAGTTCAAGTAAAAGTGTGGATTTTGATGACATCAGCATGACATCATAAAATCTTAAAAAGAGGAAAAAAATTAAAATTCAAATTAAAATGATTATTTAATCCGAATTAAAAGAATTAGTTGATGAGAGTTGAACTCTCAACCATTGCCCTCCTAAAAGTAAGGCCAACCAATGGGCTATTTATAGTTTATTTAATGCTATAGGAAGAAATGTTATATAGCCACAACAAATAGCCTACCCATTATTTAAAATAAGGGTTTTTGTTATCTTGTTATAACTTTTAACCACAAAAATTAGTAAAGGCCAAAATAATAAAAAGGCTAAAGGGGTTAAATGAAAATGTAATTTGTTATGAGGGAGTTAAGGAGGTTATTTTTTTATTTCAAATTGGGCTATGTAATTATGGTGATGGTTATATGGTTTTAAGCCATTTTTGGATAAAATCATGTATAAAAAAGGGTGTAGTCCTTTTGTAAAGGCATTCTTCAATTAGAGCTTGGAAGGAAAATTTGCTCTTGGGAGAAGTTTTGTAATTCTTGAGGGAGTTTGCAGGTGAGAGATTATTGTAAGCACAAATTTATTATCTTCAAGTGTGAAAGAGAGAGACTGTAAATACTGAAGCTTGAATGTTGTAAGAAGGTGTATTTTTCCTAGCAACATTAATAAAGTGGTCCCCAAATTGAGAAGCGGACCCAGAGATGTAGTCCTAACCAAACAAACTCCGTTATCAAATTATTTGCGTCTCTTCTATCTCTTTCTTATTTCTCTCATTTTTTTTAGTTATGTTCTTTATTTTATGTTATTAAACACATTGTTAAATTTAAGTGTTTAATGCATAAATCTTCTTGTAATTTCAATGGTTTAAGATACATAGCCAAACATTTACTGCCTAGATCGAGAATTTACATCTGATTAATAGGATTAAATCGTTAAACTAATAAATCCTAAATCAGATTCGTAGTGCTCATTTCCAAGTTTTCACCACTTGGATTATTTTTTTTAAAAAAATTAGGACTTTTTATAATTTTTTTGTATTTTTGCTACCAAGGCGCCTGTTTCTAGGTTTTCACCAAGGCATTTTTTCTTTTTTTTCTGAATTTTTTGATTTTTTTGTATTTTTGAAATATATAATTTTTTTTGGAGATACATCGAAGCACCTATTGCTAGGTTGTCACTAAGATGATCATTTTTTTGGATTTTTGAAATATATCTTTTTTGTATTTTTTCAAGATCAATAAATATATACAAATAATATACAATGTCCCTAGACAAAAACAAGGACCAAACTCTCAAGAATGATCATATCATGCAATCCCATTCTCTAGCAAGGTGGAGGACAAGAGTGATTAGCAAGCTGGTGGAGGAAATGAAAGACAAGAGAATGAAGGAGAATAAAAAGAAGAAATCCTCAAGGGAAAACTCCTCAATAGTACCCAAGGTAGGGAAAAAAATGTCATGTAAAGCACATTTGGACAAGAAATGAAAGGCCAACATAGGATAATTCATGAAAGCATAATGTAAAAGTCAAAAAGATACAATCCAAAGGAGTAGACATGTCAAGAGGCTTCATAGCATTGTATTTTACTCTTTTTTATTAGATCAAGACCAAAAGGATAAATGGGAAAAGGATAGCAAAAGACTAGAATGAATAGAGGAAAATAGATACTAAGGCTAAACATGAAAGGAATGGAAAAAATATGATCATAAGATAGCTCACAAGATAGCCAAATGTTTGCGTATAGGTTAACATTGTCAAGATCAAAGAGAGGCGGAATGGATGAAAGATGTAGAAGAACTACGCATGATGTGTTGTTGTCAGATTTTTATCATGGTACTTATCCAAGGCACAACAAGGGAGTGGTTTTCACCATAGGATGAATTTATTTCTCCTTACTTTTGCTACCAAGGTCCTGATTACCACGTTTTCACCAAGGCACATTTTTCATATTTTTCATTTTTTCTTACTTTTTTTTTTAAAAAAATTTATCAATTTTTTATATTTTTTGGAAGAATTCAAGATTTTTAGATAATGTTCCTTAAAATTTTAAACCATGACATGCAAAGGATTTGAAATGATATGCTCAAAGATGCTGATAGGGAAAGGAAGATGGAAGACTAAAATGGAGGATATGGCTTCATGCAAAGTGAGTGAGATTAGAAAATGAAAATGAAGGGAAGATCAACATCAACACACACCTTGAAGGGTGATGAGAGGATGGAGAAAATGTAAATGAAGGAATATGTGAAGGAAAATGGTGAGTGAATAGAAGAGGTTTCGGTTTAGGTGTATGGAATGGAAGAATGCTTTTGGAAGAAGATGAAGTGGAATTCTTTGGAAGCTTGAATGTCAACTTCAATTGTTGTTCAACATTAGAATCTCTAAAGAGAGATTTTGGAATCCATATAGCCATAGGCCTCTTTTCATTTCTTTTTGATGATTTAGAGATAATATCTTCAATGATGGATTTTGGAACCCATACTTGTCTTATAATTTTTTTCTTAGATATCTCTTTTGAATTTATGCCCCCATGTTTATTAGAGTAGACATGGTGGTCTTCTTTTTTATATAAATTCTTGAATTACTTCTTTTTCTTGTATTGAACATTTAGTTTACTTCCAAAATACTTGGGACTTGTGGAAGAAGAAGGATGATATGACTGGTTTAGGTAAGTGGGTGGATGAAAAGGATTCAAGGATATGCATCTACGTTGATCTTGAGGAAAGAAAGGAGAGTGAGGGATGTAAGGACCCAAGATGAATGATGAATTAGGAGAGTTGGGAGGGGAAAGTGAAGGGACATAAGGACCCAAGATGGAAGGAAGACATGAAGCATTTAGTATTGGTGGGGGAGGTCCAAGGATGGATGTGGAAGATGCAAAAGGGTAATCAATAAGTTCATCAACATCTATATAACAATCAAGGACATCAGCATCTTTAGAATGACCATTAGAATCATGAACATCTTGAATAGGAGAAACTTCTTTGATAGGAGTACTTAAAGCTTGAGAAGACTTAGAAAGAGTAGAAAGTGGAAGAGAACATGGAGTGGTAGAACAAGAAGATGGAAGACTTTGATCTTGACAACGATCTTTGGATAGCATAAGTTTAGAGTTTTCTCTTGATTTTCAATAGGCACATCATTAGAAGTAACAACACTATTTTTAATAACCTTAGTAGAAGTATCATCTTTGGAAGGTGCAACTATAATAAGGTCATTTTGATTTTCAATAAGCTTAACAGTGTGAGTAGTAGCTTCATCTTTCTTATGAGAAGACTTAAGGCATGGTGGAATGAATGAGGAAGGGCACAAAGAATCAAAAAGATTATGAAATGGATCAGATATATTGTGAAAATAATTGGATGACATGGAAGGTTTTTGATCTTGATCTTTCTTTATATTCTTTTCTTTATCATTTTTAGAGTCCTCTTGACATGAAGCCACTCCTAAGGAGAAGGAACTATGTTGAAATTGTATGAAAGACTTTGGAATAGATGATGAAGGACTAGTTGAAGTAGGAATTATAGTGCATGAAGGCTTAGGCTCTTTAGGTTTAGCATTATCAAAAGTATTTTCAGCCAAGTGAAGGTTAGCTTGAGTTTTATTGAGAGGTACCCATTGAGGATAACTATAGGGAACTGCATGAAAATCATTAGGATCTTTGTTGGATGAAGGATTGGTATAAGATTTGAGAGACTCAGAATCTCTAGGGGATGTATGGATAGTGGAGAAAGTACAAGATGGAAGGGGAGCATCAGAAGACAAAGGTTCAACATTAACATGATCTTTCTCAAGAGTGTAATCTTTATTTTCAGCATGAGGGTTCTTAGAAGAGGAACTCTTATGCCATTGATGTTTTATTTTAGTAGAAAAAATTCTTTCTCTTCCTCAAAAAATACAGATTTATCATTTAGGTATTATTCACAAAAATTATCAATGTTGTTTTCAAGATTTGAGTCATATGGATTACCATCAATATCTATCTGTGACTCGTCCCCTTTAAGCACAAGCATGGGACTAGGAGGACTTTTAGGAATTGTAAGAATATAATAGTCATCATCATCATAATGATTGTCACTATAGGCATTATAGATAGGCATATCACAAGACTTTTCATGTTGTTCATTATGGTATGTCTCAATAAGAGGAATAAGACTCTCGGAAGAAGTAGAAGAAGAATGATATCATGAAGAAGAGGTAGGTGAAGACCTACACAAATGATATTTAGAATAATTATGGTAAGACTTGGAATATCAAGAAGTGCATAATATTTAGAAGAATCATCATAAGACTTAGAAGATGAAGAATGTGAATGATATTTAGAATAATCATGACAAGGCTTAGAAGATGAAGAATGTGAATGATATTTAGAAGAATCATGATAAGACTTAAAAGATGAAAAATCTGAACAATATTTAGAAGAACCATGATAAGACTTAAAAGATGAAGAATTTAAATAATATTTATAACAATAATGATAAGACTTGGAAGATAAGGAATCTAAATGATATTTAGAAAAATCATGATAAGACTTGGAAGATAAGGAATTTGAAAGATATTTAGAAGAATCATGATAAGACTTGGAAGATAAGGAAGCTAAACAATATTTAGAAGAATTATGATAAGAATTAGAAGATAAGGAATATTTGGACAAAGGATATTGTGATATCATATTGCATATGATCCTATCAAGAACGTCTGATTTCTTCCCTTTTTCCATATTTTTTTCACAAAGTTGGCATCCATATATCTATTGAAGTAACAACACTTTTCAAATTCAATAAGGAGGTCAAGTTCATATATGCTCAAATGATGGTCCCTAACAATATATTCAAGATCCATTGTTCTAGAAGAAGAAGAATCAAGCATGGAAGAAGAGAAAGGGTGAATAGAAGAAGGTAGGCTATATGATAATAGGAGGAAAAGAATCAAGAAGACATGAAGAAGAGGAAGAATGGAAATGGGAGACTAGAAAGACATGGAAGATAAAGAAGAAAGAAGACCAAGAGTTATTTTGTGAAATTTGATACCATTTGAGTTCATTTGAATGTTGACCAACATATAATAGCACTTATAACCAATGTAAAAGAAAAGGTACTAGTTGATAGGATAACCCTAAGAAATGTTGGTACCAAACTAGGATAGTAAAAGCACTCACTTGTCCAAAAGAGAAATGATAAGATAAAATATTGTAATAGGTGTAAACCAACACTGCCACAAAGGTGCCCATGATTTTGTGTGAATGCCCTAGCACATGTGGACTAGGAGGATGATTTACCCAAACTTTAATTAATTAAAATTAAATTTTGATGAAAGTGGATGGACAAGAGATTACTAAGACTCTCTAAGAACAATATCAAAGAATCCAAGGTATATCTTTCTCAACAAGGATGGTCTCTAACTCACCAACTCCAAACAAGGTCTCTTGTGAAATCAATGTTTAATAATTTAAGAGGTTAAAGTACAATAACTCAAGATGCAAACAAGCCTCTAACAATGGGGCAAGTAACCTAATTTGAACCGGATCAACTTAGAGAGATTGGAAATAATAGGACAACAAAGAAATTTGATCATAAAGTCTCAACTCAGGAACTCAAATTTTGTTCATTTTAAATTTCCAACTAGAAGTATTGGTAGATTTGTAATCATGACCCAAGAACGTAAGACAACAATTAGGGATTTTAAGAAAATGTCTTCAAACAATGAGCAAAGGACAAAGCAACCTTGCACATGAACAAGAATAGTATCACAATATCAATCTAATCCCTAGAACCACTACTATGTATGTTCTCAAAATATTTTCCAATCACACACATAGTCTTAGAAAAGAAAATTTGGCAGCACTATGGTTCTTAGTAATGTTCAACTCTATAGCTTTTACAATCTAAAGTGGGTGAAACCCAATCTCAACGCACCAGGGGGTTGACATATTTTAAGAATTTAATCAATTAGAGATACTGAGGAGATCTAACAGCCCAACAAAATACTACACCTATGAGGATTTCCCCCACAAGGACATTTATATAGTGGTTGCTACTACCACATAAAAAATAGCTATTACCACTTGAGGCATCATCCATGTGGTTGACCCAATAAAAGGAATGTCCACTATGGTTTAACTCTCTCTAATCAAGGAAGACTCACAAAGTTGTACCACATGGGAACTTGGTTTGGATTCAAGGGTTCCAAGTTTTTCATGTGCCCAAAAGGGAATAGAGCATACTCCTTTAGCCTCTTCACCTTGCCCAAAAATAGCAAACAAGATTCTTTGACATGCTAATTTGAAATCACCTCATCAACTTTTTGAAAAATCCTACAAAAAACACCACCAATCTCAAAAGAGAAAGTACTACTAGATGTTGAGGACAAATCCAAGTTGATAGTGAGATAATAACAAATATCCTTCCCTACCTACAAGGGGATCCATTTTCAAGAGGAGATTCTCATGTAAATCAAGTAAATGAAGCTTAGTCTCTCAAGATCTCCCAAATAGTATTCATAGGGCCTAATTACTATGTGAAATACAGATTCATGAAAGCAAATCTAGATCCAATTTGAGAGCACCAAATGAAGTGTGAATCTATGAAAGTATGTAAAAGCACTCAAGCCAAACACATGAGAGGGTTCATTTTACTCCTAGATCCAAATGTTATAGAGATCAAAAAAAATACCTAGTAATCCTTGCAATGTGTCTTTTTTTTATCGTACCTTTTGTTTATGCTTGAATGCTTGCTTGCAATGACAAAGCAACAAGCAAAACAAGCAAACACAAGATATGCAATATATATCCAACTTATGCAAAACTAGGGTTAGATCTGAAAATATAATTTTTAAAAGTGATAATAATCAGAAAATAACCCAAATGAAAGATGACATCATGCATTGATCCATTGTAAAAACTAAATGCAAGCTATTCATTAAATGTCCTTTTTAATTGATTTTTGACCTAGTCATCAAGATTGGACCTATATGATATGAAATTTAATCCAAAACCTTACATGCAGAAAAGTGACCCCTATCAAAAATTAGAGAGCTTTCCAAAAATGTCAAAATTTTAAAAATATCTTTTAATTTGTGCCCCAGGGAGCCATTTTGTCAAAATAGACCAGTTTTTGCAAATCAAATTATTTAGCCCTAATATGATTTCTAAAATCAAAACACAAACAACAAAATCTATTTATAATTCAAAGAGCTTTCCAAAAATGTAAAATTTTCCAAAAAATTCACTAGTTTTCTTTTTAAAATGATTTTTCATTAAAAATAAAGAAAAAATTATAAAAAATCAAAAATATCTTGGATAAATCTATAAATTGGACTAAAGCTTTTTTGATATATCACCACTTTGAGAAAAAAATTTAGATCAAAATACTTAGCCATTTGGGACAAATGATCAAATCTTTCAGATCTAGGATTTTTTTAATCTCCAAACAGATTTGCACAAGGGGGTTAGATCTAACAATGTCCAAAACCAGCAAGTAAAGGTGGGTTGCCCCACAGTGGGCACCAAAAATGTATGCCTAAAATGTGGGCACACTTATATGAGTCATTATATCCAAGATTGCTCAAAAATGAGGTCTTTAATGGCAGCTCATAGCTCTTTATTCATGGAGTGCAAGGGTTTGTAATGGAGGCCCTCAGTTTGACCTAGTTTTTGCCCATACAAGTACACTATGAAACAAGAGATTCAAGGATTCAAAATATGCATGCAAATGAAAATTCAAAATAATATATATGATAACAATGCAAAACAATGCAAGATCTAAGCTAATATAGAAATGCAAGGATGAAACCTCATGATGGAAGCCATGGATGCATGAGAGTAGAAGATAGAATTTCTCCACAAAAAAGCTTTAGTATTCAAACTCTTTATTCAAAAATCGCTCTCCAAACCTACAACATAACAATAGCATAATAATGGATCCCCAAACTTGCAGCATAACAATAGCATAATAATGGATGTCAAAAATGAGGAGATGGCTCTCCCTTATAAAGAAAATTGTGGAAGTGGGAAGCTTCTCACAACCAATATAGGATAATAGAGTTTGATCTATGTGAGACAAACTTCCACCAATCAGAAAAGAGGAGAAGAATTAAATAAGGGAAGAAAAAGAAATTTATTTCAGTTTTATTTATTTCTTTTTCTTTTTCACCTGGGATTTATTTAATTAAAAGGGAGCAAGTTCTTTTAATTAAATAGGAAATGTTTAATTAAATTAAAAAAGGGGTTTTTCTCTTAATTAATTAAATGTGGATGAATTTAATTAAAAGAGAGGTTTTCTTTTAATTAAATGGGGACTTATTTTATTTAATTAAAAGGGATATTTTCTTTTAATTAAATAAGACTTAGGATAAAATAATCAACCCTAGAAAAATAAATAATCAAATTTGATCAAAAAAATTGATTTAAATTGATTTAATAAAATATTGTAAACCATTGATTCAGGAAATTTGATAAATTGAATAATGGGGGCCCATAGTCTAGGTGACCATTTTAGGGTGCATACATCTCCAACTTTAGAATTTGGCACCTGCAGACCTTTGGGGAAGTGTGCAAGGTGCTCAATTTTCTCAAAAATCAAAGTTCCCATATTTGAAAATGATTTCTAGGTTTTTCTCATATGGGGTCTTAGAGCACTTCTATGTATTTATTGATGGTATTTTTGACGAATTATGCCCTTCTTATAGTCCAAAATTAGGATGGACTTGAACTCTTTATGCTTCTTTAAACTTAACTTCTAAAGATGTGTGTGTTGAATCTATACATGAAATACAGTTATTAGTAGTGTTTTATGGAAAGCAACAAACTAATAAAAGAAAATTAACCTAGTTATGATCTAAATCATGAATCCATATTATGTCTAGTGGATCCCAAGGGTCACCATCATGCTCTAGGAATGAAAAGTGAAAGATGATCAATAAAACACTTAGATAAAAATTGGGAATTGAAAACAAAATGAAATTAACAACACTGACCCAAAAACCTACCTGACATGACCTAGAGCCTCTTGACCATCAAGGTCTCTTAGAAGAGACTATGGTCTAACAAATCAAGGAGTTAGAAGATGGAAGGAAAAAAAGAAAGAAGGGAGTCCCCCATTTTTGAAGTCAAAGATGGGGTGTGTATTGTGGAACCACAACACTAATGCCTCCTATTCAAGAGAAGCCATTGATTTTATACATATAAGAAACTACCACATCACTAGGGAAACTCCTAGCATAGAATGATGAGAATAAGAAGGAATGATAAATCTTCTATATTAGTAGGAATTAGGTCTCATATGAGATGAAATATACTATAATTGAGAAAGTTTAAATGCCAGATGTCATTGCTACTCAAGCTTAGGCACTACATGCTCACTCATTCTATTAGATTGATTGCAAAAATTGATCCATGGAAGTATTTTTTGAACAAAACAATGCTGACAAGAAGGTTGGCCAAATGTGTCATGATACTAAGTGAGTTTGATATTGAATATGTTGATCGAGAGGCTATATAATGATAGATGATTATTGATTAGTTGGTGGAAGCACCTTTACAAGATGACTAACTAATCAATATAGAGTTTGTTGATGAGTCCATCATGCTTCTAACACAACAAACATTGTTTGTGGAAGATTTTATTTGATGGATTATACTCTCAAAAAGATTTGGTGCTAGAACATTTTTCATCATGCCAAAAACATATTATCTACCCAAGGAGTATGATAGATTATTTCATTGTGCAAATAATATCATACAATATAAAGCCTTGATTAATGACATGAAAATGGTCATTGAATGGAAGGTATATGAATTACATATCTATGGGAATTCTCAACTAGAAATCAATCAGGTAAACAATGTCTATCAAATAAATGATGAGAAACTATTAGATTACAAGAGGATGGTAGATGATCTCAAGAAATAATTTCCCTATGTTACCTATCAATAGGTTTTGAGAGAAGAAACTAAAGTTGTTTATGTCATGGAAACTTGTGCCTCCATATTAAAAATGTCAAAAAAATGAATCTGTTAATCTCAGATTGGTTTTGACATATGAGTGACAATATACTTATATCATTTGCTTAGTTCATGCCAAACAAGTAATGTATGTCGAGCATAAGTTGCCAGCTAGTATATGTCGAGTGAGACATATACAGTATCCCTCAACTAACTAGTAAGTGTCAATTCACTCAAGTGTTAAGCAGATAGTAGATGTCAAGTCATTCAGAGGCTAAGTTATAGAATTGAAAAGATAGTGGATGTCTAGCATCAGACACTTCAATTGTTGAGTAAATAGTTTTGGACATAGTAGTTTATAATGGCACAAAATTCTATGTAAACCATTTTTTAGTTGACTTAAGGATTGTTTTGCAATTCTAGATGATAAGGATGAATCTTTATTGAAGATCCCTATATATTCAATACAACCAATTAGTTGAAGGGATTTTCTAAGTAGCAAAATGGGTGAATCACAATCATTGATTCACACCTAGCCCTAAGTCACCTAGGTCTTCTTAATAAGGAAAAACTCTAAACATTGTATGTGTGTGGAAGGAGTGAAGAGAGAAGTTTGTGTGCACAAATAGAGTATTCATGGTGGCTGAGGAGTTGTGAAATGAGATACATTATAGAATTAGTTAGAGGAGAATAGAGGAAAGGAGATATAGGATAGAAGTGATACATCTAATTAGAGAGGATCAAGTACACATCAGGTAAGAGGTGATGTATTATTTAGCAGTAGAGTGCTAACCAAAGGATCATTGCTAATACATTATAGTAGGTGAATCAGTTAAATCTCTTAATAGAGTAGTCCTAATAGAATGTTGTAAATCTTTTAACAAGGTGCTTACTTCATTGTGAGTTTTAAGTGCTTTAATCAGGCACACTTCTAATAGGGTGTTGAAAACCTTTAAAAGGGCAAGTTCTAACAATCTTGTAAGCCTTTAACAAGGTAGACCTTTCAAAGAGTATATCATAGTTTATGATCAAACATTGCAGCCATCATTAGATACAATTTATTAATATAGTAGTGTAGATTTGTGGGTGTCATCTCGACCCTAGTTTTACCTTCTCATTGGAGAGTGATGACCATAGACACAATTATTGATCCCCTAATTGCATTTGTAGCGAGAATTATTATACATATGTTCTTTCAATATAGTAGGTTAAATAATGTACCATGTATGGCTATGGAGTTGAGTTACAAGATAGTGAAGAAAGACCATTCTTATGACCTTACCAAGTTACAACTCCAAACATTATCAAAAAGCTTGGGATCCATAAGGAAAACTAAAAGTGCACAATGCAAATTTGGTTCAATATTTGTTTCTATATTTTTCTATGTACAGAACACTTTTCCCTCATTTGGGAAGGTAGCCTGGAAAACTAAAAGATCGGTTGCAATATAGAATGGTGAATTTATAGAGCAACTTGGAGATAATTTTGAGAGAGTGATGACTAGCTATTTTGAAGACTTTAAGAAGTGAATGAAACAAAGACTAAGGATTCTAGTTTCACTAGTTGGGACACATTTCAAAGATGTTTTCTTCTAGTTGATGTTGATTTTACTTATGTTCAAGCTACTATTACAAGGGTGAGATGGCTCACACCTTTGCCTTTGAGATTAATGTTGATGAGGCATCTGTAGCCATCACTACTTATTAGTAGAAGAAGTAGATAAGAATGCTACTAATTTTGGAAATTATGATGTAGAAAAATCAAAGATCACAATGGACTTAAAGATAGATTTTGTGATGAGGAAGAAGAATAATCTTGTGAAGAAACTCAAGGAACAATTTGGTGAAGGGGTAGAAAAAGATGAAGAAGAAGAAGATAATGAAGATGATGAAGATGCACCTTCCCAAACACCACTTGCTCTCACACAAGGTCAAGGTGAGGACCAAGGAGAAGAAGAAGAAGCAAAAATTGATGAAGCTATCAAGGGAGAAGAAGCAAATGAATTACATGTTGCCATTGAAGAAAAGAATGGAAAAGCAAAGAAACCAGCAATAGAAAACCTAAAAGGGTTGTGAAACCAAAGCCTATAGTTCTTGTTACCAAGTCTAGCACATGACCTACTACTACCAAGAAGACTCAAGAGGATCAGAAGCCTAAAGGTAAGAGATCTAGTATAGCTACACAAGAAGATGAAACTTAGTAGAAGCAAAGAAGGAAGTATATTTCCCTAGCTAAATTATATGAGGAGAGGATAGAGTCGGGTGACAAAGGCCAATTTAAAGTAGTAAGTCATAGTCCCTCTTCTAATTTGGATAACTTGTGTGAAAATATCAAGAATAATGTTTATTTAAGTAGATTTACTGATGTTGAGTTTGATACACTTGGGAAGATAGATATGAATAAAGTAGAAGAATCTATATATGCCATGATGGCAATTTTTAGGAAGACTCCAATTGAGATTTCCAACTCTTTACCCAAGAACCTACAAGACAGAGTTGATCAAAGGTGGCAATATTGTCTCACAACTAAAATTAATTTTAGAGAGACTACACTTGTAAGAGTGATGCCAGACTTGGAAAAATTTAAAATGAAGAAGGTAATTGACAAGTATAAGGGAAGATTTTTTCCAAAGTACCAAGCCTTTAATATCTTATAGAAAAAAATTGAAGAGGTTGTTTAGTAGAGCACACATGTATGGAAGGTGATCTATGGGATAACAAGTCAAAAGGTTATTGAACCAACACCTAAGAAAGTAGGTGAAGACAAAGCAGAGGAAGAGGTAGTTGAAGCAAAAAATGATGAATATGTGATGAAAGTACATATGGAAGGCACAATAGAGGCAATAGTTGAAGAAGAGAAACAATAAGACCAGAATGTACCAAAAGTACATATATTGAGTGCTTGTCCTCAAGAAAATACAGTAAAGGTTAAGGATGTGTCTAACACCACCATTCAAAACATCAATCCCCTAACAGAGGAGGATATGTAGAAGATGTCGATTGAGTCTACCATCAAAGCACAACTATGTAATCATCCTATTTTGGTGAGTGTGGATGAGATGGAGAAGGCAGAATTGGCATATGTAGGGGAGAAAACACAAGCATTACCCATTGCACTCCCCCACCCCCCACCCCCAATCTATAGAGGTGTAACCCACCATGAATATGTTAGTATATCAAAGGATAGACACAATGCCTTTACATATCAGCACCAAGGTACAAAATTTTTAGAACCAATGATTACAATAATTGAGAAAGAAAGGACACTAGTTCAAACAACTCAGGAAGCCAATCTTGCACCTACACCACTAGCACAAGGTGGAGTAGAACCTAAAGAGAAGGATAAGGAGTAAAGATTCAGTCTTGACTACAAAGCTGGAGGAAGTAATAGTAATACAAATACTGGCCACCTTACCAGATACTGCTACTCCTACTCCTAGTCAAACACTTCACATGCTAGGTACTAAATCTACACCATTGCAAGCATCAAGGCTAAGTCCTAGCACATCTAAGGTTTATGAGGTCACATCCTATGGTGACATCAACTTAGATGAGGTGATTGAGTTTCCAAAGTATGATCTTACAACAATCACAATAGAACAAATGACCATATTATAGGATGCTCTAGCAAGGAAGAAACACCAAGACCTACTCAAAAGGGAGCACATAAAAAAATAAGAACTTCATGACATCAAGGATATATTTCTTGATGTATTTAGCCTTCCTGCACCTAATGAAGCCAAGCCAATCATTGAGCTATTGGAAAATATTATAGAGAAAATTAATGATGAAGACCTAGATTCCAATGTCAAATTACTGGAATGGTCTGAGAAGAAATTTCAAACCAAGGTGGATGAACAAATATCTAGTGTCGTTGCACTATGCTAGATTAAGTTAGAAACCAAGATTTATGGTGTGAAGAAGATGTTGGAACATATTTTCTCTCTTTACACCAAGTTTTGTAATGTTCCCCTATTCACACAAGAAGTGTAGAGACATGTTGACCATCTAGAGGTAGATTTGAAGAAAACATGTAACATTCTACCATAATGTCCTAGTCAAGGTTAGTCTCAATTCAGGAATTTATTATCAGCCTAGGGTCAGTTAGCAACTTTACATACTCAAGATGCAAATATTAAGGCTACACTAATTAGCATCCAATCCATGTTCACCCCTCACATGGAGGTGTTATATAAGGAATTAGCCTATGCAAAGACATTGTTGAAGAAAGATCTCCATCTTTATACACATGAAGGATTAGTCACCCTTGCTGTTGAGATAGAAATAAAAATTAAATTTTTGGAGTTAGCATGTGAAAATTTGAATACATCACCAAAAATTATGATGGAGGTCCATAAAAAAATTGGAGAAATACAAAATTCATTTACAACCAATGACATAAGTTTCAAAAGGGGAGAATGTATGAAAGGAGTGATAAGTTTTGGGGGAGACCAAATAGAAACATAGTCTATAGAAATAGAGCCAACACAACATATCTACTCAGCAAGAGTATTTAGTTTCAAATTTAGAATAGAACAATCAACATAGGGGGAGTTAAATAATTTTGAAGTATGAAGTTAAGTCATAAGTTTTGTTGGAATTTTGTATACAAGTATTAAATGGATATTATCCGAGTTATGCTTGGGAGCCAATGATATTCAAGCATCACCAAGTATTTTTTACACTCATGTAAAAGGGGGAGATTGTTAATCTCAAACTAGTTTTGACATATGAGTGATAATATACTCAGGTCATTTGCTTAGTTCATGCCAAAAAAGTAATGTATGTCAAGCATAAGTTTCCAGACAATATATGTCAAGTGAGAGATATACAATATGTGTCAAGTAACTAGTAAGTGATGAGTCACTCAAGTTTTGAGCAGATAGTAAATGCCAAGTCATTTAGAGGTTGAGTTATAGCATTGAAGAGATAATGGATGTCGAGCATTAGACACTTCCAGTGTCGAGTAAATAATTTTGGACATAGTTGTTTGTAATGGCACAAACTTCTATGTAAATCATTTTTGAGCTAACTAAAGGATTATTTTGTGATTCTAGATGATAAGGATGAA
The DNA here is from genome assembly GCA_028749045.1 of Cupressus sempervirens. Classification (NCBI taxonomy): domain Eukaryota; kingdom Viridiplantae; phylum Streptophyta; class Pinopsida; order Cupressales; family Cupressaceae; genus Cupressus; species Cupressus sempervirens. The sequence continues at coordinate 276,133,493 of CM053788.1, read as the reverse complement.
GTTTTATTAAGGATCCCTATGCAGTACATGCAGTCAATTAGTTGAAGGGATTTTTTAAGCAAAAAAATGGGTGAATCACAATTGTTGGTTCATACCTAACCCTAACTCACCTAGGTCTTCTTAAGGGGGAGAAACCCTAAACATTGTATGTGTATGGAAGGAGTGAAGAGAAAAGTTTGTGTGCACAAATAGAGTATTCATGGTGGCTAAAGAGTTTTAAAACAAGATACATTGTAGAATTAGTTAGAGGAAAATAGAGGAAAGGAGTTAGAGGATAGAAGTGATACATCTGATCAGGAGGATCAAGTAAACATTAGGAAAGAGGTGATATGTTATCTAGTAGTAGAGTGTTAACCAAAGGATCATTTCTAATACATTCTAGTAGGTGAATAAGTTAAATCTCTTAACAGGGTAGTCCTAATAGGCTATTGTAAATCCTTTAATAGGGTTCTTACTTCATTGTGAGTTTTAAGTCCTTTAAATAGGAACACTTCTAATAGGGTGTTGAAATCCTTTATTAGGGTGAGATCTAACAATCTTGTAAGCCTTTAACAGGGAAAATCTTTCATAGGGTAGATCATAGTTTATGATCAAACATTGTAGCCTTCATTGGATACACTTTATTGCTATAGTAGTGGATATTTGTAGGTGTCATCCCCACCTCAGTTTTACCTTCTCATTGGAGGGTTTCTAGGTAACCAAATATCTTGTGTTATACATATTTGAATGTTATTTGATTTCATGCTATGGATGAATATGTTTAGCTATCTATTTCAGTTTACATGCAAATTATGAGATGGATGTGTGGTGAATTAATTTATGGTTAAAGTTTAGGAGGACTAATTTAGCCCCCCCTCTTAGAGTTTACTTTCCCTATTGTATTTACAACAGATGTATGTTATGAATTTTTGATAGAGACATTACACTACCCTTCCTATGATTCTCCTAACTCCTAAATGGCTTGTTTAGCTATAGGAGACAACTAATTCTACTACCACCATATCTAATCTTACCTTTGAGAATGGATTATTCTTCAAAACCTCACTCAAAATGAGAGATGTAACCTTATCTATAATGTTTCATGGTGCATTGTTATAGCTAACGACTTATATAAATGGGGACTATACAATACCTTACTTAGGTGTTTAGAACATGAAGAGTATGAGTGTGCATTAGTTGATTTACATGAAGGCATTTGTGGATCACACTCTAGTGGCTAAACATTAGCTGTGAAACTACTGAGCAAGTTACTACTAGCTAGAAATACAGAAAGAAATAGTTAGATTTTCCAAATCTAACCAATAGTTCCAACTATATGGTAACCTAATCCATGCTCCTCCTATAGAGCTTATACCTTTTATCACTCTTTCTTCATTTCAATAATGGGCCTTTTATTTGATAAGATATATTTAACCATATTCATCTAATGGACATAAGTTTATCATAATTGCAACATAATACTTTACAAAGTGGGTAGAGCTAGTATCTCTCATAGAAGCCACATGTAAACAAGTATTTATGTTCATCTTAAACTATATCATTTGTATGTATTTTTTCCCATCTTCCATCATCACAAATAATGGGGTGTACTTCAAGAATAAACATCTTGAACAACTTTGTGTAAAATTCAATATCAAACAACATTGGTCATCCATCTACTATCTTTGTGGGAATAGACAAGAATAGGCATCAAACAAGACCTTGCTAAATGTCATGTCCAAAAATTTGCAAGGAAAAACACAACTACAATTATTTTATTTATTTTTAAAGATAAAACCTAGATTATTACAAATCAACTAATACATTTTCAACTAGGTTAATTAATAGTTAGGTTCTCAGATAAATTTAATCTAGGTCTTCAAGTAGTAGTTAGGCCCATTAGGGTCATACATACATTGGTCAAATGATTTTTTCCATATGATACTCTAGTTTTCACAATATACACAATTTAGTGGGAGATCTATTCCAATAAGATTCCCTGACACTAGCATTAATAATAGTTCTAGTTATAACATAACAGTTAGATAATGGTGGATTCTAGAAAGGTACATCTCCTACGAAACCTAGTTGAGTAAGTGTGAATGTAGAATATCAATTTAGTTTGCCAACCTATCATTATAAGTAAACCTTGCACTTCTAATTAAAGTGCATAAAGTCTTATAGATTCACAAGGGGTTGTATTAAAATGGATAATCAAGGCAAGAAATATTTGTATAAGACACCAATACTATATAATTTTATTTTATTCTATTTAATACAACTTTAACATTTAACATATGCATTTTGATAACACCCCTACTCGTTTCCCTTCATATCAATTTCCTTATTACAAATACAAGATACTCAAATGAACATTTCATACATAATTATCTCATTTTTTATTATTATATAACATATATATCTATGTATAATGTTGGCCCTTCATAATTCCTTTTATATATATATTACTATTACTATTACTATTACTATTACTATTACTATTAATGTCTGTAAGATATATGATGATATACTGACTATTTAAACTCAAACATTAATGTCAGTAGGAATGTATAACAACTAGATAAATAATTACTCTACTAATCTCTAACTAATTAATTATTATCTACAACTAAGAACTAGTTACTACCTTATTAAATTTTCTAGCTTGCTAATTTAATTGCATTACACAATTATTATCTAAATTTAATATTATCCACTAATCAATTCTAACTTACCTACTTATCAACTTACATATTAATACAATAACACCACTTGCCACTACCCATTAAATAATATTTATCATGAAATTAAAATCCCTAACTAATCTACTTACTCACTAACACCGAACTCTTAATAAAACTAACTACACAAAATTCCAAATCATTTTCCTAAGCTAAATCCTTAATTCTATTCCCTTATTTATTTTCCACCCCATCTACCTAACTCCATCCCTTACCAGCCACATGACTTTTGGACATGTCAAGTTCCAAGGTGGAGGAGGTCTGCACTTAATGCATTCAAACACTCCACCAACCCATCAAATCTGCCTCCCTCTATTCACGTGCAAGTTTCAAGATCAAAAAGGCATGCCAAGCTTGCCAAATTGCATGTGAGTGGGTGGTTTTGTTAGGGTGTTGGGGAAGGAGGATACTATTGCCCCTAGGCTGGGGTCCTATTCCCTCCCATGTCCATATCCTCTCTTATTTATATTCTTATGCTAAAACTTAGGAAGTCGTTTCCCTTATTATAATGGCAAGGTTCAATTTCTTGGTATAGGAGAGCATTGAAATTTATAGTATTAAATATATCTTTGAAGATAGGATGACAGATAGTGTACTAGGAAAGCATGTGTAGTATATTGTTTTTCTTTTGAGTGTGACTTGTGCCCACATGTCTTAGTCACAGGATAATTATGAATGATCCCTCATTTTTCCTTTTCAAACTTGGTAATATTTTTTCTTGTTACAACATATGACGTGTTATTGTATGGGTGTCTTATTTAAGAGATTTTGAGGAATATTCCTTTTGAATATTTTATTGGTTTGTAATTGGAAAGGGAATTATTTCCCACTTCCCATACAAACTTTAGAGAACTACAATGTGCACCTACAACAAGTTCTTTTTCATGAGATTTCATAGTATGTTATCTATTGAGTCATTCTCTCTATAAGCTATGTTATGGTAGGACTTGGTGTAGTAGCATGGTATCATGTTACCTGATATTTCATTATAAATGTCAGATTTAGGAAGTTATTTAAAAATATTTGAAAACAACATCATTATTCAAACAATTCTATGAAATATATTTACATGATCAATCTTCGAAAACATTTTCTTGTATTGACTCCTTACTCAAATGAACAAATTGCAAAAAGACATATACATTCCCTAAGTATCAATAGAGTGGATATGCAATAAATCTCTTTTATAGTTCATTTATGTCCACTATTATAAGTCAATCCTTCCATATCAATGCAACTAAATTCATAAAAGTGAACCTTACAATGCAAATACTTATGAAAATATCCAAATTTCTTTATTTCTTCCATGAATCCATCTTTTGGCACAATGTACATAAGATATCAATCTCACTTTTACAATGAATTATATAGAGACATAACTAAAGGGTTCAAATTTTAAAATACCAAATACAACAACATGAAGAAGGATTTTACCCTCTCAAATTCACTACAAAATGACATATCCCTTCCTTACTATTCTACAATCATTCATTGCAACAATATGAATAAGATGGAGAGAGATTATCCATTACATGTACAATGCACAATGATAACTCTCATCCTTCAAACAACATCTACAAGATGAACATTCTAGTCCTTTTTCCTTTCTCCCTTGACCCCAAAATCTTCAAATACATCACAAAAAAAATAACAAGAACCATGGAGGCTCACCTCCCATCCTAGGATTATATGAAGCCACCAACTGAGCTAGGGGAAACAAGACTCAAATGGGCTACACTCAAGTGGCTAACAATACATACAACATAACATCACAATACATATATAATCCCTCCAAGGTTTAACACAATGATTTGCCATTGGAATCTTGAAACAATGAGTGAAGGTGAGCTCTCCAAAGAGGATAGTTCCATATCCATATACACATATACATTTACAATTGCATAATGCCTCTTCAAGGCTATCAAATTACATCCTCCTCATCACATTAGTACACTTATACCTCCCATAATAAAAATAAGGCATATGGATTTGAAATGGATCCCATACTCCATAAACAAACTAACCCCTCTCCAAAAGGAAAATCTCTCAACTTCAATGTTGATTCCAACCAACCCCTTCACCTAAGGCTTCTCTTCTCTCCCAAGGGAGTGAAGCCTTCACACCTATTAACATTTATACATGCAAAAACAAGGAAAAATTGGCAAGAGAAATCTATCACAACAATGTCACATACCAACAATCTCAACACAAACACATGACATGAATCTTAACACAGTATGAACAAGAACAAAATTATTGAGAAAGTGCAATGATAGTTATGGCATGGGCACTAACCTTGATCCAATATAAAGACAATATGAAAGTTGTTGCAGAGCTCCCTTCTCCTTAGTCCTTCCTCCTTCCAAACCCTAATTGTCTCTAAACTTAGAGAGTGGGTGAACACCCACAAGTTTGTCCAAACTCTCTTAAAAAGACATATAACCTTCCCACTATCCCAATTTTGACAAAAAAATGAAGCCCACTTTCTCTTACACTATTGTCCCTTCTAAAAATAGGATTGTGACCAAGTGTGAAGAAAAGGTTAAAATCATGTGACAACTCAAATTCCGAAATTCTCAAGGAATGTTTTTCAAAAAGGGCCTCTAAAGTTATCTAGACACTTAAATGGTAAAATTTAGACCCCTAACATGTTATGTTATCATGTGGGTACCTTATTTCCACTAAAATGATAGCTTGGGACCACTTTTAGGCCTTCCAATGTCCCTATTAAGTTTGAATCCGAGTTTCAACATGATGGTGACCTTTCCTAGAACTCTCCCAAGTGGTTTAACTTGAATGCTTAATGAGGATTAGATTAGGTTAGTGACTTCTTTCTCAAAATCCTAAATGACATGTCATCCACACATGAACAATACAAGTGTCAAGTGACACCTCAAAGCACATTACACATCACAATGACATGCCTCTAATTACACATGAAATTAAATCTATTACATGCACACAATTCATGTTTATGAAATAAAACATTACAATGAGGCTTTAAATCTTCCAAAGATTTGCCTTGGCTAAACTATCTCCACATAAGTTTGGAACTTGCTTCCCTGATTAAATTCCATGGTTCAATTGCCTACACACTAAACTTGAACATAGGTAGCCCAATGAAAGATCATATAAAATTCATGTATATAGGTGCATGGAAAATTTCACATTAAATAATTCACATTAACTTACTCAATTGTCATAATCAACTTTTACTTTCTAACCATTTTCATATAAAGTATTTAAAACATTAAAATACTAAAATTTGCATATCAACACTAATATCTAATTACATGATCGAATTAACATTTTTAACCACATAATAATTCAATTCCTATCATAATAATGAAATATTAAATCTATAACTGTTAAATTAGCCAACATGAAAATTATTTTTGAATACATATCTTATGTCAGAATCATTAAATTCTAAACATCAAAACTAGTATCTTTTGATTCAATTAAATATAGTATGATTACTAACAATATCCCATTATGATTATGAGATAATAAATCATAAGGTGTATCAATTATGTTAGGTAATCAGGATATTTGCATAGTCATGTCACATAGTTCCAAAATCAATCATAGAATAAATGCATTACATTTTATTGGGCCATAAAATATGTCCTCATGAACATCAACATATCCACCTAATACTAGTTGCACAATAATTGAATTATTACATTACACCATATAGAGTTCTACCATGTAGACCCTTAATAATAATAAATAATCTATGACTATTAGTAATATTCAAAAATTTGGGTGTCGATTTATCTTTCCATAATAACCATCTAATTCAATTATCCTAATAGGCCATAAAATATGATGAACCCATTGACATAGTTTCTAAGTTATGACATCTCAAGCCTTTATTCCATAGGGTCTTTTCTTATCAACCTAATGTAATTTTGAATATGATACTTAGCACAACAATGACTAGAATCTATATTTGTCTCAATAAGATCTTAGGTTCATTATTGATAGGGAAAAAACCAACCATGGCATACTTAGATCCTGGAGCCTTCTTACCATCATTCTATCATAAGGTCTATGGTACTATTATATAATTCACATTTTATACACAAGAGACAAAAAAATGACATCTCATCTCCTTGTTCTTCCTAGCTCTAATCATACTCGTGTTATTAAGATTTATAATAGGGTACTAGGGAAGAGGCCTTACACTAAAAATCCTACTCAAAATGGTCAAAAGAAGTGGAAGGGATTGTATCCTTGAATGGATGACCATGTGTACCTTGACTTATTCTATTTGGACATTTCAATGAGGTTTGAAATTTTCCTTGTCTATTTGAGTGATTTCTTACTTTATTGTGATTTGAATGACTACTCTAGAATGTGAACGTGTGGGTCATTGTAGTTATCTCAAGCCATGAACAATAAAGGTTCATTTTGGAAAGAAAAATCATAATTACATAGCATAAGGAAGAACTCTAGTGTGTTTGATGTTCTTGTACGCAAGAAATATTCTTGTCATACTAAAATTTATGCTTTGATGTTTAAGTTAACTCACCATATCAAAAGGAAAGGATATGTTGGTCATCCTAGCTACTAATGCCTTGATGCTTAGATCTTATTTTGACATTAATAAACAAAATAAAAAAGAGACAAGTGTCATATTCATATCCTTATGGTATTCTAGCTAGTGAGGGTTATATCTATTTATGGGGCAAAGGGAGACACTTTAATAGAATTATCGGTCTCTTTTTTTCTGGGCCACTAAGCCATTCAAATATGTATGTGAGGGAAAGAGAGGAATTTCCAAATATGATTTTACTTACAATCCAAATTAGATTAGCTATAACCCAAAAGAAGAAGGGAAGAAATACCAAATTTGAATTATAAAGGGGAATGCAATACAAGGAAATACACTCTTTGGCCCTTATAGGATGATGTGTATGTAAAATTGAACCAATTTCTTTAAATAATTTATATCTAGATGCTATGTGTATATAATCACCCCAATTAAGATATAGATCTAAGATAAAGATATGAAATGAATTCAAGTATAAAAGACTCACCTTAAATGTGTAGAGGAAGATGTGTTTTAGCTCCAAAAGTTGCAGATCTAACCCTATTTCTAAATATCCATTTGTTGATTCCCTAATGAATAAAAGAAAGAAACAAAACTCATAAATCATTTGGTAAGAGAGAATAAAGGACTAAGTCAACTTGGAGGAAGGATTTCTTTCCATGAAGTTGACCTAGTCCAATGGCACTGTAACAAAATCGAACCAACTTCTCTAGAACTCTTGCAAAGAGTTATTTTTGGATCTATATGTGAAATCCTACTATGTTGCCCCACACACAGAAAATGAAGTTTTTTTTTTGTTTGGTTGGATGAGGGCTTACTTTGGGTAAGCCCTAGGTTAAGGAATTAACCATAAATTAAAATATAATTGATAAAGGAAATTATTGTATATAGTAGATTTGAATAATATCAAATGAAATATATAATTACCTTTGAAGATACAAGTGTAATTGATATATGATCGAGTATGTAAGTGTAATAGCCTTGACTCAAAGTAACCAAAGAGGAAATAAAACAATCCAAAACCTCATGTATGTAAATGTATGTGACATTTCATGGATAAATAATAGAAGAACTTGAAAGGACCTTAGAGCCAAACTCCACTACCACATTTAAGAAAGAAGCTTGACGCAAGAAGATGCCAACACTTCAACACTTGAAGATTATTTCTTGAAGAAGAATGCCTTGATTAATTTCCTTCTTGTGGAATTCTTGTAAGTATTTGATAGCTTGTGGAGATGAGATATGAAAATAAAGCCCTGAGCCTCCTTATATACTAGTTTTTGGAAGGTAAAAATCCCAGGCCAACAAGGGAGTAGATTTGAATAATTAATAAAATAAAGGTCTTTCAAGCCTCAAACTTCACAATCACTAGGGACAAGGTCAACTTGATCAACCTAGTCTCAAGGAAGGGAGCAAGGTCTCAGAAAGGCTTGGAAGGAAGTGGAAGTGAAATAAAAGATAACAAATTGATAAAGAAATATAGACAAAAAGATGATAAAATGTGTTAGATAATTGAGAGAGGGTTGAATTAGTTATATTCAATTATCCTATAGTCCCTTCAAATAACTTTAGTTCCAAAAAAACTTCATAATCATCATAAGCATTCAATCAGTATACTCATTCACCTTATCAATTAAATCATTCAATCACTTAACTCCAAACTATTCATTCATTGTTTTGTTATAACTGATTGACAATAATAAAACTTAGTTATTACTGACCATTAGCTTAGTTGTTACTAAGTTGTAGTAAATTGAAAATAACATGTAAAACAACTTGCAACATAACAAAATTCACACATTTGACACCAAGATTCCTAACATGGAAACCTTGTAAACGAAAAAAACTACTTAGGACTAGCAACCCAAAAATTTTACTCTTCTAAAGTGATCTCTGTTAGGAGCTAACCTTGTAAAAGCTTTACATACATATTGTTAATGTGACCTTGTTAGAGGATTTACACCAAAGTATCATCTATACCTTATCCCTCCTTGATCTTTTCTAAAGATTGGCCTACTCTAAAGGACTTATAAATACCACTAATCCATGTTACCATATAGGATTTCGTAGACTTGTTAGGCCCACTCTGTTAAGATATTTTTTTGTAACAATGATTAGAAAGTAAAAATACAAATGATATGTTAGGTATAGCACTACCTTTCTTGTTCACATCTCCTTTCTACTTGGTCTCTTTCTAATCTCTATCCTCTAATCTCTTCATTGTATTCTCTTGGTTGGCTAATTCACTCCTCTCTTTCTTCCTTCAACTCTTCTTGATTCACTTGGATCAAATTTCATCTTACATCTTTCAAAAATCTTCAAAAAATCACCACCTTAAAAATAACAATCAACATCAACTAGTAACTAAAGACTATCTTGAACATCTCCTTAAATAGTCATCTTTGTGCTTCCAAATTCTTCCAAATGATGTTGCTTAATCATGATCATCGATCTCAAATTAATACCTCATGCAATTAATATAGAAACTTAGAAAATAAAATTTTCATAGAATTTTTTGTCCATCCTTATCCTTTTTCAATCTCCATCATCAAATCTTCCTTACAGTTTCCTAGTTGTTGTTCTTAAAAAAACTTTGACTCACACCTTTGAACTTCTCATGTAGTCTTTCAACAAAAGTTGTCCTTTGTTTCCTTCTTTATAATTTTTTTCTTCTTACTATTACTTGGTTAATATAACATTTCATTGAGCTATATAACACTCAGTTAATATTGAACTTACTCGAGCAATATTGAATTTCCACTTTACTTTTCCAATTGCTCAATGAGCATTGTAGTTACTCAACAAATATTTTCTTCCTTCTTTAACCCTCTCACTCAATTTAGCTTGTGTATCTCAATACATTACAATATTTCATGATTGCAAAACAATCAAACCAATAATACATTATCATAGTCCAACTCATTCAAGTTCCCATTGAATACCTTACTTATCAACTCTATCTTTAACATACTTTATTCAAATCCTATTCATTCATCAACTTGATTTAGCACTCTACTAAGTTAGCATAATATCTATCCAACTAAGACTTTGACATCAATGAAAACATAAAAATTGATATGACTCTTTTATGTAAATGCATAGCAGCGTCAATTATATTATCAGTTAAGATTAACAAAGTGACACCTAGAAGACCATATCAAAAAGCAAGAGATAATGAAGACACATTAAATAGGAGGGGAGAGTATGAAAAGAGATTGAAACCACATTAAGGAGGGCTAAAAGGTCTCAAAATGAAGTGTGTCCATTTTAATATGGTATAGTATTAATATTTGATATACATATGAAAGATCAAAAATTAAAAATAAGCTATTATTCTGTAACTTAAGTCCTGTATTTGCATTTATTTTTAGATTTTCATTTGATATTGTTAGCCCCAACTGATACTATTGATTAATGTATATATAAGATTCATATCAGTTGTTATGTTGTCATTAATGTCAAGCCTTGGTTGGTTAGACATTATTCTAATTCACTATAATGTCATATCATTTTATTGATGAAGAGAATTTGAAAAAAGTATGATGCTATAAGTGTTGATAAGTGTATGGTATTCAATGGGCACTTGTATGAGTTAGACTCTAATAGTATAATGTTGGATTGATTGATTTACATGATCTTAAGAAAGATGTATATACAAAACAATTTTCATAGTGAATGAAGGAATACAATATTAAACAAGCTACTATAGTTATCACTGAGCATCTGAGCAAGAAGTGTTGAAGACTAGTGTTAACCAAGTCATGTATTGAATGAGAAAGTTGTAGTGCTCATCGAGCATGAATATGAAGAATAATTTTGTAAAATATTAATATGAGGATGATATTTAGTGAAAATTAAGAATGTTTAAGAAGTCCAAAAGATAAGGATGAAGTCAATTATGATATCAATAGTTGGAATAATTCCAAGGAGATCTAATGGAGAAGATCTAATAATCTGAAATGGAGCACAAATTTTAAGAAGGAAGTTATTTTTAGAGTGACTAAATTCATTGAATCTAAGATCTATGATTGTAATTAAGTGACAAAATATGAGAGATTCTAGAAAGGAAAAAATTAGCTATTTAAAGGGATAAACAATATGTTTTTCATTGTTGATTATGTTGATGTTGTTGATCAATGGTGATTATTGTTGATACAAACTAAAGTGGAAAAAGAAGAAAGAAGATGGATTGAGAAGAAAAACATTGAGAAGATCAAGAAGAAAAAGTTTTAAGTGAAAGTGTGAGTGAATGAATCAACCAAAAAGATATTAGAATGAAGAGAGAGAGAAAAGTATAACCGATCATTTGACTATTACTTTCTTACCATTGTAGCATAAAAATCTCTTAATCGAGTGGACCTAAAAATTCTTTGAAATCCTATATGGTAACATTTAGTAGTAATGTTTGTAAGTCATTTACAACAAGTCACTCCTTTAAAATCTCAAGGAATCATAAGGTCTAGATGATCTTTGGTGAAAACCCTCTGAAAAGGTCATAGTAAAATGTGCATGTAGCCTTTAACAAGGTTGGCTCCTAACAAAGCTCACTTTAGAAGAGTGAAATAATTTGAGTTGTTGATTCTCAAGTGGTTTTTCCCTTTACATAGTTTCCATGATAAATACTTGTGTCAAATTTTTTATTGCTTATTGCGTTGCAAGGTTTAGTTGATTTTAATTGTCTAATGTTGCAAATTGGTATAAGCTACATAATTTCTCTGATACTCACTATATTAAGAAATAAAAAGATAACAATTTGATGTAAAGTTGTTATAAGTTGTAATTAAGATATTTTATGTGGCTATTGAGTTATTCATTTAAAATTTTATCAAGTTAAAGTTGCTAGAAAAATTTTTAAAGGCTTATAGGATAACTAGTTATAAATGATTCACCCCCCCACCCTCTCTCTCAATTATCTAACAATTGGTATCAAAGATGAGTGCTTGAAGGAAAATATTTGAAAGAACTTGAGCTAAGGATCCAAAGATATGTAAGAGAGAGGTACCAAAGCTAAATAAGGACAATTTATCCTCATTAAAAAGTAGGATGAGGATTTATCTATCTAGGATTAGAGACAATGCACTATTCTATCTAGAAAACTAGTACACCCCTCCCAATGGAACTATGACAATTGATGAGATGAACTAGAAAAAGGAACACAACAATCTCATGATTAAGATCTCTTTTGCATTAAATGATGCTAATATTAGTTTGTAAAGGTTATGCCTAAAAAGAATTAATTGATTATGGTGAGACCTTTGGGCCTGTAGCCAAACTAGAAGGAGGTAGAACTCTGTTGACATATATAACTTACACTAAATTCAAGGTATATCAAATGGATGTTAAGTCAATATTTTTTAATGGAATAATGGAAGAAGAGGTATACATTGAACATCTAGAAGGGTTTTTAGAGCCAAATCAGAAGCATCGAGTATGCAAGTTGAAAAAAGTATTGTATGGATTGAAGCAAACACCAAGACCATGGTATGAAAGGATGCATTCATATTTGATAAAGATTAGATTTGTCAAAACTAATGAAAATAGTAATGTGCAATTGAAGATTGAAGCTAAAGACAAGCTACTTATTATTGAAATATTTTTAGATGATATCATTTTTGTGGGAATGATTTCTTGTGCAAATCATTTGATGATCATATGAGTAAGGAGTAAGAGATGTCTATGTTCAGTGAGATAAAGTTTTTCATTGGTTTGTAAGTTCATCAAATAGAAGGATACATATTGTGACATAGTCTAAGTACATTAATGAAGTCTTGAAAACATTTGGCATGGAGGATTCAAGGCCAATTAGTACACCTATGGTGAAGTGGTGAAGTAAATGAGACACGATATAAGTCAATGATTGTGAAAATATAGTATGGTGTACATACTAAACCTAATATTGCACATGAAGTTGGTATTGTTGTAAGGTTTTCCTCTAATCCAAAGGAAACACACATGACTATTGTTAAAAGGATATAAAGATACCTAGAAGGAACAAAATAATATGGATTGTCATACAAACAAGAAGGTGATTTTGAACTTAGAGTATACACTAATGTTGATTGGGATAGAAATATTGATGATAGGAAAATCACAAGTGGTGGAGATTTCTTTTTAGGAGAAAGATTAATTACATGGTTGAGAAAGAAACAAAGTTACATATCACAATCTACAGTTGAAGCTATGTATGTTACAATTAACTATTTAAATATTGTTTTGATTAAGGAATTGTTGGAAGGGATACAAGAAGAAGTTACTGAGCTTGTCACTATCTACTACAATAACACAAGTGCAATAAATATATTGAAAAATCCTATGATGCATGCAAAAGCCAAGCATATACCTATCAAGTATCATTATTTGAGAGATAAATTACAAGAGAAGCAAGTAAAGCTAAAATATGTGAAGTCTAAGGAGAAAATTACAAATATATTCATAAAGCCACTGCCTAAGGATAATTTTGAGTATCTAAAAGGTAAGTTATGGGTCCTTCCCCTATCCAAGATTCACTAAGAAAGGATGCATGTTGCATTAATTAATGGATGAAAAGATATATCTTTTTGGAGTTGATGCAAGAGTTCACTCTTCAAGGACCATTTCCCAAAGTTGTGAAAAGTGAATGTAATGAAACTGATGTAATATGCACATGCAAGGTACAAGGTATTACTACAAATGTTTATAAGTTTCACATTGGAACTTATAGTTACCATTGGAATTTTTGTCAAATGGGGAGAGAATAAATAAGAGAGAATATGTAATGAGCCAGATAGGGAGAGAGTCTATATGGAGGAGAGAACCTAATATAAAGTCGTGCTGGTGAATACAAATTGAAGTACAGCCAAAGGGGGGGAATTCATCAAAGTGGATAGTGAACTAGAGATGTTCAATCTATTGTAGAGAACTTGAGTAAAGTCAGAGAGTTAAAGAGTTGTGTTGTTATCAATGCATACATTTGATTATCTTATGATGTAATGTTTTGTAATGTAAAATCTTATGTTTATGTGTTGCCATCAATGCCAAAGGTGGAGATTGTTAGCCCCAACTAATAATGTTGGTTAATATATATGAGTCAAATTAGTTGTTATGTTGTCATTGATTTCAAGATTTAGTTGGATATGATAGACCCTAGAAAATCCTTGTCCAAAAAGAGAGTAATTTAATGCATTTTCACCATTTTGAGAAGAGAAATTAAGTTTTTAGTGAAAAGACAAAATATTGGTATTTTGAAAAGTCTTGAATATGAAGCTAGCAAAAAGGAGATGACTTTGCTATTTTGATAATATTTTTTAAAAGGATTCTACAATCATGATTTTGCTAGCAACTAAGAAGAAAGATTTTGAACTCACAATCATTCTAATAACTAAGAAGAAGATTACCAAAATCACATTTCTCTAATGACTAAAAAAGATAAATTTTAAAATTGTGATTTCAGAGAAGCAGTTGAAAAGGCCTAGAAAAATTTCAATTTTAGAAATAATCCCAAAACTGAGGCATGAAAATGTAAAAAGACTTTTACTGATATTATAAAGGAAAAATTATTAATTTAATAAGTTAAAGTATGAAGTGAGAACTCGGATGATGTGACTAATTAAAAAATTTGTTAGGTGAATGCACGTGTAAAAAGTTATGGGTCATAAATGCAAAATATAAAAAAATTGATTACTTTGGCCAAAAGAGTCATTTCATAATTACATGCAAGAAAAGGTGAAAGCTTGAAATAAATATTTTAAGGGGTGCCCAAAAAGTTGCAAAAAAAAGTAAGTTCAGCTCCTTTTGCTCTGGGTATTGTTTATTTTCTAAAATGCTTGTAAAAGAAGATACTAGTGCTAAGGAGGTTCATACTAATAATTTAATTCAAAAGATGTTGTTAAAATTATTTATTGTTTCCTCTTTCAGGGATCAAAAGACTATCTTTTCTAATGAATTCAAGAACTATAGAGATGATAACCTTTCATTACATGGTAGAGCCTTGTTCTGGTACTTGTATGCAAATAGAGATAAATAGGAGTGTACGGATAACCCATGGAAATTAGGTTTAATAAAAATTATGGTGCCAAATATGTTTATAGATACAAAGCCTATAGACATTATAGCCATTCATTATGAACCAACCACCAAGACTATAAGGAAAATGGATGGTATGCTATTGTTAGTCATCACAAAATCTTGTATTGAAGAATGTTTTGGATTGAACACTCAAGCCCTTACAAAAATTGATAGGTAACACTTTAAGAATGAATATCAGAGAACGATGACAATAGATACAAGGAAATTGCACATTTTATGTATAGGGCTCTCAAAAACACAATCATGTATGTTGATCATATGGGTCTGTATCATGTTGAGTCCTTTATGGATTTTTTCAAGTACACTTTTTATGCATGGTCACAATTTTTTAGAGATGAACAAAAAAATATCCCACTTGATTACATGTACATCTGCAAGAAGATCCAAAAACCTCATACTTATTTGGAATTTGGTTTTTTTAGTGAGATTGAAAAACCCCTACACCATCAATTGGTTAGATGGAAAGTCGCTAAGTCCTTCAAGAATTATTCTCTATTGTGCTACTTAATTCTTCATCAAAATGTTAGTCAATTTAGGAATTCCATGAAGTTGGCTACAATTTATGAAGAAGGTGTTAGACATCCCATTCAACTCTAGTGCCCACTCTAGGATACACATGTGAGAGATACTGACTTCATAGTTTGCAGAGATGTGTTTGTGTAGTGGATAGTGAGGTTACTTGGGGGAAATATCACAAGAATGCCATAGTCAATAATAAATATATTTTTACCCAAAGAGTGTCAAGCTGATAAAGGTTATGAATACAACTTGGTTGACAAGATTTTGAAACCAAAGTATTGATTTGTAACACTCTATGGGTGTAGAAAACCACCTCATATGCTCCCAATGTTTGTCCCAAAAAGATTAGGTTTTTTGGAGTTTATATGAAAGTTACTCTAGGTTAAAAAGGAAATTATTCAGCCAAGGAAGGGAAACATGATGTCTTCTTTTATTAAGTTTCATAGATATATTTTGGATATAATAAGATTCAAGAAGTTTGTATGAGTAAATTCTAGTTAACCAATGATAAAAGTAGAGAGTATGATCATGAAGGGCATATTAGAACTATAAAAGCTAGATATGCAGATCAAATAAATATTCAATATGATATTATTAGAAACTATGATGACTTCCAAGATGCATACCAAAGGTTGAGGAAATAGAATTCCTTGAGTAAGATAGAGAATCAAATATTAAGTAGAGGCTTTCCTCATCTTCATTCTAAAGAAGATTATGAAGTTCTTAGGATTGAAAAATGCACTAAGGATTTTGAAATTTTTTATAAAGAGTATGTTGAACATGCAAAGGGAAAGAAATTTGAACAGGTGTCTCCTCCACCCCCTCAAGCCAAAAAGAGGAAGATGAGTTTAGCCAATTCCACATATGATTTTCCTACTCTTGAACATTGAAAAGAAGGAAATAGTACCCCTTTGATGGATTATGATGATTGAAAAGATGAAGGATCTGTATAAACTTTTAACATTCTCATAAACATGAAAAAGGGTAAAAATGTTGAAACATCAAATCCAACCCCTAGGTTCTCTAAGGAAAGTCATGGCTACTATGCTAAGATAGTGGATAATGATGTCCTAATTGATTCTAAAGATGGGAGAGAAGCCATTTCCCTTATGTTTATTGAACAGGAGAACTTTACTCAAACACAAAAGTTCAAAGACTTTTGGATCAAATATAAAATGAGGGCTTTTGAGGAAAGAAAAAATTAAAGGTTTGAAGGAGTGGATGAGTCTCAGCATGTTGCAATTCTTCAACAAATGATGGATGGGTTACATTTGGATGATATTTCATGTACCGAGGAAGAGGCTAGAGAAATGTTAAAAATAGTGAAATCTTAATGCTCCCCAATTAGTATTGAAAGAGTTTTTTTTCTTAATCAAGTAAGGAAACAAGAGAAATCAACATTTGTGTTAGAATTTGAGTCACTGGACAAAGTAAAAGGGATAGGCTACGATCCTAAAAAAATAATCCTTGCTATTTAGGTACATAAAAAAGGAATAAACCCAAGATGATTGATATATCTAAAGGAGAAGAAGAGATGGCCCTGGTGGAAACTATAGATAGTACAGACCCTATGTTGGTTGCAACACAATTAACACATAAGTATATGTTTAATGAAGCTCAGATTAAACATAAGAAAGAAATTATCATAGAACTACAAAAAAGGGAAATGGAAATGAAATCAATCATAAATAAAATTCAAGTGAAAACTCAAAGATTGGAAAAGGAGTTACATGATTCAAAATCCATAGAAAACACTAAGACTGTTGTGGTTCATGAAAGAGAAATTATTGATATTATAGAAAGTCCAGACAAGGAAGTTGCCATAGAAGTTGATCACAAGTAATTTTCTTTCAAAATATTAGAGGATATTCTTGTTTATAGGATAAACCTTATTTTGGCTAAATGTGATGAAGTGTATGAGAGGTTTAACAACATTTGCAATATGTTTGATTTATTTATGAAAGAAAAAGATATACTTTCCAAGATAGAGAGGAAATGGGGACCCTCTAGGTATGAATGAAGAAAACTCTTTGAAGTTACAAGGAGGGATCTTGATGCCCCTACATAGATAAAAACCACTATTGATTTCATTGATGTTGTCTCAAAGAATTTGAGTTATATAATCCAAGAACATCCAAAGTTGGAGAAGTTGAATCTAATTGCTTATGTTGATCGTCCATGTTTACCCACCATTAAAAATGATGAAGAAAAGATGAAAAAAATGGAAGAATGGAGGCATGAGTTCACAAATTACCTCAAGTAGTAATAGCCAAACTTAGGGAGGAACAAAATTTCTAGATTGACTCATTCTAAAAATTCTTGAATAAGATAACTACTATAGAGGAAAAATTTACAAATTTCATAATAGATATAAGGATTGCTCAAGGGAAGAAGTGGGTAGATTTGAAAGCTTTTGTCCCAACAGTTTCAAAATTTGTATGGCCTACTCATGCCCAAGTTGCTAAGTGGATTGAAGTCTATCTCAAGGTTCTTGGTGATACTCCTAAAAAAATTATAGCTTCTAATGAAATAGAGGAAAGTTTTATAGTAAGGAAAAAATAGGTTTTTAGGGGACCCAAAACTTCTTACAACAAGAAGAAAGATAAGCAATAAGGAACCTTGGCTTTTACAAGGACTTGAAACCTAAGATCATGAAAATAGTAGCAAACCAGGCCTTACATGGAGCTGGAACCACCAAAATAACTATCCAAAGTTCAAAACTAGGATTTACAAGGACTTGGAAGCTAAAGTAAATAGCAAAAACAAATTTGAAAATGAAATTAAAAAATAGGACAACTAGGACTAGTTGGCTAGCCAAAGGCCAGAAACCAAGGACCAGAACCAAAAACTAAATTAATTCTTTAATAAACTTGGATAAATTTTTTTCTATCCTCCATAGTACCTTGCAAGATGTCATCAATAGTAGAACCAGAGGTGTCAACCATATCTTTCTTTGTACTTTGTCTTGTTCTTTTACTAGGGCCACTCAGAATCTTGACAGCAATAGCATCAGGGGACATAATCTCCTCATTTCTTCTTTTACCTAAAATTTTAGTAGTTGCACATAATCTAGAAGTCACCATGCCCATTCTTTTCCCACTAACTTTAACCAGTTGTCAAAGTTCCATTTTATAGGCCTTTGGCTTCTCAAAGATGTTCCTAATCTAGTTCTCTAGCTAGGCTCTCTTCATTTTTTCTTCATCCAGTTTTGTCTGCATATCTCCCATTTTTTTCCTAAGAATAATAATTTCATTATAGAGCCAAGAGTCTACCTAGAGAGAGACATCAACTTTCAACTTAGCCTTGTGGAGAAAAGATAGCTTCATCATATTATTTTCATCTCTAGTCTCATCATTAGAACCTTTTTTTGAATTAGTTGTCACTTCCTAGGTTTCCTTCAGTTGTAACTGATTTTCATTATTTAAACCCTTTTAATTCATCATATTCTTTTGGTTCTCCTTATTTTAATTATAATCTTTAATGGAAAGGGCATTTACCTATACATTCTTCTCCTTGTCAGAGTCCAGTGGGATCTTAGCATCAGTAATTTCCTTTTTAGTGTATGTAAGAATTTCACTTTGGTTTAAAATATTCTCCTTCTACCCCAAAGGTTTAGAAATAAATTTTGACTCCCCCTCTTTACTACTTTCCCCATCATTATTAACCAAAGAGAGACCCCAACTACTAGAATACTTGTCTAGGTTGGAACTAAGATCCCTAGTTTTTCATTTTCATCCTCTTCATCTACACTTTTCTCAGTCTCCATGGCTTCCTCATTATCTTTATTCTCTTCTTTAATCTCCTTCTTTTTACCCTTACTATTGCTACAACCCTCCTTGGTTTTCACAGTATTATTTTTTATTTTCCTAACACTTATCTTTTGATGAGGCTCATTAGGAATTGATTTTCTCTTCTTCTCCACAACAGGTGAGAGCTCATTGCATTATTTTTATACTAATTTTTAATTAACAAAATAAGGCCTTCATGGAGCATGGGCCTAGTTTCCTTCTTTCTATGGGCCAAGAGACTATTTCACAGAGAAAATTTCAAGTAGAAAGGGAAGGAAAACCAATCCTTATACCAAAAATGGTTCAAAACACAAAATGGAATTTATTAACCCCTTTCAATCTACCATCCAAAATAAAACACTCACGGACACAAGATAAATTTCTTGCCAGATTACCTTAATTTGATATAGGTCATAGAAGTCCCCATTCTTCACCATCCTTTTTTCATCCTCTTCCTTTTTGGGAAATTTCTTGAAGGAAATGTTTGATATACTGGTTTCCTTTCTAAATTTCAAGCCCTCCATAGGAAGACTAGTTATCTATACTATAAACTCCTCAATCAAATCCACTATTACCCCATGAAGCATAACCCCTTCCTTGGACCAGTTCTTGAACAAATAATTAGTAATGTGGGGTTTGTAATTGTATAGCTTCTTAATGTATGTTGTCACTTTACCCTTCTTCAAAATCTCCCATACCTCCCCTTTTTCTTTCCACTTTTTGTAACTAGATGGCTCCTATTTCCTCGGCTCCCCACCCATAGTGCAACTAGGTTTGTAAATTCTTTGAAAAATGGTAACTTTTATAGTATACAAAGTATGTTTAACCTCAATTAAAAAAATTTCCCAAAAAATATGCCAAGTCCCTTTGATGAAGACACAAAAGTACCTCCTCAAAATATGATTATATTCCATAATAAAACCACCACTTGTCATAATAAATTGCAAAATCTCACATAATATTTCCTTCACTTGCATTATTCTTTTTATGGTCAATTATCATCATTAGCTCAATTTCCTTGTTGAGGTTATCATTCCATGTAATCTTTTCATCCTTTTAGACATCTTTATTAGCTATCCAGTTAGCCACCTTATTGTCTTCTCAGTAATTATGAGTAATGATGACTTTATCAAACTTCTTTATGAAATTTTTAATCAATATTCCATGTAATCATGTTCTTATTATTTAGCATATTAACTATGTTTAAAGAATCCCCTTCCATCTATTGTTGATATAAGATTTTTTTGAAATGAAGAAATGTAATGGAACAATCATTATTTTTTCAATGATGTCAAACCTGCTACCTACTAGTGAGATAATTTCTTTTTGGCTTGAAAGCTATCATTTAGTTGATTGGTGAAGAAGATTTGAAAAGAGGAGATAACAATAGCACCTAGAGAAAGGTTGAGTTATTTGGTATGTAAAAGAAGCATTAAGACCAAGTAAGATATTGATAATATAGTGTATTGTTTATCTACTTAAAGTATAAAATGAATGATTACTCAAATTAAGACTAGAAGAAGATCAAGCAAGAAAATTGTTTGCCAAGTAGTCGGTGCAAGCTGAGTAGAAATTAATAGAAGTCGCGTAAAAATTAAGAAGTTTTGAGCAAAGATGAAAATAAGTGCAAGCCAAATGATCATTTTGATTAGGTAAAAGTAGGTTTGGAAGAGCCCCAAAACCCTAAACAAAAAGAACCAAAGTCAGGAGTTGGTTCTACAGGGACCAACAACCTAGAAAATCATAATAGAATTGAAAGTTTGGTTTTATATGGACCAACAACCAACATAAATCAACAAAACAACAAGGACCAAAAGTCTAGAAAAGACCTAGATAAAAACTTAGATCAGATCTTTAGTAGCACTAGTAATAGAAGTGCCTAAAACAACAACCTCTTTGAGAGCATCTTGAATATTCTTCACAAGAAGCAAGATGACTAATTGTTAGTATATGCTGAGTAAAGTTTAGTTAGTGTTGAGCATCATTTAACTTTAGTGTTTGCTGAGTGAACTAGTGTTCGTTGATTGATAGAATATTATAGATGTCGAGTGATAGAAAACTATGTTAAATTAAATATTTGGCAAATCTAAGTTGACTATTTGGTTTTCTTGAGTTATGTGAAGTGTGTGTAAGATAACTATGATGAAATGGTGGCACAAAATTCAAAGTAAATCCTTTTTGTGGTGAATGTAAGGAAGATTGTAGAGGAATTTTCTAAAAGAACCAAATGGAGTAGTAGCTAGATTCATTAAATCCTACCTAATCCTACCTAACTCTAAAATAGATTATTGTGGTTAAGTAGAAAAAGATCTAAATTCTCTATTTATAGAGATAGTTGGTTAGAAGAAAGGGTTGTCATGTGCAAGAACCTAAGGAAGACAAGGAGTCTAGGGTATTGCTTCATTCAATGGCTGAATAGAGGTGACTGTAGTTGGCATGAAAAGAAAGAAGACTTAAGAGTATTAATGCTTGAAGGGTGAACAAGGTATCAAAGCTAAAGAGTATGAATACCAAGAAGAATGGAGGACTAAAATAAAAATCTATAATTTGCAAGTGAGTTGTAATTTTTTATCAGATCAAGCCTTATTATTACTTTCTAATCATTGTATCCATCTAGGGTAAATCCTTTGGATTAAGGCTGACCTAAAAATCATTTGTAAATCCTTTAACTAGTGATATTCTAATGGAATGGTCTAAAGTCCTCTAACAAGGCTCATTTCTAATAGGTGATTGAAATGCTTTAACTGGGTCACATTTAATAGTGTGTATTGTAACCTTTAATAGGATTGGCCTTTTACAAGGCATCACATCATTAGAGTGAGAATTGGTATCATGTTGCTGGTGGTTTTTCCCAAATTGGGTTTCCATGTGAACTCTTTGTGTCAAATTATGTAAATCTTCTTATGTTGTTTCATGTTTACATTTATGTGAAGTTGTTTTGACCTAGGAAAGTAACCTACAAAGTTTAAGTATTGTATGATCTAATGGATGCATTCATATTGAAGTTTTATGTATATAGGTCTACTAAGAATTGAAAAATTTTATTTGTACACTTGGATCTTGGATAACTAATTCACCCCACCTCTCATTTATTCTAAAGATTCCCAAAAATTGGTATTAAAGTCATAGTGCTTGAGAGGATCAATTTGAAAGTACTATAAGCAAAAGATTAGAGATATCAAAAAGAGAGGTACCCAAGCTTAACAAGGATAAGTTTCCTACATGGAAAAATATGATGAAGCTACACCTAAGAGATCTTGGAGATTATGCACAATCTACCATTACAACTAAGCATGTTGATCCTACTAGAGCTCTAACTATTGATGATCCAAAAAAGAAGAAAGAATGCAATCAGACAATGTTGGAGATTCCCTCTACCCTAAGTTACTCTAACTTCAATGACATAACCAATTGTGATAGTGCAAAGAAGATGTGGGATGCTTTACACACAATTTATGGAGGAGATAAAAATGTGCTAAAAGCCAAATTTGAAAGTCTAAGAGGTAAGTTCAATGACATGAGAATGCAAGAAGGTGAGAACATTGTTCAATATTGCTCTAGAATAAAAGATGTTGTTAATGATATTAGAGGAGATAATGGTATCATTGATGATGATATTCTATTGAGAAAAGTATTGAGAACACTTTTGCCCATCTATGTTATTAGAGTTTCTACCATACAAGAATTAAGATATATACCTAGTACTAATTTGTCCCTTGAAGGTTTTTTAGGTAGGCTCACTTCCTTTGAACTCTCTAATTTTGATAATTTCAAATTGGAGAATGTCAAGTCTACTTTCAAAGCTAAACTATCATTAAATGAACCTAAAGAGAAAAATAAAAAAGGTAAAATGTGTTTCTAGTGACAAGCATATAGATGAGGAGGATGTAGAACAGCTTGAAGCATTGCTAGCAAAGAGATTTCATAGAGAGAAAGGAAAATTCAAAGGTAAGTTACCTATAATGTACTTTAATTACAATTATATTGGTCATATTACTGCTAGATATCCATAAAAGAACAATAGAAGTAGAGACAAATATAGAAGCAAAAGAGATGAGGACAACAAAGATTACAAAGATAAAGGAAAAAAGTCTTGTTACATTGTTGAAGAGGAAACCAAAGATAGATCTAATGATGATGATGATGAAATGGTGTATGTTGAAATGAAGGATGATGAGGATGAGGATGAGGGTGAGGTAATTTCACTAATATCTTGTGCAAACAAGAGTGATAGATGGATCGTTGATAGTGGGTGTTCATATCACATGACTAGAGATAAAAGTAGTTTCATTAACCTTGATTATTATGATAGAAATAGTGTAATGTTTGGTAAAGATGCACCATATCTAATAAAAGGAAAAGGATAAATAAAACAAAAAATCTCATGTGTGACAATTCTTATAATGTAGAGGGACTTAACTATAACTTGTTGAGCATGCCAAAACTAAATAGTTCAAGTTGCAAAGTTAAGGTTGAAAACAAGATAGAAAAGATCTATGACATTGATGAAAAACTAATTGGGAAAGGTGCTTAGACTAGAGGTAATCTATTTTATCTTGATATGAATGATGCTACTTGTCTTGTTCTAGAATTTGATGATGTGTGGCTATGGCACAAGAAGTTATGTCATGTTAACTTTGATAACTTAGTTAGTATTAGTAACATGAAAAGAATTAGAGATTTTCCTAAACTAAAGAAACCTAATAATATGATTTGCAAACAATGTCAGTTAGGCAAGATGACTCAATCTAGTTCTAAAAGTAACACTCACACCTCTAAAGAAATTATGGAGTTATTTCATACTTATTTGTATGGACCACTTGATGTGCAAAACTACAAAGGTGACAAGTACATTATCTTATTTGTTGATGATTATTCTAGGATAATGAAAGTTTTGTTTCTAAAATAGAAATCTGATGCTTTCAAAATGTTTAAGTGCTACTTAGCTAGAGTTGAAAAGAATATAGGAAAAATCTTGAAATTTCTAAGATCTGATAGAGGTGGAGAATTTACATCAAATGAGTTAGAGATGTTCTGCAATGATAGAGGAATCAAGAGATAGATTTTTGAACCTAGAACCCCTGCACAAAATGGGATTGTTGAAAGGAGAAACATGTATGTAATGGACTATGCTAGAACATTGATGATGGAGAAGCATGTTGCTTTGAAATACTAGAGAGAAGTTGTAAGTATAGTTGTTTATGTGTTGAACAATGTACAAGTCAAGAAAGGTACCCACTCAACACCTTTTAAATTATGGCATGGATATTCACCAATTTAAAATAGTTTAAGGTATTTGGAAGCAAGTGCTACATTCTTAAGGATTTCAAGAATGGTAAATTAGATGCTAAAAGTGAAGAAGGTATATTCTTTGGCTATTCCACAAGAAGTAAAGCTTATAAGTGTTTGAATACTAACACTAACAAAGTTGTGGAAAGTGCAAATGTGAAGTTTATGAATATACAGAGGTACATGAAGTTGAACCTATGAAGGAACCTAAAGAGTATAAATCTTTTATATAGTTATATGAAGGTATGCTTGGGTAAATGCACCAAGTTGTGGTGCCAAAAGGGGGGTATAAGTGGACACCTTTTTTATGAAATCGAAAATTTCTGAACTTCAACAAGAATTTGAAGATAGTTACAGTCAAAAGTTAAAGATATGACAAAAACAAAAGTAGTATTCCTTTGAATCTAGTTTCTAAACTACTAATTTTTTTTCAAAATGGTTTAGTCTTAGGTCCTCAAAAAAGGGAGCCATAGAAAGTGGTACTATTTATTTCAAAAAAACATAACATAGTACAAAGTGTGGCCCCCCTAAAATTTTAACTTTTTTTTTTGAAATTCTTTGATTGCTCTGGTCAAAAGTTACCTAACATTATGTAGTTTATCCCAGACTTTTCAGCTAATTTTATAATGTGTATTTTTTTTATAAAATTTTTAATTAGACACATCCCAAAAACATGAAATATCTATGTGGTCCCCCTAGAAATGATTGAAAACTAATCTAAAATCAAAACTTCTTTTTTTCAAAGTGTGTAGAATGAAGTCTAGTTTCTAAAAAACTAAGTTGTTACAAAATTCAATGAACGAGCTAAAATCTATAGCCCAATTAGTATATGTTGATTTTTGACAAAAAAATGGACATAAATTCAAAAGAAATTATAGATGAAATGCTTGCAATAGTTCAAATAAAAAATTAATTATATGGTTATATAGCTAACACAGAGACTTACAATGTCATGTAACCTGATTTTATCAATGCTCAACTATGAGGAAACCTAAAGGAGAGCACACAAGAAAAATTAATCAATTTTTGTTTGTTTGTAGAAAAACACATCTTAGACCAATTTATAGACTCCAAACCTTTGGGTTGGATCCCCAAGGCAAAACCAAACCTTAGGCTTGGTAGAATGCAAAGCTTTGAATAGTGTGTGTGCCCTATAGTGCATGCATGCTATAGTGCACATGTGCTATTTAAAGCTTTTCAAATTTAATTCTTAATAGCATGTACATGTTTTATAAAAAAAAAAATTGAAAAGCACATACATGCTATAGTGCGTACACACTATAACATGTATGCGCTTTTCAAAACTAGAAAAAAAGGTGTCATCTCTTTGGTACCACAACTTGATACACGTACCCACCTTTTGATGCAGATGTTTTAAATCAAGTTCGAAATCAATAGCAAGTTTTTGTGACTATTGAGTCACATAAAATGAATGATGAGTTGCATTCAAGAACTGAGTTGCCTTTAAGAGAAAATTTGTAGACAAAAGTTGAGGCACATTCTAATTTTGGGATAAGTGTACATTAAAGTGATGTCAATCTACCTGATAGAGAAGTATATAGTAATTCTAAAGTTGATAGATCTATTGAAGAAAGAAGAGTAGAACCAAGATTGTCAAAGTAAAGAAAAAGGCATCACCTTGCTGCATAAATTATTAGAGATAAAGAAGCTAGACCAATGACAAGAAATAGGTTTAGAAGTGACACATGTTTTTTGAGCATGCATCAGCCTAAGATAGTGAAAGATGTCTTAGAGAATGAAGACTAGAGTAAATACATGAAAGAAGAGATTGTTCATATTAAGAAGAACAAAACATGGACTCTAGTACCTAGACCAGAGGACAAGAATGTAATTGGAACCAAGTAGGTGTATAGAAATAAGCTAGATAAAAATGGTGAAGTCACAAGAAATAAGGCAAAATTAGTTTGCAAGGGGTATTCACAAGAAGAAGGAATAGACTATGGAGAAACATTTGTCCTAGTTACAAGATTGAAAGGAGTAAGAACTCTATTTGCTTACTCTACATACAAAGGTTTCAAAGTTTATCAAATGGATGTGAAGTCAACATTTCTAAATGGTATATTAGAAGAAGAAGTTTACATAGAAAACTTTGAAGGATTTTTTGATCCAAACAACAAGAACATGGTATGTAGACTACATAAAGCTTTATATGGTTTAAAGCAAGCCCCAAGAGCATGGTATGAAAGGCTTCACAATTATCTTTTAAAAATTGGTTTTGAGAAGACTGATGATAAAAATAATCTATACTTCAAGATAGAAGGAGGTAAAGGTATATTACTAGCTGAAGTGTTTTTTTGTGATATCATATTTGGAGTTCAAGATGCATTATACAAGGCATTTCAAATGAAATGAAGAAAGAATTTGAGATGTCTATGTTTAGAAAGATTAATTTCTTTGTTGGTTTGCAAGTATATCAAATGGAATATGGTATATACATCACTCAATCTAAATATGTGAAGAAAATATTGAAAACTTTTGGATTGGAGGATTTAAAACCAATTAGCACACCTATGGTTATAGGACACAAACTACCAAAGAATGATGATTTTGTTGATGTGAATCAAAGATTGTATAGGTCTATGATTGGAAAGTTGCAATATGTAGTATATAGAAGATCTGACATTGCATTATTTGTTGGGATTATTGCAAGGTTTTATGCAAATCCTAAGGAGAATCATTTGATGGGTGTTAAGAGAATTATGAGATATCTAAAAGGAATTGAAGATTATGGTCTATACTACAAGAAAAATTTAAAAAATTAGTTAAGAACCTATATGGATGTTGATTGGGCTAGAAATATTGATGATAGAAAGAGAACAAGTGGTGGAGCATTTTTCTTAGGAAAGAGATTGCTCACTTGGACCAGTAAGAAACAAAATTGTATATCTCAATCTACTATTGAGGCTGAATATGTGGTTCCTAGAATATATTGTACAAATGTGGTATGGATCAAATAGCTACTCAAAGGTATGATGGAGGAAATCACTGAACCTATGGTACTTTATTGTTATAATACAAGTGTTATAAACATATCAAAGAACCTTGTGATGCACACGAAGATTAAGAACATTGCAATTAAATATCATTACTTGAGAGAGTTGGTTCAAGACAAAGAAGTGAGGATGGAATATGTGAATACAATTTTGGACTAACTACCAACATTCCCCCTTGAGATTCATGACATGGCTTAACTTCCTATGCTCTATAATTCTAGTGGTTATATTGGGCATTGACAGGTTGATTTTTGGTGCAACAACAACTCTAGCTTGTAACAACTGGTATCAGAGCTTGGTCACAGGTTTGAATCTCCTTGGGTAATGTTGAGGGGGATTATTGGACTAATAAACAATGTTCCCCCTTGGGATTCATGACATGGCTTAATCACCTCTTGTGTTCTATAAGTCTAGTGGTTGTATTGGGCATTGACAAGTCAATCTTTTGGTGCAATGGAAACTCTTTCTTGTAATAAGTGGTATTGGTCTCTTTAGGAGTTGGCAGATTGAATGCATCTAAAAATATGTCCTTGATTTCTTGAAGTGGTTACTTCTGCCTATGTTCTCTCCTAAGCATTTCTTGATGCTTTTTCCTTTCTAAGGCTTGTTGTAAAATGCCTATTTGTTCTAATCATAGTATCATAGTCATACTTTGGAATAACAATGTCTTCATCAAGGCTTATGTCTCCATGATGTATTAGTTTTTCCACCTCTAATGATCTTGGGCTTGGCATGAAAATCTACAATGGAGTAGCATCTGTGTTTGGCCTCTAAAGAGTTTAAGTAGGAGGAGTGTTAGATGTTGGTAAAGCTACTAGTACTTGGATGGCCACTTGTTCCTTCACCTTTGGTTCTGTCTCTTTAGGCTTTCCCTAGTCTATCACTATAACATGGCTGATGCCTTGTTCTTGTGTTGTAGGTATAGATGAATCTATTTGTCTTGTTTCATTTTGTTGTCCTGTAGTTGTGTCTTGATCTTCTACTTTCTTCTCAATTGTATCAACCTTAGTAGATGTATCTAATGTCATTTGAATTAAAGGTTGTACATTGGTAACTAAAGGCATGATGGAAGGTGGTTCTTGTGGATTCACCTTTTCTCTTGTGACATTAGTTACTGCCTTTTGCAATTCCTCTACACTAACCAAAATTGGATTTTCACAAAGTATAGCTTGGAGTGTAGACTAATCTAGTATTTTCTTCAAATATTCTATAGTAAGTGGATTGATTTTCTAAGCTAATGGGTTAGATACATCCTTAATAGTTATAGTTTTAATGGTTTTGGTTGTGTCATGGGGAGGACTAACACTTGACACTTGTGTGTCTTGCACAATCTATTCATCTTGATTTTGGCTTATCATCTTGCTTTTGTGTCTCTCCACCAATTGTATTATCTTTTTCATCTTCTTCCTTATCATCATCTTCCTTGTCATCATCTTTACCATCATTTTTAACCTCTAAAGGGTCAACTTCTCCTTTCTTCATAGTGGTCAACCATAAATGAGTTTCCATATTTGAGTTGATTTCTTGACAACATCTTCAATATTATTTTGGAGAATGTTGAAGGCTCTATATTTAGGTGTGAACCTAACAAAATATTTCTTGATTGTATTAACAATTTATCCCTTTATCAACTCTGGCATTACTTGGGCTAATGTTGTTCGCTGATCTATCTTTCCAAATTCAGACAATTATGCCATTTTTTCTCAACAATATCATACAAGCTTTTAGATATTCAGTTGGAAAATTCTATTGGTGTGTTCTTAAAATTTAACATTATGGCATATAATGCCTTTTCCACTTAGTTTTTCTCTTCTTTCCCCAATTTATTAAAATCAATATGATTAAAACTTGATAAATCAGCATTGCTCTTAACATTTTCACATAAGTTCTCAAGATCTAAGAGAGGATTGTGACTTACCACATTGAATTGATTGTTATCATTTGATTGTCTTCTCTTCATCAAAATCTGGTTGAGCCACATACTTCCTTCTCAGTCTTTTCTGTTCATGTCATCCTTGCTCTATTTTCTTTGTCTTTTCTTTGGCCTTTTCCTCGGTACCCTCTCCAAATTTTTCTTTTAGCTTCTTAACTAGCTTATTTTTCTTCTTGATTGTGGAGGTAGTTTTCAATTACATGGAATTATTTGATTTCACCATCTCATAATTTCCAAAAACTTTAGTAGTCTTATCGACTTCTTATGGAAGTAGGGTTTTTTTGGTTGCTAAGGCTTCATCTACATTTATCTCATAACCTAAGGGTCTTAACCATCTTACCCTTGGTGTAGCAGCTTGCACAAATGTGTAATCATCATCAAAAGAAAACATACATCATTATAGTGTTTCTTAACTAAGGAAACTAGTATTCTGAGTCTCTGTTTCATTGACTTCTTGAATTCTTCAAAGTAGTTGGTCATTATGGATTCAAAGTTTTCTCCTAGTTGCTCAATGTACTCTCTTATCTATACTACAACTAACCTGTTAGTTTTCCATCCTACTATTCCAAATGAGGGAAATGTGTTTTTTACATAAAAAGAATATGCAAACTAGTATAGAAACAAACTTGCATTGTCCACCCTTGATTTTCCTTATTTGTCCAAGGTTATCCATAAGTTGTTGTAACTGAATTTTTGCTAGATCATATGTATGATATTTCTTAACAATCTTATAACCAACATCCATAGCTATGTAGGGTACACTATTGAATCTACTAGATTGATAGAATTTATGTAAGATTACCTTATTAAAAAGTTTAGCAATGGATTAGTGATGGTATCTATAGTCATACCTCTTTTATTCCAAACTGCTCTAGTGTTCTTCTCAATTACTTCCTTGGAATCACTCATGAGTGCCTTTGGTCAATCTAGGGTTGGATAGCTAGTAACCCTATGGATTATTCTCTTGGTAATATTGATTGGCCTCCTTCTAGCCACAAGGAAACATCATGAATTTGGTTTACTACAATTCATATCCATTCAGTTTTGAATACATTCGAAAAATCTAGGGCTTGTGTTTAACCCTTTTTCTTAACAATTTTGTATTCTTCCTTCAAAATACCATTTTCACACAACCTATTGTATGCTCCTCTTATATCCATATCACCAATACTTACTATCTTTCAATTGTATCATTTCCTCATAGCTTGCACCATTATCACATTTGGCAAGATCATAAACAATGCACCAGAAGGGTCTTGTTTTTAAGCGATGTTAGGAATGGTTTTAAATACAGGTTGCTTAACTTCATTACTAACTAACTAAACATTTAAAACTTTTTTTCCTTCAACCTTTTTCAAACTCGATGCCATTATGACAAGTTAGGGTTTATGAAAATTTAAACTGAGTAGCTTGGCTCTTGATAAATACCTTTGAAAATTTGATGAACTAGCAATGGATCACTGCACAAATCTTTTGCAATCACTTTTGACAAATTTCTAGTTTCTTCTAGCTCTTCTAGCTCTTTCTTGATTTCAAAATGATGAAAAATGAGCTAAAATTGATCATATACCCTTGAAAACCTTGCATTTAATGGTAAGTGCTTACACAACTATAAGCTTGGCAATAACCACTTTCGATTTCATTTGGTATCCATTGATATTTCCATCACTCAGTAGCTACTACAAGTTTGGCATCAACTAATGAGTCTGACAAATCAGCATCAACTTCCACTCAACACGTATAGGAAACTATTTATATTTGGCAACAACATGAAAAACATAAAGATTTATCTTGAGTTTCTAATAACATCTTGCATCTTTACTTATGATAATGTATTCTTTTTAGTGCTATCTCCTTTTGGAATTGATGCATGATGTAACCTTTAAATATTAGTCCCACATACCTCTTATTTGTCTAGTTTGATGAGGTGTGATCACCTGACCCATTGGGTGAAGTGATCCCTTCTCCATTTGATGTGCTAAAAACATCTTTCTTTTTCCATGTCTTATTCATCTTATCTCTTATGTGTTCAACATCTGCCTTGCCTTTACTTTTGTCAAATTCAAAACTTGGTGCCTTTGACCTAGTTAGATAGTATTTACTAATGTGACCAATTTTCAAATAGCTAAAACATGCAGTTTGACTCAACCATCTTTTTTAATTGCCACTAAAGTGTGTCCTAATATAATTCTTAGGAAAATGTCCATATTCTTGACAATAATGATAGCTATATCTTGTGTTTTAATCCCAATTATAAGATTTCCCATTGTTTCTTGCCTTTGTTGGCTTGTTTGATGACCACATGGATTTGGATCCACATTCAAAAGCTCTATGTCCATACTTCTAACAATTGTAGCAATATCCTTCAAATATTTGTGTATGCATGGTCTTGGTTCTACATTCATGTGCCTAATGACCTTGCTTTTTGCACTTATGACAATGAGTCATGTTCTTAGCCTTGACATTCTGATTTGCATTCTTGCTCCTACTCATATCAGTAGTATGTCCTTTCTTACCACAATTATGACAAGTAGGTTTGGAGTTATTACTTTTGGTGTTCCTTTCTTCTACAACTTTGGATGATTCTCCTTCTTTAGTGGTTGTATAACCCAGACCTAATGTATCGTTGTTAGATCTAGGGGATCTCAATAATTGCTCAAAGCATTTGATGGCTTCACTTGGCTTGTTGAAATTTTTAGGAATTTATTTTTCTCTTTTTAGGTCACTCTACAATTGTTCATTTTGCAACTTCAATGTAGTTATCTTAATGTCCTTGACATTTAATTCATAGTTGGCATTCATTATTTAACTTAGAGTGTCCAATTACAAGTTGGAAATCTTGGTTAACTCTGTTGACTTCTCTTCCAATTTGTTGGCCATAATTCTTTTATCTTCTTCAATCATGGCTTTGTCTTCTATAGCCTTTTTCTTTTGTCCAGTCACCTCACATAGCAATTATAGCTTGTGATTCTTGCTCTAGCTTGAGATTTCTGATTTCCTCAGCTTGGACTCTATTCTTTTCCATTAGATTTGCAACTGCTACATCAAATTCATTGGAGTCACCATCTACAAATAGCTTGGTATTGTCTATCTCTTTATAGTGTGTCATTCTCTACAATAGCAATCTCTTTCCTTCTCTTCAAGGATTTCTTTAGTTCCTCTCTTTCTTCATTCAGTTGATGTAGTATGAGATGTATTTCAATCTCCTAATTTTTAGTAGTCTTTCCCAACTTGTAGACTTCCATTTCCAGATCTTTCCTCAAAGCTACAAAGCTTCTCTTTTAGAGAACAAGGCTCTGATACCAAGTCACTCATAAAATAACTGACAAGTATAGTGGAAGAGGTCACTAATGAAGACCTTAATACAAATGCAAAACTTTTAGAATGGTCTGAAAAGAAGTTTGAAGGAAAATTAAATGAGAAAATATCTAGTGAGATAGCACGACAACAAGTTGTAATGGCAAGAAAGGTTGAGGATGTGAAGAAGGTACTTGAGAATATATTCTCATTGTACATAAAACTATGTAATCCTACACTCTTCACCCAAAAGATTAGAAGTCACATTTTGAGTTTGGAAAGTAAAATATCTACATCAGGTGCAAGCCTACCTACAAATCCAACTCAGAGTGAGAAGAATTTTAGAACATTGCTTCAGACACAAAGTCAATTAGCTATCTTAACACTAGATGAGGCTAATATTAGAACCAAACTGAAAAATATTCAAGCTACTCTCACCCCACATATGGAGATAATGTACAAGGAGGTAGGCTATGCTGAAACTCTATTGAAGAAAGACCCTAATCTTTCTACTTTAGATGGTCTAGTACACCTTTTTATCGAGCTTGTAATCCAAATTAAGTCATTGGTTATTGCATGTGATAACTAGGATGTAGCTCTAAAGATAATAATGGATGTCCACAAATATTTTCTACATAAACAAACCATAGGTGTATAAAACCATTTGACATAAGTGTCAAAAAGAGGGAGATATAATATGGAGGAGAAATATAGACATAGGGGAGATACAATATGGGGGAGTATGAACAAAAGGGAGATAAATAAGAAAGGGGGGGCATAGTAGCATAAATTTATCATTGGGGTGATAATTTTTTTTGAGAAAAAGCAACAAAAAGGGATAGATATCAGCTAAGAGAGAGCATATCAAATGAAAGAGTATTAGTAACACAGTGCATTGAAGTCAAAGTATATCAATAGGCACACATTTACTTAGAGAGGAGTGCAAATTTTGAATACAAAATAGACATATTAACTCATGGGGAGTTATCAAATTTTGAGGTATACAAGTTAGTACAAAATTTTGAAATTTTGAAGTTTTATATGTAAGTTGAGTCATGGATATGTTATGCTCGACAAGTTAAGGATAATATTGTATATTCAAGTGTTTTTCATTCTCATGTCAAAGGGGGAGATTGTTGATCTCAAATTGGGTTTGACAATTGAGTGTCAACACACTTAAGCTATTTACTTAGTTCTTGTCGAACTAGTAATACATGTTGAGCACAACATGTAAATATTAGACCATGCTAAGTTGCAATGAGTGTTGAGTCACTCAAGTTCCAAGCAGATAGACTGTGCCGAGTGATTTAGGAGCTGAGTAAATAGTAGATGCCGAGTAATTTAGGTGCTAAGTCACAATATATAGAATAGTGCATGTTGAGCATTAGAGACTTCATATGCCGAGTGACACAATTTTGACATATTTATTTGTAATTGCACAAAAAATTATGTAAACTATTTTTAAGCTGACTTAAGATTATATTTTCAAATTTTGAAGATAAGGAAGAATCTCTATTTGGATTCCCTATGCAATTACATGTAGCCAATCAAAAAATGGAAAGAATTAAGTGGAAAAATGAATGAATATTAGCCTTAGATTCATACCTAACCCTAAGTCACCTAAGTCTTCTTAAGGAGGACAAAGCCCTAAACTCTTTCTAAACTCTTTATGATAGAGGAGAGTGAATGTGGAAGGAATTAAAGGAGTGAAAAAGATAGTTTGCATGTAGAACATTCAAGGTGACTTAGAAGTTATGAAGAAAGAGTGAATTGTAGAATTAGTTAGAGATGAACAGAGGATAGAGAAAAGGATACAACATTGAGAAATCTAATCAAGAAAGATCAAGAAAATATTGTTTAGAGGTAATCAGTTATTAGGCAAGCAAGTGCCAGCCACAGGATCTATGTTGAGACATTTTAACATGTGATTTCAATTAAATCTCTTAATAGAGTAGTCCTAGCAAGTTGTATGAAATCTTTTAATAGGGTGCTTACTTAATTGTAAGTTGAAGTCCTCTAACAAGGCACACTTCTGATAAGTAGGATATAATTTACATAGCAAGTCAAATTGTGATATTGTTATCAAGATGTTTAAATCCTCTAACAAGGTGAGACCTAATAGTCTTTTTAAACCTTTAATAGGGAAGACCTTTCATAGGTTGGACCATGTTTCATGGTCAAAAAATTGTAACCTTCAATGGATACACTTTATTATTGCAGTAGTGAAGATTTGTGGGTGTCATCCCCACCCCAGTATTACCTTCTCACTTGGAGGGTTTTTGGGTAATCATATCTGATGTTATGTGTGTGAGTTCTTACATGGTTATATTATTTAGATGCATATGTTTTACATGTTATTTCAGTTTACATATTGAATAACATATGATGAATGAATGGTGAAATTTTTATGGGTCCAAGCTTAAATTACTAATCCCCTTGCCTTCTCAGAAGTTTACTCTTTCCTCTTGTAATTCCAACAATTTCCTATCACCTCACCCTTGTCTACATTAGGGGGGTTCTTCTATTGTTTCTCAAGCTTCCTTGATTTGATTGATCAACTCCTCACACTTTGGTGTTTAATGTCATCTATATCTTTGAGTTCAGTAGTTTGCCTTTGTGTGCATCCTAATTTGATGCAAATTAAATCATCTTTACCTAGTTAGGTCCTATTTCAATGGATATTCTTTAGATCAATAGTTACTTTTTATAGAGCTTTGCAGCTTCTACATGCTTTAATGGTGTTCTTAGTGATCATATTTTGTTCCCATCTTCTGGAACATTCCCTAGTTTGGAGGCTTCTTCTGTCCTTCAATAGTTTTTTTCAACATCATTTCCATCTCTTTTTGGAGTAGGGTTTTTCTCATGTGGTTTTCTCTATTTTTCCTCTTTTCAAAGATTTGGTTGTGCTTGGCTACCTCATCAGGCCTTGTTTGTCATGACCCAATTTCTACTTTTAGTAGTAGTTTCTAGGTTTTTAGCTACTCCCTAAGTTTATCTTAAGGCGGGTGTTAGAGTAATTAGATATTTCCTAATCAACTCTAGTTTCTTAAGCTAAACTTTAGGCATCTAATAATTAATTATTTTATTAATTATTTTGATGCAACCTAGGTTAGACCTTTTTAGGGTTTCAATATCCTTTATAAGGACAATCTCTCATTGTAAACATTCAAATGAGAATTGAGATTAATTTAGTTTTGATTATAACAATATCTTTTTTTCTCATCAAGAATGTCTCATCTATGTATCTGCTAATTCCTACCTCTATAGTTTTTTGCTTCTCTCTTTTGTAATAGGTGTTTCCATACAAGTGATTCTTGGGAGCTGGAGGGTTGATCTTTCATCAACTTCAACATTGTGCTCTACTTTACCAAGACTTTGGATCAAATCTATACTTTTTCTAAAGTGGGGGATAAATGTACCATCTTGAATTGGAAGCACTTTAATTTAATGATGATTCAACACCTTTTTAGAGAGATTTGTATTAATTTTTACTTCTCCCCTTTCTTCTCATTTCTTCTTATATCTCCTAACCATAATATAGTAGGACCTAATAGATCCTCCTTTGTATTTCTATTTAATGGTACAAAGCTTGAGGTAGGATCTATCCACTTGGGTTCTCCCTTTCCTTCCTTTTATCAATTAAAATCTATTTTCAGCATCAAAATTGACTTTTCTCGAAAACTATATTTAATTTCTCAAAACTGCAATTTATTATGGGACCCTAGGGGATTCTAAAGATTATGGGATGTAGTCAATAGGAATGTAATACATCTCTAATCAATCATGGACACAATAAATCCTTTTTTTGGAACTATTTTTGGTCCCTCTCTTGGGCCATATTCCAAGATTGGTTTGAGTTAGTTTCAAGGTTCAATCAGCCTATAGAGAAATTTTATTCTAAGCCATTTATAAAGCCATCTATTTGACTCATTTTGTATCCACAATTCATATCAAGCATTCATACTCAAGAACTCACACCTTCAAGTCTTCAAGCATTCAAGTGTTCAATGATTCAAACCATTCCCAAGTGCATTTAAGGAGATCCTTTTGTAAGTCATTGGAGAGGAGATCTCTTACATTCAAGGTTCTTTCAAGGAACTTCAAGGAGTTTATTTGGGTGATTCATCATCTATCTTCCATATTCATGCTACAACCTTTCAAGATATATCTTCCATAATTGATGATAGTGGAGCTTTCCATTAAGGGAGGGCTTCTACCTTCATACTTATTTTGCATTCTCATCCTCTTGTCCTGATTCAATTGGTAAAGTGATTTCATTACATTTAATTTGAGAGATCCTAATATTGTAAGGTAAGTTCATGAATTTACTTTACATTTCCAACATTTTTATTATTTTTATTTCAAGGTAAATTCCTAGATTAGGGTTTGACAAGGAAAACCCCTCATCAACAAAAAAAAAGGTTTTTGATTGGAGGTTGTAGATATTGGAAGGAAAAATGGGTTGCATAATCAAATAACCTTTTTGTCAAACATCAACAATTCCAAAAATATTTTGCATTCAAATATTGTTGAGAAAGGACACACATCATTGCTACTATTAAATTATTTATGGGTTTCAAAGATTTGATAGCTTCAAGTTTGGGGTTCAAACTATTTGTTGATTAGAGTTGTGTAGGTGTCAAAAAATTTAGATATAATATTCCTCTTCATTTTCAAGGTGATTCATTTAATTTATTTCTTTATTTTAGCCTATTTAAATATAATGTCTTTCATAGCTCTTGCTACACTACGTTTGTAAGGACTTTTGCATTCTTTCTCCAATTCTATATCCATTAGACCTTTTCTTGCATTAGTGCTCCTTTATCACTTGGTTTGCTCTAATATTCTATATCTAGTTAGCTTAAATTTAAAATTGAAAGGATTAATCTCCTTGATTCCCTTTTGAGGTGTTAGATTACATGAAAAACTTAGATTTACTCCCTTGCTTCACATTTCACCCTACACAACATTGAAAGAAACTTCTATCTTAGGCATACTATTATCAAAGTTACTTAGCTCAAAAAAATTCAACTTAACTATCAATAAATCCAAAGTTACTTCACCAATTCCAAGACATAACCTCTTGAATATATAAGACTCTAATAACATACTTAGGCAACATGGTTCTAAGGATCTTTCTTACCGCATCATCTTCTACAGATTGTCCACCAATGCCTTTGATAGTAGTAACTAGATCTTTGATCATTTGGCTTTATAGTTCAATGTTCTTTTTCTCAATTATTCTCATCTCATCATACTTTAGTTACAAGCTATTAACCTTTTCTTTCTTTGCATGAGCATCTCCTCCACAGACTATCTTCAATTTCTCCCACATATCATAGGTTGTGTCCAATTCTTTGACACCAGTGTATTAAGTATTTGAAAGAGTGCTTGCTATTGCAACCATTATAGATTTTTTTTCTTGTTCTATCCTCAACTAATTTTCAATAAGAATTCCTATAGGATTAACCTATCATGTGACCACATGATTCTAAGATTTTTCTTGTATACCTCAGAGATAAAGCTTCATTGTTCCACACCATATTGGCCTATTTCCTCTTGAGAACTTAGGAGCCTCCTCCTTCATCATATTGAATCTTTACCTCTAGTTGTTAATATTTCACCATAATTGGGGACCAAAGCTCTTATACAATTTTTGGTCCAAGTAATTAGATTACTAAGAGGGGATGGGAATTAATAATCATCTAAACAAATAAGTATTTCACCTTTTAAACTTCTCAACTAATAATCAACATAAAGCATCAATTTAAAGCATTCATCACATAAATTCACACATAAATTTTATAAAAAATATTTTGGTTGCATGGAAACCCATCTTGGATCAAACCCATAGTGGGGATTAGTACCCACAAAAAAAAATACTCTTTTGAAGTACACCTTTTTAAGAGCTTAACCATATTAGGAGTTTACAAAGGTGTTGTTGAGTGCCACCCTATTAGGGGATTTACCTCTAGGTCTATTAGAAGCTTTACCCTATCAGGAGTAGGCTTGTTAGAGGACTTTGAACACTAGTTAAAGTTCCACCCTACTAAATGATTTACAAAAAGTAGTTTCTAGGATCCACCTAGTTAAGGAATTTTACCTGTTGTAACTATTATCAAATAATAGAAAGATTGATCTATAAAAAAATGCTACCTTTTCCTAATTAGATCCTCTTAAGATCTATTACTCTTCTCAACTTACTTCTCTTCATCATGGTTGGATTTCACTTTCCACTTTTTGACACACAAATTGGACCATGATCAACAACACCAAAGATGTCCTTCATTTACCTATTTATACTATTTTTCTCCACTTCCACTGACTTAACCAAACTCTAAATACATTATTACTGATAAATTTGAATATCTTCCTCAGATCCAAATTCTATAAGGTTTTATCTTATGGTACAAATTACTTTACACAAGCACTCCAATTAACTCATAGTATTCTATACCAGAGGTCAAGAAATTTTTACCTATCATGAGCTTCCTTTATAATCTTCTCTACAAACTCAATCTTGGTCATTTTGATGCCATATCATCACCTCCATATGTACATCCATGTCAAGATTACAACTAACTCTCCCAATTCATTTCAACCTTGTTACCAATTACTGATTCTAGTCAACTTATCTATTGCTTCTTTAACCTATTTGTCACAACTTCATCAGTCACCTGTCTAACCCACAACTATCTAGCTATCACCTTTCCATCCTAGAAAATTTTTTACAATCATGATAATGAGTTAGGATCATAAATACATATATAAATTTTACTTTCTAATGAACAACATCCTTCTCTTCATCTTTTGATTACTTCACTTCATTCACCATGAATTTGATAAACCAATCAAATCACCTATCCTTTATCACTAATTGCTCTAGGATTTGCATTATTACCTTGTTGGTCATCTTGCTCTTCTCTCCACAAGTGGTAATCAACATATGAATATCAAGAGATAGACACAATGATCTCTTGATGATCATACACCTGATTCATGCTACAACACCTAATTATGCTTGGAAACATATTAAGAACACTAGTCCAATAGTTGACATCAATGATAATACAAAAAATGATCATTTTGAAATCAAATCACCTCTCTTCTTATCATCATCACATCATCAGTTATGCCAATGCCTCTTTGGACTAATAAATCTATCAAGTATCATGCCTATGGAATTTTTGTGCAAAACACGATGAAGGAAAATCCCCCACCAAACTAATATGTGTCTTATGAAATGTATTTCTAAAAGAGTAGACGATAAAATTTGAGGTTGTTAGAGACAACATAATTATACTAAGAACTATTGCATGGTTGATTTTATCCACATGGTGTCAATGGAAAAAAAATCTATTATGATAGGGGAAATTTTAAATAGGGGTTGTTGGTTCCCAAATCAAAAGAATAGAAAATTATCAAAGTATTTTGATTTTTGTGCTCAAACTCTTCAAGTGACTAAGACAAAAGAAATGGGATCAATTGAATCACAACTGAAATCCCCCTCTTTAGGCTCAATAAGACCTAAGTGGGTAGACTTATTCTCCAACTATATCTCTATGTTGAAGATTTTTATAGGATATTGAATCTTTCTTCTACTTTTAATCTCTACTTCAAAGTGGCATATACCTTGAAATAGAAATATTTTTTTATTGATTATTTGATATCTATTTTACTTTCTCCTTGTACTTTATCTATTCTTGTTGAATGTAAAACTTGGTGTTATTTTTCATTTTTATATGTAAGACCAATCTCTTATCCTCATTGGACATAGATTCACCTCCCCTCATATCTTCATGTATAACTTTGAAAGATAATTTTTAAACTTACCCCTTGGGTAAATATGTCAACCATTCAACTCTATCAATGTAAGATAATTAAACACATAGCGATCCAACTAGTCCAACTATGTTTAACTCATCCTTGGAAAGACTAATCAAAAAAGAAATGTAACAACACCAATTCTCAAACACTTCTTGATATTTATATTAATGTAAAAATAAATAACTTTTTTGCACAAGAATTTAAAATTGCAATTAATTCCTTGAATTAATCATCACAAGGAACTAACTTGATAAGAAAATAATTTATGCCACAATTGAAGAAAAATAAACTAAATATTTGTATTACTTCCACGGTTTTATTTGAAAAGTGTGATGTTGGGTGGGTTTATCCCAATGGGTTTTAATTTCAATGATTTTT
The DNA here is from genome assembly GCA_028749045.1 of Cupressus sempervirens. Classification (NCBI taxonomy): domain Eukaryota; kingdom Viridiplantae; phylum Streptophyta; class Pinopsida; order Cupressales; family Cupressaceae; genus Cupressus; species Cupressus sempervirens. Next base: position 276,092,106 of record CM053788.1, on the reverse strand, counting down.
GACAACATTGATTTTTGAGCGATTTTCACATCGCCTCATTTCATTTCTACCTAGTTTTTTTAGATATTTCTTGGCATTTGTTTTTGGTCATGGATCTAGAATGTATGTTAGGTTTCCAACTTGTCCATTATTTTTCTTTGTATCATAGGGATTTGTGTAGAATCCATACTCTAAAATTTAGGCCAGCTAAGTGAGTTTGTGATGTTTGGTATTTTGTTGCTGCTTTGGGATTCATGTCAAATTCTTACTCTCAGATATAGGCCAGCTGAGTGAAAATAGGTATTACATCTTGTATGTATTGTAAAATATAAATTCTTCTCTCTTGAAATTTTTATACCACACATATATATGTGGATTTATGGTTTTCACACCAATTTAGGGTGAAAAGACACCACCCCACTAAATTTGTTTTTAGAAAACATTAATCAATTTATATTTAAAGACAACTACCTATCTTTTGGATGTGGGCTTGGTTGACAACCCAAAATACCTTGTGAAATATTAACATTTTCATTGAGCTTGGAAATCAAATATCCTAATCTAGATCTTTTTTAGATTTACAAATTTCAATAGTTTTCATCCTTTGGCGACATCATCTTTGCAATAGGTCAAAATTCAAACATTTCTAAAACATGTTTTCTAAGGGATTTTCTTCTCATATGAATTTTTTGGATCAAAAATATGTTGAATAGTCATTTCAATATGTTCTAATTCTATATGAATTCCCTCATACTTCATTTTTCTCTAATTGGTTTTTTGTTATTTCACAATAGTCTTCCTAGTTTTGAAAAAGAAACATTCCTTAGTTTCTTTGATATTTCATTTCCTAATGATTTTTCAATGAGTTTGATCAATATCTTCCCTTTTGATGTAGTAACTCTCCACAAAAAATCCTTTTAACACTCCATCAATGCCAAAGTTTTCTCATGATTTATTTTGATAGAATAATATTATAATCTATTGATAAAACACTTCTCAGTCAAGGAGAGTTGTGTTCATAATTGATTTGATTTTGATGAGACTATGAATTTTTGGATGATATAAATATTTTTCAATGACAACTTTTACTTTGATCAAGTTTTTTTCTACTACCATGATGTCCATATTTCATAGGTACAAGATTTAATGATGTTAGTGACATGTTAGATTCCATCTATTCACTTTAGCTTCTAGTGGGACCACATCGCATTCATTCTTTTTTCATAAAACTTATTTTGGTGAGGATTGCATTTTCATGTTTCATCAATGCTTTAACTTTCATTAAATTTTATTTAACATTTGAGTGGGTCCCATCACTAAAGGCCCTTATCTATGAGACCAATTTTCTCTATGTAGCCTTCTTCTAACCTGTTCAATATTAGAGTTTCATCGAAAAGCCCTTCCTTTTCTTGTATGTGACCACCATCATAAGAACTTACTATCAATAAGAATTCTCATTCAATTCAACCATTTATTTCTTTGTTTTATACATATAGTTTCTTTGAAGAATCTATTTTCATAAGAATCAAACAACTTTTATTGATGCCCTATGTTTTTTTCAAAATGTTGCTACGTGACTTTCTTAATTGATTTTCAATGGAAAATAGAAATTTTTTGTTAGAAATCCCTCTTTGTATTATTTCATGAAGTATTATATGAAACCTTATTGGAATACTAGGATCATTGATAGGTAGGGTGAATAAGTGATCTATGAAAAAATTTCAACTCTTAAATTTTAACTAATGATGTACATGCATTTATTCCTTTAACATTATTAATCATGTGTGCTTTAGATGAAAGATAAAATAAACAACATTGAAAGTATAAAAAATCAAATCATGGACACCATATTTATAGTGGAAAAACCTCTCAGGGTCAAAAACCATTTTCTCAAATCCTTTTATTATGCCTCACTTAGAAAATGTGCCTCACATAGCATACATTAGGCTTCACATAGCCAAATTGCCTCCTTAGAATTTCCTTTTGCCTCACATAGCCAAAATACATCACATAGAATTCATTAGGCCTCACATAGTGATATTACTAGTCCCTAAAAATGGCCAGTCGAAGGCTCACTATTTTAGGGATTGAAATTAGCTTTTTAGTTATTCTTTCCAATGGTGTAAACAGTTTTGAATTCTAAGCTATAGGTCAAAAGTTATGACCCCAACAAGTTAAGGATGCATTTTTATCTATGCAAAGAAGAAAACATTAATTACCTCATGTTATAAGTCCCAAACAAGGACTCCCCAGGACTCATACTGACAAAATTGGGTCAACACTAGTCAAAATAGATAATTTTCCCCCAATAAGCTAATTTTTTTGCGCACTAAAAATCACCCTTTAATACTCAAATTCTCCAGTTCTGACCTCTGGGTTTTTGAGTTAGAAGACCAGGGCTTGGCCTAGACTCTAGGTGGAGTTCCCAAAATGACCCAGGCCCTAGACTAGGGGTCTAGGAAACAAAAAATTTACTAGGGGCTCCCCATTTCAACGAGAAATGGGGCATGCATTATGAAACCATAACAAATACATAACTTCATCATTTGTTAATAATGAGTTTCATGGATGCTTTATTCCAGACTACATTTGATCTATATAATTAATTTATACAACCATATGATATTCTAAAAATATAACAAAGACGTACAAAGATGTAAAAGAGAATTAACTTAATTCAAAACATCTCATGAAAATGTCAATTAAATCATATATACCTCATTAATATCAGCAACCATGTTTCCATTCCCTCTCTATCACAGTTTCAATTTTTTTGAAAACACTTTTTGAATCTTCAAAATAAATTCATACAGATCAAATTTGTTTTCCTCCAAAAATTGATTCATTATTTGAAAAGTCATAGATTTTTCCTTTTTATTTTGAAGATGATTATTCTTACTTACACTAATTTCATTCCATCAACCACATTTTTAATTATTAGCAAGTCTATTTTTTAAAACTGATTGAAACCAATTCAAAAATTAATTCCCTTTGTTTAAGAACTTTGAACCATTTAACATTAGACATAAAATTAACTTCTCCTCTTCTTGAAATGGTTTTGCTAGTTGTATTAGGTTTTCAAATGCCTTCCACATTATTGTAAATTAAATTAAAATAAAAAACAAAAACCATTTTTCCACTTTTGTAAATAGATCTTATTGGTAACAGGAACTTTGCAAACATCCTATAGTAGTAGACTGATTTTCACAAATTGATCTATTTGACCTTTTAAATGTTACCAAAAAAATTCTTGGTAATAAGAAAATTTATAGATAATATCAATATCTATCCAATTAAAATTTCACAAAGCTATATGATCTCTCATGTAATTACAATAATGTTTTAACTAATTGCAAGCTTTGAAAATCTGAATTTGTGAATCTCACAATATAACAAACATCATCAAGCATAGCATATATTCCTTTTTTACAACAATGAAAAACATGAAACAATTTCAAGAATATCATATCAGCCTATTTTAAATTAATGAAAAATATGCCAAAGTCAACAAACCTATGAATTGGTAAATTTGTTTCACAACATTCACTATATACTTTGATTCTATTGAAGCACCTTTTAATATATATAGGTGATAGGTGGACTTTTTTGGGTTTTCTCAATATATGAAACTCTATTTTTTAAAATAAATTTAGAGCTCCTATAGGATCTTTCTAGGGATGTATTATGTATGTGATCATGAGATTCCAACTATCTCTAGGTAAAACATACCATGTGGCAATCACCTCTCCTCTATAGATCATGTTAGAACTTTATTTGGTGGCCTAATGCTCCTCAAGATGAAAATGCATTTCTCCCTCTATCAAATTTTTTTCTCATCTTGAGACATTATAAGGAATCTATGTTGAATTTGATGAAAGATCAACCTCACAGCTCCCAAGAATCACCTACTTTTAAACACTTGTCATAGAAAGAGGGAAGAAAAAGCTGTGGAGGCTAGAATTCTAAGATCCACAGATGAGACATTCTTGATGAGAAAAAAGAGAGATTGCTATTATCAAAAGTGAATGAATTAAAAATATATCAATCCTTATAAAAGGAGATCAAAACCATAATAGGTAACTAACCTAGGTTGAATGATAATAATTAACAAAAGAATTAATTATTATATGCCCAAAGTTTAGCTTAAGTAAACTAGAGATAATAAGTGACTTAATAATTAAATCAATATGATTTAATTAATAAGAAAATACTTTATTACTCTAACACCCCCCTTAAGATAAACTTAGGGAGTAGCTAAAAAACTAGAAACTACTACTAAGTAGATTTGGGTCCTAGCAACAAGGCCTGATGAGGTACCTAAGCACAACCAAATCTCTAAAAAAGAGAAGAAATAGAGAAAACCATATGGGAAAACCCTACTCCAAAAAGAGATGGAAAACATGCTGAAAGAAACTTGTGAAGGAATAAAGAAGCCTCCAAACTAGGGAATGTCCTAGAAGATAGGAACAAAAGATGATCATGAAGAATACCATTGAAGCATGAAGCTGCAAACACTGCCAAACTATTGATCTAAAGAAACTCCACTATATAAAACATGACCAGGTAAAGAACACTAAGTCTGAAGAGTTGATCAATAAAAAATGGAAGGTATCTTCATGCCTCCAAAAATAGGAATGAAATAATGTTTATATGGTAAAAGATTCATCTCACCAAAATGCATAGGTATTTAGCCACTGCAATCGCCTAGTACATCGGATCAAATACTTAATACATAGCTCACTCCATTGAGCCAAGAAAGTAATAGAACTGATCCAAGGGATATTTTTACCAAAAATTGAAGTATCTCCAAAAATCCAACAATCAACATCATTTTAAAGTCTTCAAAATTTTGCACCCAATGCAATTCGAATGGGAAAAAATGGAGTTTATAGGCTCGAGATATGGCCAGTCAAAGTTGGGTCAAACCTTGGGTAGAGGTCATCAAAAAGGTGAAATTTCAAACTCTCCAAAATTGGTTGAAGTTGGTGCCAAATCAAAGGTCTCGTTGAGAGCTTTTTGAAAATGTTTATTTCATCAAAATTGGACTTCGTATGCAAAAGTTATGTGCAGTCAAAGGTGGTTGACCAAAAGGATTGATAATGGTGACGTGGCAGATTACAAAGGTGACACGTGTCACCAATGTGGCATTAATAAATAAAAAGTTTAGGTGCCACGCATATGGCAAGAAGCCACGTGGCACCTTCAGGTTTGTTGGAAGTATATCTATATGGTGGCATTCAAATTTCAACATTGACAAGTAAGCAGTGGGGTTCGACCCAATGACCACCAGGCGTCAAAACAGAGCTGGTGGCCATTACGCCACTGACTACCTTCAACCATATATGGCACAAGTTTATTGATAACCACTATCTGACTTTGAGTTTGGTTTAAAACGCAGCGCGGTGATTGGAACCACCGACCTCCCTTTAACACGTACATTTTCAAAACTTTCTTTGCCATTGCACCACGCGAGTGGCTTATGGTATTATTAGCATAGATTTGATTTAAAGTGTATCAAATCCAATTCCCTCTTGCCTAAATAAAGGAAATTATTAAATAAGGACAAATTTCAAAAATAGGAATGAGTCTTATTTCGAAGATAGACTATTGTAAGGGTCTAAATATGTAAAATCTTGTTTTGCCCTATTATTACGAAAATATTTTGGATAAAAGAGAGGGTTTAGGGGCCTTTTGAGGCATGGAAATTAAGGGAGAAATTATGAAAATGATGAGAGATAATTTTTGTAGCTGGAGACTTAGTGATTTTTCCTGCACATAGAGGAATTTTATTGCGTGTGCTTGAAGGGAATTGTCACAAATCACTTGTATTGATTTATTGGAGTTAATCGGATCGGCCCCCCTATTGGAGCTGGACCTAGAGACGTAGTCCTAACTAGAAAAACTCCAAAATCAAATGTGTTGTCTCCCTGTCTCTCTTTCTGTCATTTCATTCTATTTTTTTCTTAATTGCAATTATGTTAATTTTGCTTTATTAAAGCTTTAAAATTGACTTTATGTAATTGGTTAACATTATCTGTAATAGTCCTAGATCCTAGAAATTAGATCAAGAACCAACTTAACCCACCCATAATGCTAAGAGGTAGACATGAACACTAAAACTAAATGAAATATCTCCTACAAAAAGAAGAACTAGAAACATTGAGAGAGCAAAAGAAGTACAAACACCTATAATGGAACGTGTCATTGACACATCATGCGGTTAATATCATGGAAGCAAAACTAACTTGACAAAGGAAGATGGTTAATATAGCCAACATGAAAACCCTCCAAGACACTTTATAATTTAGTGTGAGTACAACAAAATACAAAGATGTGCAAGATCCCATAATGCAATAGAGTGGCACTTTATCTCAATGCATTTACAAAAATACTACAAAAGGATGTCAACAAAGATCAAAAGAGACATAAGGTTGATACAATAGATAGTATAACCCATTAAAAATCATCTAAAATAAAAAATTGATCCCTAGACCTAAAACAACCAAGATATCCTTTAGAATGCAGAAAAGAAAAAATTGAATGGGATGTACCTTGAGCAGAATCTAGAAAATAGAATGTCCCAAAATATGTCTCTTAGAGTGCAAAATAGAACTTTTGAATTTGATATCCAAGATAGGACACTAAAGAGCATCAAAAATCCAAATAAAATATACCATCATAATGGGCTCAGAATAAGCTTTTCCATGATATCTCATTTGTGAAAAGCAGAGTCTGGATGAGCGGGTTATGGTCAAAAAACTACATGTAGGTCCAAAAAAAAGTAATAGAAATTGTTGCCTCAAGATCTGTGCTAGAAAGTCTCAAAAAGTGTGCCCACTAGTACTAGAAATTACCTCGATAAGTTTGTCAATTTAGTACCAAACTATCTCAATTTGCATGCCCAAAAAAATGATTTGTGTGACCAAAAATCTCAATTTGTGTACCAAAAATATCTTGATTTTCATGTCATAGCCTCAGGAAACATGTCAAAAATCTTAATTTTTTAAAAATATTGATTTATGTGCCAAAATTTAGAAAATCTTTAATTTAAGAAACGTGCCAAAAATCTTGATTTTTGAAACAAAAAATCTTGATTTGTGTGCCAAAAATCTGAAAATTGTTGTCTCAAGAAATGTACCAAAAATCTAAAAATTGTTGTATTGGGAAACATGCCAAAAAATTATAAAATTTCCACCTTGGAAATGTGCCCAATATAGGAGCAAATTTTTTTTGCCTTAGATTCTAATTGTGTCCAAATTCAACAAATTTTATAAGAAAATAGGGATTACCTCAGGTTGTGGTAAAGAAGGGAAGATTTCTTGTATCAAAATTTTGTGGGGTGGAAAGGAATGTTAACATTCGTAGTTGTGAAGCCGTGAAAGAGAAAAATAATTAGATTGAAAGAGGTGATCATGACATCACAAGTAGTAAGATATGGGTGCTCTAAGCTCAACAGTGATGTCCATTTGGGCTCAAAGTGCACCAAAAATAAGTGACCCCCAAATTCAATACAAAAATCCTCTAAAAGCCATAGATCTAAAAACTAATGCCAAATCTCTCAAGAATAGAATAGGGGCATGAAGATCTAGAGCTTGGATACCATGTTGAAGTTGATGAAAGATCAGCCTCACAACTCCCCAAGAATCACCTGCATGCAAACATTTATCACAGAAAGAGAGAAAAAAAAGCTATGGAGGTTGGAATTTCCAGATCCACAGATGAGACATTCTTGATGAGCAAAAAGAGAGATTGATATTATTGAAAGTGAATGAAATACAAAGAGATCAATCCTTATAAAAGGAGATCAAAACCCTAACAGGTAACTAACCTAGGTTGCATGATAATAATTAATAAAAGAATTAATTATAATATGCCCAAATTTTAGCTTAAGTAAACTAGAGATAATAAGTGACTTAATAATTAAATCAATATGATTTAATTAATAATAAAATACTTTATTACGCTAACACTCTAAAACTATTGTCTCCACCTATTTGAATATCTATATCACAAGATACAAGCATATCAATCCTTTTACCAAAAAAAATTACATCAATATATTCAACCAATTTCCATTTCAATTGTGTTTAAAATAAGTATTCACAATCCTCCTCACATATGGAGCTATTATGCTACGGTTTGTTACAACCAGGTGTATCACATTTAGGTTTTTTTAAATACCTCCATTTTGATTCTTGTAAAATGAAATACTCTCCATTTGTTTTTTTTTTTTACTTGCACATAATGTTTGAGAGAAAATTTGGTAAATTTTCTCATGATTATTTTCTTTTGAAATAAATAATGTCCACAACTATAGCAACCCAAGTGGGCTCCACATGTCCATGATAATACCTAAGATCATAAATTTCATTTGAAGCACATTTTTCAATCCATCAAAATAATCTGTTAACATTCTAGAAATAAATCATCATTTTTATATAATGATTTGAGTATATATAAAATCTATTTCTAGAAATACCTTGCCAATTTATTTTATCTTCCTTAATTTCCTTATCTTATAAGGGCCTATTTGGTTGTTGGAACAAAAATAGAAAATTTGGAATACATTTTCTATTTTTTGTTTGGTTTGTCAATTGGAATAGGGAATAGGAATACATATTCCTATTTTGCCTCTAAAATAAACAAATTCAAATGTACTTACCCCTTCATCTAGCTCATAATGCATACTCTTATTAGATGCATTACCCTCTAGAAAATATTCACTTCTTCCATTTGATCACATGCCTCCCATTTATCCCCAAAGCTACTATAAATTTTCAATATAAATGGATCTTCCTTTGGTTCATTAGGAATCTCACGTGAATTTTTTATTTTCTACGTTATTTCATTAGTTTAATTATTCTTTTGAGTGTTGGAACTACAATTGAAATAATTATTATTTTTTCATTGATGTCAAAATATTATTGGTGAGAGAGTTGTACCCAAGTAGAGTGCCATATCAATATGATTGATGAAGAGGATTTGAGAAGAAGCGATAATAAGAGGACCTAGTGGAAAGGTTGAGTTATGTGGAATTACAATTAGCACTTGATTAGTTGGACTTTGGTAAGATAATGTGTTTTTTAATTAGAACACTAAGTGGAGAAGATAGTTATGTTAAAGCTTAGAAGAGATGGTCAGTAAAGAATAAATACTTAGGCTTAACCAGGCTTCAAAGCACAAGATAAAGAAACTTATAGTTGAAGTTGAGCTATGCTAGTGTCAATCAGGTGCCAGTAAAAGATATAGTAAAAAACTTGGACAAAGTACTAGTAAATGGACCAAGTGAAGACAATGTAAACCAAGCAAGAGAAGATAGTGATGACCAAGTAATTTGGTAATGACCGAGGTTGAGGAACATAGTGTTGGTTGAGTGAAAACATTTTACAATTTGTGAAGGAATCTCCATTCCTAAAATATGGAAATTGTGTTAAAGATAAGAATTTATGGGATGGAACATTTAATTCAATGGAAATTTTGTTTGAGCAATTTTATGCATGATTCAAAGAGAAGTTTGGAGAATCTTCTAGAAGAGGAAGGAGAATACAAAAATATGGAAGGATTCAATGAATTTAATCTAACCTCCAAGATACCTATTTAAGAAGGCATAGGGTCTAAGCTAGAAAGATTGACAGAGTTGGTGAAGACATTAACATGGTTGAGGTGTTTGTTGATGCTTGACTAGAAAACTTGAGTAGAAGGCTAAGAAGAGTTGTGTAGAGCTGAAGTGTGATTTCTTGAAGGGTTTCCAAGCAGATCAAAGATAGAGATGATAATGGAAGTTAGCCACTGGATCAGCATATGAGCTACATTGTGATTTGTATTTTCAAAGTGAATTGTATTTATTCAGAACAATCTACTTTAATTTTTAACCATTGTATCAGTTTGAAATTCTTTTAATCAAGGTTGACCTAGCAGCCATTTGTAAATCCTTTAATCAAAGTGACATTCTAATGGAATTTTCTTAAGTCCTCTAACAAGGCCACTCCTATAGGGGAGTCCTTTAATAGGGTCACACCTAACAGTGTGTATTGTAACCTTTAATAGGGTTGGATCCTAATTGAGCTCCTTTTAGAAGAATGAAAATATTGGTGACATGTTTCTAGTGGTTTTTCTCAAATTAGGTTTCCACATTAAATCCCAGTGTCATACTTGTGTGGATTTTATTTGAGATGTTTTATTGTTAATGTTTTACATTCTACAAGTTTTTTATTATTGAGATAATGGACTGCAAGTTTCATGTTACTTATAAGTTTCTGTAGATACTAAGCTACTTAATGATTAGATCTAAGTTGGTTGAAGTATTTAAAAGTTTAATTGGTACATCTAGACCCAAGGATAACTAATTCACCCCCTACCCTCTCATAGCTATTCTAAATCATTCTAACATTTGAGATGGTGTAAATTTTGAACCATTTTTATGATAATTCTTTTGTTATTATTTTTCCAACAAATCTAAAATTTGTTCACTACTGAGTGAACATACTTACTCATCCATTTCATTATTGATGCATGCTTCCATTTCATAGATATGGTTCTCAAGTGTGGACTCTTGTTCAACTTCCTCACCATTCATTTCAAATAACCTATCATACTCATTTAAATCCGAGGCACTATTAGTTCCCCATGCTTTATTGTGGATCACACCATTTCAATTTCATTATTAATGCCATTATTTTTTCAACAAAAAGATCACCCATTTTATTAAACAACTCAATAATCACATATACATTAGCCCAAATATTCAAAAAATTGCATATAAATTTATGACATTCTTTTTAAAAAGGTAGGTGTTGATTCATATGTTGGAAATATAAGAGGAGTAACTAAGAGGGGAGGGGTGAATTAGTTACTACTAAAATAAATCCCAGATCCCTTAGATGTCAATACAAAAATGAAAAGTGGAAAACTGAATACTGCTAAAGCTCAGTAAACACACACAAAATGTTGCAACTCGGTAATAACTGAATTGGCTCGATAAATGCTTAACATATAAACCTTTATATGTTGCCTATGATTAACATTACTTTAACTAAGTTGCAAACACATAACAAAAAATAGCATGAGTGCATATGATACTAGGATTTAACTTGGAAACCCAATTTGAGAAAAATCGCCAATTGTAACTAGTTACTATTTTTCACTCTTCTGAAGTGAGCCCTATTAGGAGCCAACTCTATTAAAGGTTACAAAAGATACTACTAGGTGTGACCTTGTTAAAGGATTTAATAACCCTGTTAGGAGTGGCCTTGTTAGAGGTCTTGGGACAATTCAATAGAACTACCACCTTGTTAGAGAATTTGCAAATAGTTGTTAAGCCAACTCTGTTAAGAGATTACTACAAAGGTTAGACAGTAACAATGAGATGACCTAATTTGAATAAAACTAAATTTTTGATTACAGATCTATTTTCTAGCTTGCACTTGATCCTTCCTAATCGAATATATCTTTGCTACTCCATAAGGATATTCTATTTATCCTTCAAATTTTCTACCTCTTCTCATCATTAGCTCTTTAATCACATCATCATGAATTACACTTTTTGAAATCACAACTTGATCTTATACTTATAGCTTCCACTTTGTCAATTTGGCTCAAATATAACTTAAAATAATCAACATTCATCACCTTAGTTAGTTGGAATCAAAAAAAAAAAAAAAACTAAGCTTAATATAACAAAATAAGAAAATCCTTTGTTGGCCAACCCAGCTCGGTATAAAGTACTTCAGAAGTGATTTCCTTTGTTAACCAACAAAAGCTCGGTTAACATTGAAAACTTACAAAAATATTTTGGTAATTGAGTGAGCTCAGTTAACACTAATTCCATTCAATTTCCCTTCATTAACCAAGTGAGCTCAGTTAACACTTGCTTTCTACAACTTTTCCTTTGACGCCTGAGTTAGCTTGGTAGACATTACCTTCTAAACTAGGAAAACACAGGAAATCTCGGTAGACACTAAGAACTATCTTCACTCCCTGAGTGAGCTCAGCATATACTAACTAATAATGATATAACATTTTTGTAACATTAAAGACAACACACAATTAATCAATTATATCCAATGATCTCCCTCTTTGGCATTGATGGCAACACAACATTTCATAGCACAATGAAATTTTGGAGTATGAGCTCATCCTTTTAGTGTATTTTTTCTGCAATAGTTGCTACCAAGTTCATTCAGAACATTCTCCCTCTTTCAACAAACTTCTTCTTTGGAAAACTTCTCCCTCTCCAGTTTCTTACTTTATTCTAGTTCCAAAAATTTCTCAAAGATATGATAGTAAACTTCTCCCTCCTTGATGACACATGCCAAAGAAAATAATTCTATAAATACCAATCTACCTTAACTACTAATTCATCTACAATATGCCCTTTCTAGTTCTGCACCAACTAATTAATCTTCAACAGGTTCTGGTTGATGCATTCACTAATCTTCATTTAGTGAATTTCAGATAGGGGAATGACCCCTAGCTTACCTCTTAGATGTAGAAATGCATCCTTAGGTAATGCCTTGGTGAATATGTATGCAATTTTTTCCTTTTTATTCACATATTCTAATCTAACTTCTTTATCTTGTACTAACTCTCTTAAGAAGTGATATTTTATAGCAATATGCTTGGTTTTGAAATGTGTTACTAGATTCTTTGACATATTGATTGGATTGTGTTATCACAATATATGACAACTGGATCTTTGATCTCTACCTTCATTCCTTCCAACAGTTGTTTGAACCAAAAGAACAATTGATTGTTGCTGCTACATATTCTACCTCTGTTGTAGATTGAGATGTACAATTTTGCTTCTTGCTTGTTAAGATACTAGTCTTTTACCAAGAAAGAAGGCTCCACCACTAGTGTTTTTTCTATCATTAAGACTTCCTGCCCAATTAGCATCAGTAAACACTTTTAAGTGAAAATTGCCTCCAAATTTATACCATAAACCATAGTCTTCAGTACCTTTTAGATATCTCATGATTCTCTTGATTGCCATCATGTGATTTTCCTTGGGACTTGCAAAGAATCTTGCTAGTATTTCAACTACCAAAGCAATATCAGGCCTTGTGTGTACTACATTTTATAATTTTCCAATCATTGATCTATAAGTGGTCTTATCTACTTCTTTGAAATCATCATTTTTGGAGAGCTTATGTCTTGTAGAAATAGGGGTTCCAACTGGTCTTGAATCTTCCATTCCAAATTTCTTTAGTATTTCCTTGATATACTTAGATTGAGTGATGTAGATACCATTTTTGTTATTTTGTATCTATAATCCAACAAAGAATTTTATCTCACCAAACATGGAAATCTCAAATTCTTTACTCATTTCTTCTGAAAATGCTTTACATAAGTCATCATTTCCTATGAATAGAGTATCATCAACAAATATTCCTACCAACACAATCTTCTTGTTTGGTCTCTCCTTGATATATAGACTACTATTATAATTGGCCCTTTGAAAGCCAATCTATACTAGGTAATAGTGAAGTCTTTCATACCAAGCTCTAGGATCTTGCTTGAGACCATATAGTGCTTTGTGTAATTTGCAAACCATGTCTCTTTTGCTAGGATCTTCTAAATCTTCTGGTTGTTCAATATAGACTTCTTCATCAAGAATTCTATTCAAGAATGAAAATTTGACATCCATTTGATATACTTTAAATCCTCTATGTGCTATATGTGCTAGTAAGGTTCTAACACCTTCCAATCTTGCCACGAGAGAAAAAGTCTTACCATAGTCATTGAGAATAACCTTTGCACACTAATCTTGCTTTATTTCTTGAAACTTTTCCATCTTCATTCAACTTATTTCTAAATACCCACTTTGTACCAATTACACTTTTATCCTTGGATCTAGTAACAAGAGTCTAAGTTTTGTTCTTTTCTATTTGTTCTATCTCTTCATTCATTCCTTCAATCTAATTTTCATTTTCCAGAGCATCCTTAACACTTTTAGGTTCAAATTTAGCAAGTAAACATGTACCTTTTAATTTGCCTCTTGTCATTGTTCCATCTAATTTATCTCCAATGATTTTCTCAGTTGCATGATGTCTTCTGACATATCTTGCTAACATAGGCTCTTTGGTCTTTGAATGAATTCCACCATCTTCTTCTTGAATTTTAGTTTCAAGCTCGGGTCCTTATGTTTGTGACTCGGGTCTATCAGGTTTGGTATGAACTAGCTCGGTAGCCTCTGATTGTGACTCTGGTCCTTGTAGCTCGAGTTGCACTATCTACAACTTGGTAACTATTGGTGTTTCTAGGGACTCAGGAGATGAAGCTTCTTTTCTCTTAGATAGAATTGGTAGGGTATTAGGTTCATAGTAAACAAATCTACTATAATCTAAAGGTTCCTTGTTACTTTCTTCTTCGCTCTTTTTTGCAAACTCATCAAATCTAACATGTGCACTTTCTATGATTTTGGGAGTAGATAAACTCAAACATATGTATGCTTCACTTCTACAGGAGTATCCTAGAAATATGCCTTCATCACCTTTTACATCAAATTTTCCTTCTCTAGATTCTTTCAATATATAACATTTGTTGCCAAATACTTTCAAGTAACTCGCATTAGGTTTGTAGCCATACCATAGCTGATAAGGTGTTTTATTTGAATCTTTCTCAAACTGTACTCTATTCAAGGTATGAACTACAATGTTGATAGCTTCCTTCTAGTATTTGAGAGAAAAAAAAAATCATCAGGGTTCTTGCACAATCCATGATAGATCTATTTCTTCTTTCAGTTATCTATTCTTTTGTGGTGTACCAGGGGCTAATACTTGTCTTTTGATTCCTCTTTCTATGCAAAAATTATTGAATTCATTGGAGATGAATTTGCCACCTCTGTCTAATCTTATTCATTTCAACCTCTTTCCAGTTTCCTTTTCCACTCCTGCCAGATACCACTTAAATTTTTGAAAGGCTTCTGATTTATCTTTTAGATACATTATTGTCATCATTCTAGAATAGTCATCAACAAAATAAATGAAAAAAATTTCTCCATTACAGCTTTCTATTCCAATAGGTCCACATAAGTCTGTGTGATCAATTTCTAAGACTTCTTCTGACTGATAGTCTTTACTTTTGAAGCTAGTCTTTCCCATCTTACCAATTTGGCAATTCTTGCATAAACCCATGTTAGGATTTTTTCAAACTAGGAATACCTCTTACTCTTCTATGTTTGCTTATCTTAACCAAATTATCAAAGTTCAAATGACATAATCTTTTGTACCACAACCAACTTTCCTCTACTTGAGGAATAAAATACAAACAATCACTAAGATTATGATAAAATAGATTATCTTTTGTTTGCTTACCAGATCCAACCAAATTTCATTTTCCATCTAGCAGTTTGGCTTGTTCATTCATGAATTCTACCTTGAATCCAATGTTATTCAGTTATGCCACACTCAGTAGTTTATGCTTTAGTCCTTCAACCCAATAAGAATTGTCACATACAAGTTATTTAGTCAATAAGATACATCCTTTTCCTTTTATGTTACAAGGTTCATTGTTTCCAAATCTTACACTACCTCCATCATAATATTCAATGTGCTACTAACATGAGAGATAAGTGTCATCTTATCTCCTTCATCATTAGATTCATCTTTCATAGCAATATATACCATTTCATCTTCACTATTATCAAAATCGTTAGCTATAAAACAAGATTTCTTACCTTTATCCTTGTAGTTCTTATAGTTCTTGGAATCCTTCTTGCCTTTATGCTTACTGCATTTCTTATCATCCTTGATTTCTTTATTTGGACACCTAGTAGCAATGTGACCAACTTCTTCACAAGAAAAGCAAATCAAAGGAACTTTACCTTTGTACTTTCCTCTATCTTTGGAATACTTCCTTGCAAGTAGGGCTTCAACAACTTCAACATCACTATTTGAATTTTCTTCTAATGTTCCATCTTCTTCACTTCTTCATTGACTATACTTTGACTTTTTACCTTTTTCTTTGAGTGTGATTTTAGCTTTAAATGCAAATTCAATATTCTTTGAAGAAGGAGCATAGTTATCATAGTCATCTAATTCAAAAGTTGCTAGAGCATCCAAGCCTATTTTGTTATTTGGATCACATCTCTTTTCTTGAAGAGTAGACACTCTAATTGTATAAATAGGAAGAAGAGTTCTAAACACTTTAGATACAATAGTTTCCTCCTTAATATCCCCTCCAAAAGCTTTGATTACACTTACACTGGCCTTGATCCTTTCCACATGTTTTGCAATGTTTTCATCTTCTCTAATTCTCATTTGATCAAGTTGTCCTCTAAGGCTTTCTACTTTGGCTCTTCTTACATTATCATCTCCTCCATAGATATCTTTCAGTTTGTTCAACATTTCATAAGTAGTTTTTCAATCTTTTACCTCATCAAATTCAACATAACTAAGAGCAGATGCAATATCTATCATCATGATATTATGATTCTTCTTTTCAAAAATATCTTCAACTAATAAAGTTCCAGTGGGGGTCTTGTATTCAGCATCAAGATACTTGTAGCCTGAATCACTGACGATAGCTAGATGTAACCTCATAATTCCTTGCCATGTTGTAAAATTGTCTCTATTTAGCTTGGGAATCTCTCTTTTGTAAGACATCCTAATCTTTAGCTTAGGTCCTTGAAACCTTATTTGCAAGCACCAAATGCCCTAATACCAATTGTTAGAAATATAAGAGGAGTAACTAAGAGGGGAGGGGTGAATTAGTTACTACTAAAATAAATCCTAGATCTCTTAGATTTCAATACAAAAATGTAAACTCGAAAACTGAATACTATTGAAGCTCGATAAACACACATAGAATGTTGTAATTGGGTAATAACTGAATTGGCTCAGTATATGCTTACCATATAAACCTTTAGACATTGTCTATGATTAACATTACTTTAACTAAGTTGCAAACGCATAACAAAAAATTGCATGAACACATATGACACCAAGATTTAACATGGAAACCCAATTTGGGAAAAACCACCAATTACAACTAGTTACTATTTTTCACTTTTTTGAAGTAAGCGATGTTAGGGGAAAACCCTATTAAAGGTTATAAAACACGTTGTTAGGTGTGACCCTGTTAAATAATTTAATCACCCTCTTATGAGTGGCCTTATTAGATTTCTTGAGATAATTCAATATAACTACCACCTTGTTAGAGGATTTGCAAATAGTTGTTAAGCCAACTTTGTTAAGAGATTTAGATCACTGCTATAATGGTTAGAGAGTAACAATGAGATGACGTGATTTGAATGCAACTAATTTTTTGATTATACGTCTCTATTATGGCTTATACTTTATCCTTCCTAATCAAATATATCTTTGTTGCTCCACAACGATATTCTTCTTATCCTTCAAATTCACTACCTCTTCTCATCACTAGCTCTTCAATCACATCATCACGAATTACACTTTTTGAAATCACAACTTGACCTTATACTTATATCTTCCATTTTTTCAAGTTAGTTCAAATACAACTTAAAATAATTAACATTCATCACCTTAGTCAGTTGGAATCAATAGATAAAACAATTAAGCTTAATACAACAAAATAAGAAAATCCTTTGTTGGCCGACCCAGCTCGATAGAAACTAACTCAGAAGCGATTTCCTTTGTTAACCAATAGAAGCTCAATTAATAATGCAAACTTGTGAAAATCCTTTGACAACTGAGTGAGCTTAGTTAGCAACTAGTTCCATCCAACTTTCCTTCATTAACTATGTGAGCTTGGTTAACACTCATTTTCTACAATTTTTCCTTTGACACCTGAGTTAGCTTGGTAGACACTACCTTCTAAACTAGGCAAACAAGGAACACTCGGTAGACACCAAAAATTGTCTTCATAGCTCGAGTGAGCTCAGCATATACTGATTGATAATGATATGGAATTTGTGTAACATAAAATACAACACATAATTAATCAATTGTATCCAACATCATACTCATATATTATATGTTGAAGAATTCATCTAAAGGAGATGTACATGATTCTAGGTCTATGATGTAACTCTTACACTGTTCTTGTGTGTATTGGTACTTAGTATCTTCTTTCATTATGTCATGGAATTCATTTATAAACCACCACTCAAATTCCTCCCATGATGAGATATATTGAGGGGATTACAAACTAATGGTTTCCTTTACAACACCTACTAATGATCTTGGAAAAAATCTCTGTTGGAAATTTTTTCTGTGCTCCCCTTAGGATTTTTTACAAGGGCTTAACTACCTTATGTGTACTATAATTTGAGTAGTTATATCAAGCATTGATAGATTAGTCTTTTGGTGCACTAGAAACCCCACTCTAACAAGTGGTATCAGAGCTTGGTCATAGGTTCAAATCCTCAAACCCTTGGGTAACACTGAGGGGGAGATTGTTGGAAATTTTTTCAGTGCTCCCCTCAAGATTTTTGACAAGGGCTTAACCACCTCATGTATAATATAAGTTGAGTGGTTGTATCGAGCATTGATAGATCAATCTTTTGGTGCAACAGAAACCCCACTCTAACAATCTCATCATTTGATCTTCTACACAAATTTGATAATCCTTAGCAAACTAATAGAGCACTAAATCAACATCATCTCCATAGAAATATGGCATGAACTTTACAAGTTTACCAAAAAGATAATTTTTACTTAAGGGATATCACTAAATTCTAATGTCTTATATGTTTAAAGCATAAATGCTCCTCTTTGTTGGTTTGATTATAGTTCTAATTGTGGGTACTATGCTCCTAATCTTAGAATTTCATGACGATATGTATGTTGGTACATACTAAATTCCTAAGATTACTATAGCTTCTTACTTTGTTCATTATATTTCCTTTCAATGTAATAGCTACATTATTCAAAGAGAAAGACTACTTCTTCTCTCTTGGGATTTCTCCTCAACTAAGTCACTTTGATTTGTATTCATATACAAATTTGATTACTTTTGGTTGTTAGATCTACCACCTCTATATGAGAAATTTCTTTGTTGGTCTTTTGGGTTCTTACATCAAGAAAATATTGTTTCTTATATCACCAAAGATTTTTTGATCTCTAAGACTATGTTGGTGATTAGTGTCCAAACACTTAGTCATTTACTAGGCAAGATTACAAGGTCATCATTGTGACTGAGTCATCTAGTAAAGGCTGAGCATACAACACTTATACTGAGAATAACTCTGATTGTTGAGCATTTAGTAGAGACCAAGTAGAGATATGAGTCGAGCAATATAGTATGATTCAAGAAACACAATAAAGATTGAGCATACTGATAAGTTATCAAGAGATGAGAAAATAGTTATATAGAAGCTAAGTAACAACACAAAGGTTTATGCATGACCAAGTGTTAGACCATTCAAGTGTTGAGTAGATCATTTTTGATATGAGAGTTTATAATGGAACAAACTCATACATATACCATTTTGGAAAACTTTTCTACAATATTTAATATTTGAAGAACTAACTTAGATATTGATTATGCACCATTATAGAAGGTAATGATCTCTAGGTGAGAAATTCAATCAATCAAAAAAAGGGATGTAAATGAAAAAAGATGGTGAAGGGAAAACCATCAATCAAGATCTAGAACCTTCATAGAATGTCTATTTAAGGAGGATTTTGGCCCTAGAATCATATGAGAAAGATATTATGAGCATGTGAAGAAGGTGAAGTCTGAGAGCAGAGTAGAGCAAAGAGAAATCAAAGAAATGAAGGACTAAATAGAGCTATCAAATCAGTGATACAGTAAGGAGGAGACTCAATATTAGCTTGTAGAGCATAATGAGGGTCGAGTACTAAATCAATTATTATTAATTGAGATATGGTAAATCTCTTAATAGAGTGGTCCTAACAAGCCTTTTTAAATCTCCTAATAGAGCCCTTACTTTATTGTGTGTAAAATCCAATAACAACGTGAGAGCTAATGGTCTCTTAAAATTTCAACAAGGTAGACCCCTCGTAGGGTAGATCATATTTTATAATCAAACATTGTAACCCTAATAGGTTAACTTTATTGTTTCAATAGTGAAGATTTGTGGGTTTCATCCCCACCCTATTTTTACCTTCATCTTGAAGTGTTTTTGGGTTACCAAATCATTATGTTATGTGTTAAACTATTTATGGGTGTGATGTATTTCATTTATGTTATAGAATTTTAGTTTAAATTGTATATCTATGAGATGAATTAAGTGTGAATTTATATTATTGGTTTTGAAGCTAAAAGTTTAAGATCTTGATTCAGCCATCCTCTCAGTATCTTGTTTCCCATATACTTATTCCAAAAATTGGTATCAAAGCCTAGTTCTCTTGTCAAGAATCCTAATAGCTTGAGAGGATAAGATCATGGAGATGGAAGTGTACAAGATGGGAAAGATCATTGAGAATAGATTATTGAAATCTACATTGTGTTGCAATAATTAAAAGTAGCAAAAGAGGAGTTAAGGAAAACCTTAAAGAGAAGAAGAGAGATAGATATTCAACTAAATGACACTCAATACATAGGAGTTGACATTGAAGGACTACTAGACAGTGGAAAGACTACTAATAATAATGAAGAAATGATAAAATTGCTAGAGAAGAATGGTGCCCTAGTGAAAGAAGTAAAAGATCTCAAGACATAACAACAAATTCAATTAGTTACACTCTATGAAGAAATTGAAAAAAAGGAGAAAGTAATGGAAGAAAAACTTATGGCTAAAGAAGACAAAAGGTAGATGACTAGAAGACTTGAAGAAAGATCATTTGAAGTACAAAATATTATCAACAACTAGTTGGACATGATAAATTAGTTAGTAATTACAAATGAGGAAGCAAACAAAAAAGATGTGGAGATCAAAAATCTAAAGCTACAAAATGAGAAATTGAAAAGTGAGTTAAGTCATGAAAAGGAACTCATGGAAAGAATGGACAAACCAAATAAAGCAATCAAGAACTTTTAAGATATGATGAAGTTACCTAGGACAAAAGACACCTCTGGACTTGGATACAACAAGCAATACTTATCTACTGAAGAAGGAGAATCATCCAACAGTGGAGAAAAAAGGAATGAAAAATCAAAAGAAAAACCTACATGTCATTACTATTGGAAGATTGGTCATTGAGCCAAAATTTGTGAAAGAAAAAATGGTAAGAAAATTCCTAAACCTAAACCAAGTGGTAATTGTTTTAATTGAAATAAAGTAAGACATCAAGCACATGAATGCAAAACAAAGACCAATGACTCAACTATAAAAACATCTAAATTCTAAGGTCATTGCTACAATTGTCAAAAGTATGGACATAGAGCTCATGAATGAAAACTTAAGAAAAAGTCAAATTGGTCACCTGAAAAACAAACTCATATAGTAAGGAAAGATAATTCCTACAATTGAGATTATAATACATGGTACAGTTGTCACTATTGTGGATAACATGGACACATTCCAGGGAATTGCATCAAAACACATTTTAGAGGAAATTACAAGAAATGTTTAAATGGAGAAATAATATGTTTCAATTGTTTCAAAGTTGGACACATCAGCAGTAACTAGAAAACTAGAACTACAAAACCAATACCAAGCAATGGAAATAACAAACCTAAGCAAAGAAAACATAGATAGAGATAGTAAGAGCTAGAAGAAGTAAAGTGAAAGAAATTGTGATCACCCAATTTGATGAATTGAGTGATCACACTACATCTTACTAAAGAAAAGGAGGTATGTGTGAATTGTATACTTAATGTTATATTTTAAATCAGTTTTGAGCATAGAAGTGATGCAAAGTCATATCTACATAAATGAGGATGTATTAATAATCATTAGAAATTGAAAGTCATAAAGTACTAAGCACTAGTGGTACAATCTATATTAACCAAGCCTTGCAATATAGACTAAGCTATCAAGGAAGATTACATATTGACTAAGTGAATTGGTTATGACTAAGTAAATAACCTTGACTGAGCTGAAGTGTAGACCGAGTTAGCTATCATATACCAACCAAGTATGAAGACATTAATTGCAAACCTAAAATTGATAGATTGAAGGTATTTATCAAATTTGGTGACTCATTTTCACCCACCAAGAAATCAAAGAACTCAAGAGAAGATTTTAAGGTGACAAAAGTCATTGTAGAAAATAGAGAAAAGAATTTTAATAAATTATCAACAAATTTGTAAAGTGAAGTAAGTATAATTCTCAATGCCAAGTTAAAATATTCGGTGAAAATATTTGTGAAAGTTTTGTTTCAAAACCTAGTTAGAGATGGAATCTGGAAATTTAATGGTGAAAGATAGTAGTGCACAAATGATTAGGAATGATCAAAGTCCCCCATCGAACTTCAAAAATTCAATGAACATTGATAACATTATTGATGATATGGGACTGTTATCATCAATTTCACCCAAATTATTGATTGTGCAAGACCTAAAATCATTCTATCAATGCAAAGTTGGAGAAATTGGAGATTTTTAAATAAGAGGAGCTTATGAGAAGCTATGTGTTGATGAAAACCTAAAGCACAAATTTAAGATCATTACAGAGAAAGGGTTTACTCATGACCTAGGATTTCCTAAAGTTTTGAAGGTCGAATGGATCAAGATCATGCTAACCTGAGTTCATGACATTAAAATTTGATTGGAATGTGGGACAATCAAAATTAACAAAGAAATCATTTGCATGATAACTAGGTACCCTACTTTGGACTGACTAAATAGAATAAAGGGCAAAGCAAAGAATGAGGTTGAAAACTTGACCAAAGAAAAGTGGAATGGTCATGGTATGTCAATTGATGGCATCAAGGATCTATTAATTAAATTTTGTATTCATGTGATTCCACATAAGTTCTATCAATTGAGAAAATTAAACAACATGCCCTGTATTGTAGTTGATTTAGGCTACAAAATTGTGAAGAATGGTCATTCATATGATCTTGCCAAACTACAAGTGCACCAACTTATAGAGAACCTAGAGGCAGTGAGAAAAGCAAAGAACACCTCTTGTAAGTTTGGTTCCCTATTAGTTTGCATATTTTTCTATGTACGGAATTATTTTCCTACCATTAGAACAATTGGATGGGATAGGAATAGGACTATTATGGAGTATCTGAATGACCTAATAAACATATTGGGAGAGAATTTTGAGGTAGTAATCGATAACTACTTTGAATAATTCAAAGTTAAAATGAAGAATAGAATAAGAATTCCAAAGTCAGTTGTAGATAAATATTATGATGAAATATATTTCATTATAGAAATAAATTTTTTGTATGCATAGTTAGTACTACCAAGGGTAGCATGGCTAAGATCAATTCCCTATGAGGTAAATGTGGATGATGTAACAATAGCAATTACTGCACTCTTAGTAGAAGAAATTGATGTTAGTGTCGAGCAGTTTGGTACATACGAGACTGCTATCGTCGAGCTAAAAATTGAATTTGGCACACCAAAGGTAGGTAAACAAAGGAAAAGGAAATTTTTTGAGGTTAGTAAGAAAGAAAAAGGAGAAGGGTCTAGAAAACCCTTAAGGCCAAGGAAGGAAAATAAAAAGAGCTTTTAGCTATCAAGCCAAGGGCCACCAAACAAAAGAAGGTTGTTATAATTGAACCTAAGGTATATGAAGACCTACAAAAGGACATACAAGAAATGGTGACACCTCAGAGGCCAAAGAGAAAGGTGATCATCACCAAAAATAGGTAGGCACAACCTCCTACTAAGCTACTCATAGAAAGTTCATCAAAGAGGAGGAAACCAACTGAAGTACAAGTTAAGCTAAGGAAAAAGTTGATCAATGCACAAGAGAAGGAGGAAAATAAACAAAAGACCAAGTCTGGTGAGATTACCAAACTGAAAGTAGTGAATAGACTCCCTCAAATGAGTTTGGATTAGGTATGTGCAAGTTTGGTAGAATCAAAAAGCATAGTGAGTTTTAAAGACATTCAATATGATTATTTGTACAATGATGATCGAGTTAAGCTTGAAGGTGGAATGATTGATATGATGATCAAGTTTAGGCATGCACCCCTAGAATTTTGAACTAGTTATCTAGTGGGATTATACAAAAGATTGGATGCCAAGTGGAAATGGGCATTATCCAGTGAAAAGAAAATAAGAGAAATAGCATTGGCACAAGTTATGCTAGATTTAGGGAAGACACACATGTCTATAGCCCTTAAAGATATTGTTAAGAAGTTTATATCGAGGGATAGGGCATACAAATTTTTGAAGAATAAAGCTCATGAAGTTGAGCAAGAAAAAATTATAGTATGGAAAGAAGAATTTGGAATGTTTACTCCATCTATGGAGGTAAGGGAAGTTCAAAATGCTATTGAATTAGAAGATGAATACAAGCAGGAAATGGTCAAGCTAACAGAAGAGATCCAACAACTTGTTAGTGAGTATAAATAGAAAGACTCTATAATAATTAAAGATGATATTGACACCCCTCCACCTAATCTTAACATACTGACAGAAGAAGAGATTCAAAGTTTAAAGATGGACTCAAGAAAACTCTATACCAACCCAATTTTGCTACAGATAGTTGAATATCCAAAGCTTGAAGTCAAGAATACTAGTAATGTTAATGTCACATCAATTGTAGAGGATAAAAGTGTTGAGAAACTTGGTAAGGAATTAATTATATATGTGCCACAAACTTATGTGCCAATTTTGCAAAAGGTTTCAAAATTTGAGAAAGATTATTCCACTCAATTGATAGAAGATGAAATAAAATAGAAAGAGCAAGAGGCTACTCAAGCTCTTATCAACTACCAAGTGTAAAGGTTGTAGAACCAACAAATGTGACACCTATGAAATAGGTGATTTATACACTAGTGTAGGAGCCAAAGGTGAAATCAAGTGAAAAGGGGAAGTAATTGCAACTATTGTTGCCAAGTGATACACCCTCCAAATCTCAAGACTTGACTCATGTAGATGAGGAAGATGATGAGTTAGTGAACCTTAATGAGGTAATTACATTACCTACATATGATTTGAATAATATTACTGAAGAGAAAATGTTACAAATCTTGTTGAGTCATAAGTCAAAATAAGAACAACTAAGAAGGAAGCAAAAGAGAATACATGTACTTCATAATATAAAAGATATTATTATAGATGCCTTTGGAATCACAGATGTGAACAAATGGCCATATAATTTTGGATTAGATAGTCTATGTAGTTGATAGAATTTAGAAAAATGACATAGAGACAAATGAGAAGTTATTGCAATGGTCTAAGACAAAAATTGAGCATAAAGTGTTATAGAAAGTTTCATGGGAACTTGTACAGAGACAAGTCGAGCTTTATAAATCTATTACATAGTTGGTTTGAAGACCATCAATTCTTTATATTTAAAATTATGTGATATAGATTTCTTTACAATAGATACTACATACTCATTAGAGTTATTGCATGTGGATATAAAATCTAATGTTATTACATTGGGAAAGAACACAAGTTCAAGCTCATCCTCTTATTGTGAATGGACATTCAATCAAAAAAGGTTAGCTAAGCTCACGGCTAAAGACATAGAGATAAGGCACAAGTTGGAATCCATTCAATTTCACTTATTGTTGCATATACAGATAATTCATAAGGCAATCTCTGTTACTAGAGATATTTTAAAGAAAGAGATAGATTTTCCCAATATTATAGATTCATTGATCTAGCTACCAAGCTAGAAATTCAATTTTGAATTTTGGAATAAGTACATGAGAGATGGAATAGAGGCTATGCCAATATTATGGAAAGTCATCAAAAATTCTTTGATAAGTATCAGCTAACCCCAAAATCCCCAAGTTTTATCAGTGAAAAAAATAAGGGGGAAATAAAGATGACATATAAGGATATGAAAGAATAAGACAAGGAGAGTCAATATGCAGATCAAAGATTAGATATCAGATTTTATAGAATCACATTATGGTCTCGAGGGGAGTATACATTTTTTTGAACGAAATGATTTCATGACAAACTAGTTTTCTAGTAATGTCAAAAGGGGAGATTGTTGATCTCTAAGCCTATGTTTTCAATTAGTGTCCAAACACTTAATCATTTACTAGGAAAGATTACAAGATAATCACTGTGACCAAGTTATCTAGTAGAGGTTGAGCATACAACACTTATACTGAGGAAAATAATGATTGTCAAACATTTAGTAGAGACTAAGTAGAGATATGAGTTGAGCAATATAGTTTGAGCCAAGCAATACAATGACGACTATGCATATTGATAAATTTTCAAGAGCCAAGAAAATAGTTATATAGAAGTTGATTAACAACATGAAGGTTTATGCATGATTGAGTGTCAGAGCATTCAAGTGTCAAATAGTTCATTTTTGATATGAGAGTTTGTAATGGGACAAACTCATATGTATACCATTTTGGCCAACTTTTCTCTGATATTTTATATTTGAAGAGCTAGCTAAGATGTTGATTACATGTCATTGTAGAAGGTAATGATCCATAGGTGAGGAATTCAACCAATCAAAAAAAGGGATGTAAATGACAAAAGATGGTGAAGTGTACACCATAGATCAATAACTAGAACCTTTACAGAATGTCTATATAAGGAGGATTCTAAACCTAAAATCATATGAGAGAGAGATTGTAAACATGTGAAGAAGGCAAAGTCTGAGAGAAAAGCATATAGAGAGCAATTAGAGCAGTAAAGGAATGAATAGAGTTATTAGATTAGGAGAATCAAATAAGTGATACAGCAATTAGGAGACCCAATATCAGCTTACAGATCTTACTAAGTGTTAGATAATAAATTAACTATTGTTAATTGAGATAGGGTAAATCTCTTAATAGAGTTGTCCTAACAGGGCTTTATAAATCTGTGAATAGAGTCCATGCTTCATTGTGAGTGTAAAATCCTTTAGCAAGGTGAGACCTAATAGACTCTTAAGCTTTTAATAGGGTAGACTCCTCACAAGATAGATCATATTTTATGATCAAACATTCTAACCCTAACAGGTTAACTTTTTTTTTTTTGATTAGATAAATAGGTTTTACAGGGAACCTGAAACCCAATAGTTAATACAATAAAAGGCTGATAATAAGCATGAAAACCTTGCCAAAAAAGTTTAAGTTCATAGGCTGATAATAAGCATTAAGCCTAACCAAAAAGAAGAGTTTTGAGAAAAGACTAGGAAAAAAAAGACAAGCAAAGCCACGGTCTAAAGCCAAAAGACAATGAAAAGAAAAAGAATAGGCAAGAGTTATTCCTCATTCTTTTGCTCCAGATCTTGCATAACCTAAGTAGCCTCAAAGGCTAGTTGATTCTCCTCCACTTCTATCTATTGTGCCCTTTGGTTCCCTTGGTCCTAATCAGGAATGGAGTTGTCCTTTGTAGAGTCATCCTCTGTTCTGGCTTCATCCTTGTCTTTACCTTACTCATCTTCGTGCATTTCTCTATCTTTGATCCTACCCATAAGAGAGATGATGTTGTTGTTCATGGATCTTAACAAGGAGAACATCTGATTTGCAAGGTTGTGATTGTAGTTTTCTAGGTTATGTATCCTTTTTTCTACCAGACTGAGCCTGTCAGCCGAATCCATCCTCCTGTTAGCATCTATCCCTTTCCTTGTTGCCTCAAAATGTTTCACCTGATCTTTGACCTCCTCAAGCTCATGGAAAAGTCATTTGATTGAATGAAAATTATCAATCATACTATTATGAGAATTATTCAAGAGGTTCATTCCTATCTCCCTAGCTCTGTCCAAAATAGCCACAATCGTCGGATCAATGAGTTCTTCCAGCCACTGTTCTTCTTAATTTTCCATTAGGATTTGGGGATTCATGGTCTCCCTAAAGATGCACATCTTGGAAGTTTTGACATTGAATTTGATCCATGCTTTCCTCCTATCACTGGTCTTCACTTCCCCTTCTGCATACCCATCTTTCTCCTCTTTCTACTCCTCAGGATGGAGATGGATAGGAGAAAGGGGCAGCATAGATGCCTCCTCAAATTGAGAGTGCACTTCCTCCAAAATCTCCCTCTTGCATTTATTCCTTCAACTTTCCTCCTTAATTTCCTCCTGTGTCTCCTTAACCACCTCCTCAGACTCTGGTTCCTCCTCATCATCATTGTCTCCCTCCTCAGCCTTCTCAGGATGCTTCTACCTGAGATCCCTAGGGAATTTTTTGCTAGGGGTTATGGGGGAGGGTGATTTTTTAGCATGGTAAGTCACTACTTTCCCTAAAGAAGAGATCCCTCCTTTCTCAGAGCTAAGGTTAACTTTATTGTTACAACAGTGGAGATTTGTGGGTTTTATCCCCACCCCAAGTTTACCTTCATCTTGAAGAGTTTTTGTGTTACCAAATCATTGTTTTATATATTAAACTATTTATGGGTGTAATGTATTTCATTTATGTTACATCATTTCAATTTTAATAGTAGATCTGTGTGTTGAATTAGTTGTGAATTTATATTATTTGTTTTGAAGCTAAAATTTTAAGATCCTAATTCACCCCCCCAAGCCCCCCTCCCCTTAATATATTATTTCTCATATATTTATTCCAATAAGATTCTATAAAATTTCTTGCTCAACTCACCAATAGAGTTGCCAATTTGCTATGTGACTTGGATGGGAAAGCTAAGCTATCCAATCTTCAACAAATTAACACTAGAGCTTCTAGGAAAAATAATATTTTATATACAACTCCCTAGTGGAGTCGGCAATCTATTAGTTCTCAAACCAACAAATTGAAATTTTTTCAAAGTATGTCAAACCTTGTACTTAAACTAAGTGATTTGGAAAATAAATGAGATCAACTAAAGTATTTTTAACATCTGTTAAAAATAATAATTTAATTGTACATTGTCATTAATGTTACACAAATGTTACACTCTAACTGAGCACTACCAATAGTAACTAAGCTCAAAAGACTCTAATATCAACTGAGCAAAAGTTTAGAAGAAGTCATGTTCAGTGATCAAGTGCAAACTAAGCTAGGTTAGTTATTGAAGGATTTAAGTATTAACCAAGTCAAGCTAGTTACAAAGGGGTTCAATGTAAGCCAAGTCAATTACCAAGGAACTTAGTGGTAATCGAGTGACCTAGTTTTAGTTTTAGTTGACCTACAACAAAATAGTTTTTATTAATATTTTTTTTATGTAAGTCAACTTAATGGATGATAATTTCTTATTTGTAAAGGTATTCCAGCCGACTTGACATTGGGTTTCATAAATATGAAAGGTCAAGTTATGGATTGAAATATGGAACTGCTGGAAGAAGATAAGATGTGATTAAAGAAGGATATTTGATTAAGAGAAGAACATCCAAAGAGCTAAAAAGATTATTCTTATCAGGGAGGATATAGAGGATAAACCAATACAACAATCTAAATCTACAAATTATTTTCTTCATTAATCAGGTCAATCATTTTTACTCTCTAACGATTGTAGCAATTAAGAAATCTCTTAATAGAATTGACTTAATAGTCATTTTGTAAATCATGTAGCAAGGTGGAATTTCTAGATTGAGGTGTCTTAATATCTCTAACTAGACCACTCCTAATAGGGTGATTCAAATCCTTTAAAAGGGCCACACCTAATAGTGTGTTTTGTAATATTTAATAGGGTTGGCTCCTAACAGGGCTCACTTAAAAAGAGTGAAAAGTTGTAACTAGTTGCATTGGTGGTTTTCCTAAATTGGGTTTCCATGTTAAATCTTGGTGTCTCATGTACGTTCATGTTATTTTCTTATTTCTTTATCTTTCTACAACTAAGTTATTAAAGGTTAATACACATTAATATCTCAACATTGCTTTGTTAACCAAGTCACAACGAATATCTAGTTCTAACTAAGTTGTGCAAGGATTTGATTTAATATGTTTGTTTTAAAATCTAAGGGATTTTGGAATTATTTTAGTGGTAATTGATTCACCCCTTCCCTCTTAGTTACTCCTCTTATATTTCCAACAAATGGTATCAGATTTGTTGGTGCTTGCAGAAAAGGTTTCAAAGACCTAAGATAAAGATCAAGATGTCTTACAAAAGGGAGATTCAAAGCATGGTATGAACTCATGAATCTACACTTGGGAACCATTAGAGATATAGGTATAATCTTCTTAGAGAACTAGTATGTGTCACTTCCTAATCCTTTGACTATAGAGTAGGTGGTAGATAAAAAGAATCACAACACAATGATGATTGGCATTGCTTCTACTCTCAATTATGATAAATTTGACGAAGTCAAAGATTATCCTATTGCTTATGAAATGTGGAACAAGTTGAAAAATATCTATGGAGGAGATGACAATGTGAGGAGAGCCAAAGCCAAAAGTATAAGAGGCCAATTTGATTAGATGAAAATGAAAGAAGATGAAAACATATCCGAATACAATGAAAGAATCAAAGTGAGCCTGAGTAAAATTAGAGGTTCGGAAGGAAAAATAGATGATGTGATAGTAGTTAACAAGCTATTAAGAAATCTTCTACCTATTTATGCAATTAGAGTTTTAGCTATTCAAGAGATGAGATGTGATCCCAAAAATGATATAACTTCAGATGCACTAGTGGGAAGGTTAACAACTTTTGGGTTGGATAACTTTGATAGCTATCTTCTTGGATCTAAAAATGTATAATCATCATTCAAAGACAAACTAGATCTTGGTAGAAAAGAAGGAAACTCAAAAGGAAAATAGACTGATAGTGAACAAGAAGAAGAATCAAATGATGGCCTTGATGCTATTGAAGTCCTACTTGCAAGAAGGTTACCAAAAGGCAAAGGTAAATATAAAGGCAAAATTCCATTGATTTTTTTCTCCTATCAAGAACTTGATCACATTGTTGCAAGGTGTCTAAATAAGGAAAGAAAAGATGATAGGAAATTCAACAAATTCAAAGGAAAGAAAGATTTCAAAAGCTACAAAGACTACAAAGAAAAAGATAATAAATCTTGTTATATTGCTAAAGATTCTGACAGTGATGATGAAGATAAAATGAAATATATTACTATTAAAGATGTGGATAATGAAAAGATGGTACTTGTTTCTAATGTTAGTGAGAATGACACATGGATAATAGATAGTGGTTGTTCTTATCACATGGCTAGTGATAAAACTAAGTTTGAACACTTGGAGCACTATGATGGTGGAAGTGTTAAATTTGAAAAGAATGAACCATGTTATGTGAAGGGAAAAGGATGTATTGTATTGACTGATGAACTCAAATATGACAATGCTTACTCAGTTGAAGGACTAAGACACAATCTTCTAAGTGTTGCATAGTTGAACAACATTGGATACAAGGTACAATTCATGAATGGGAAGGCCAAGCTTCTAGATGGTAAAGGAAACCTAGTTGGAACTAGAAATCAAACAAAAGGTAATCTATTCTATCTAGATCTCACTGAAAGTTCATGCTTTTTGGCACAACTAGAGGAAAGTTGGCTATGGCATAAAAGAATGTGTCATGTAAGATTTGGCAGTCTAGTTACTATAAGTAGGAATAGAAGAGTAAGAGGTATTCCAAATCTGAAGAAACCTGAAATGGCCACGTGCAAACAATGTCAAATTGGAAAGATGGGTAAAACTAGCTTCAAAAGTAAGAATTACAATACTAAAGAAGTCTTGGTACTGATTCATACAGATATTTTTGGACCAAAAAACATAGAAATCTATAGTAGAGATAAATATTTCATTTTGTTTATTGATGTTATTCTAGGATGATGGCAGCAGTAATGTACTTGAAGGACAAATCTAAAGCTTTTCAATATTTCAAGTGGTATTTAGCTAGAATTGAAAAAGAAATAGGGAAGAATTTAATGTCTAAGGTTGAATAGAGGAGGAGAATTCATCTCTAGTGAATTCAATGAATTCTGCAATAGAAGACGAACCAAAACACATGTATCTACACCTAGTACACCTCAACAGAATGGCTTAGTAGAAAGAAGGAATAGATGCATCATGGATTTTGCAAGAACAATGATGATACAGAAAAATGTTGCATCCAAATATTGGAAAGAAGCACAATCAACATAGCAGTTCATACCTTGAACCAAGTTCAACTAAAGAAAGGTATAGATCACACACCTTGTGAATTATGGTATGGTTATAAACCTAATGTATGTTATTTTAAAGTATTTGGAAGCAAGTGTTATATCTTGATAGAGACAAGGAAAGGAAAATTTGATGCAAAAAGTTATGAAGGCATATTTCTATGCTATTCCAACAAGAGAAAACCATATAAATGTTTGAATCTTGCTACTCAACTAGTTATAGAAAGTGTACATGCAAAAATTTATGAGTTTGCATAAAAGAGTGAAGAACAAAGTAGTAAGAAACTTGAAGACTACATATATTTTGTTTACTTTGAGCTTGATACTTTACCAAAGGTACAAAAAAATGTGATTAGGAAATAATAGATAGCATAACTCTAGCAATCAACACCACCCAAGTCACCTAAAGCTATAGTTCAACCTGAGTTGTAGCTAGAGAAACTTGATTTGTAGCCAGTGCAACCCAAGTTGTAGCCAGAGAAACCCAAGTTGGAGATAGTTTGAACTGAGTCCTAAAAAGAGGAACTCAAGTTATAGACTTTGGGAACTGAGTATGAGACAAAGAAAATTTTAGACTTCCATAGAACCTTTGAGCATAGTGAACCAAGTGAAACAAGTCCAAAATGTAGAAGAAAGGAATATGTACTTGCTAGATATGTCAAAATGCATCATGCACATAAAAAAATAATTGGAGATCAGATAGAAGGCACAATGACAAGAAACAAATTAAAAGGAACATGTCTGCTTACTAAATTTAAACCTAGAACTATTAAAGATTAATTAAATAATGAAATTTGGATAGTGGAAATGAATGTAGAGATTGAGAAAATTTAAAAGAACAATACCTAGACTCTTGTTCCTAGACCCAAGGACAAAAATGTAATTGGGAAAAAGTGGGTATTTAGAAAAAATGGAATGAAAATGATGGATTATCAAGGAATAAGGCAAGGCTAGTGTGCAAAGGATATGCTCAAGAAGAAGGTATAGACTATGGAGAAACATTTGCTCCTATTGCTAGACTTGAAGGGGTCAAAACACTACTTGTATATGTTGCATTCAAAGGATTCAAAGTGTATCAAATGGATGTAAAATCAGCTTTCTTGAATGGAATTCTAGAGAAAGAAGTTCACATTGATCATCCTAAAGGTTTCATTGATCCAAATAAAAGAGACATGGTCTATAAGTTACACAGAGCTTTGTATGGTCTAAAATAAGCTCCTAGAGCATGGTATGAGAGGCTACATGGATATCTAGTAAAGATTGATTTTAAGAGAACCAATGATAATAGTAGTCTATATATTAAAGAAGGACCACAAAATAAGATACTATTAGTAGAAATATTTGTGGATGATAGACTATTTACAAGTCATGATGACTTATTTAAATCATTCTATGAAGAAATGAGGAAAGAATTTGAAATGTCAATATTTAGAGAGATAAAATTCTTTGTTGGGTTTACAAGTTCATCAATGAAGGATGGCATTTACCTTAGTCAAAATATATCAAGGATATATTAAAGACCTTTGGAATGGAAGATTCCAAAATAGTTAGATCGCCTATATCTACTAGACATAAACTATCCAAAAATGATTATTCATAGGAGGTAAATCAAACTACCTACAGATCTATGATTGGGAAACTTTAGTATGTTGTTCATACAAGACCTAATAATGCATTAGCAATTGGTATAGTTGCAAGGTTTTCTGAAAATCCCAAAGAAAATCATATGATGGTACCCAAAAGAATCATGAGATATCTAAAAGGTACTCAAGACTATGTTCTATGGTCTATGGTACAAGAAAGGAGAAAACCTTGAATAGTTGCAAGGTTTTTTGCAAATCCCAAAGAAAATCATATGATGGTAGTCAAAGGATCATGAGATATCTAAAAGGTACTCAAGACTATGCTCTATGGTCGATGGTACAAGAAAGGAGAAAACCTTGAATTCAAAATCTTTATTGATGTAGATCGGGCTAGAAGCATTGATAACAAAAAAAGAAATAGTGGAGGCACATTCTTTCTTGGAAGGCTAGTGTCATAGACCAGTAAGAAGTGGAATTGCATCTCTCAATCTACAACAGAGGTAGAATATGTTATTGCAATAGTTAATTGTTCCAAAATAGTCTAGATCAAGCAACTATTGTTAGGAATAAAGGATGAAATCAAGGACCCATTGGTTATCTATTGTGATAACATGAGTACAATCAAATTATCTAAATGATGCACTCTAAAACAAAACACATTTCAACCAAGTATAATTTTCTAAGAGAATTAGTTCAAGATAAATAAGTTAGATTGGAATATGTGAATACAAAGGAGTAGGCTACTAACATATTTACAAAAACCATTACTTAAGGATGCATTTTTATATCTCAAAAGAAAGATAGGGGTCATTCCCCTATCTGATTCTCACTAGAGTATAGATTAATGATGCATCAACCAAACTTCATTGAAGATCTATCAAGATGATGCAAAGAAGTCAAAGCCTATTGCATATGAATTAGTAAATAAGGTACACTATAAATTAATTTTGTCAAGTCTTTAGAATTTGATGTCAAAGAGGGAGAGATTGAATATATCATGTTCATATCAAAAGAATTAAGGGAGAATTTGATCAGATGGAGTCTGAAGATAAGATGTCAGAGGGAGAACCTCAGAAGGAGTTCTCATGAATGGATAGAAAATTAGAATGAAAATAAGGATATTAAAAAATCTTATAAATCATTTTGATTCCTCTAAATTTTATTTTCTTATCACATGGTGTGTTGCCATCAATTCCAAAGATGGAGATTATTGAAAATAAGTATTCAATTATATAATGCCATTGATGTTACACAAATGTTACACTCTAACTGAGCACTTCCAATAGTAGCTAAGCTTAGAAGACTCTAGTATGAGCTGAGCAAAAGTTTAGAAGAAGCCAAGTTTGGTGATTAGGTGAAAATTGAGCTAGTTTAGTCATTGAAGGATTTAAGTTTTAATCAAGTCAGATCAATTATCGAAGAGGTTGAGTGGAAGCCGAGTCAAGTTGGTTACCAAGGAACTCGGTTGTTGATCCAGTTTCATTTTTAGCTAACCCATAGTAGAATAGTTTTATTTATTGTTTTGTTTATGTAAGCTAATTTAGTGGATATGAATTTCTTATTTATAAAGGTATTCAAGACAACTTGACATTGGGTTTCATATATATGAAAGGCCAAGTTGTGGATTGAAATATGGAGGTTTTGGAAGAAGATAAGATGTGATTAAAGAAGGATACCTGATTAAGAGTAGAACATCCAAAGAGATACAAAGATTATTTTGATAAGGTAGGATCTAGATGATAAACCAAAACAATGATTTGAATCTGCAAATTAGTTACCTGGTTAATCAAGTAAATCATTCTTACTTTCTAACAATTGTAGTTGTGAAGAAATCTATTAACGAAGTTGACTTAATAGTTATTTTGTAAATCCTCTAAAAAGGTGGCATTTCTAGATTGAAGTGTCTTCAGACCTCTAATTAGGACACTCCTAATAGGGTGATTCAAATTCTTTAATAGGGTCACACCTAATAGTATTTTTTGTAACCTTTAACAAAGTTGGATCCTAATAGGGCTCACTTGATAAGAGTGAAAAGATGTAACTAGTTGCATTGGTGGTTTTCCCGAATTGGGTTTCTACATTAAATTTTGGTGACTCATGTGTCCATGTTATTTTTCTTACTACTTTAACTTTCTACAACTAAGTTACTAAAGGTTAATACACATTAATATCTCAAGATTGCTTTGTTAGCCAAGTTACAATAAATATCTAGTTCTAATTGAGTTATGCAAGGATTTGAGTTAATAATTTTTTTTTGACATCTAAGGGATTTTGGAATTATTTTAGTGGTAACTGATTCACCCTCCCCTCCTAGTTACTCCTCTTATATTTCCAACAAAAATCCCCTACTCTTCAGGATATGATGACCTAGATAGGTTAACCTTGTCTCCAATTATATCTTCAAGTTGAATACTTTTATAGAAGATTGAATCTTTCTTCAACTTTTAATTTGTACTTCAAAGTGGCATATACCTAGAAATAAAATTTTTTTCTTATTGATTTCTTGACTCCTTATATTTTACTTTATCCTCTACTGATATTACTTCTACTTTATAGATTCCCACTGAATGTAAAAATTGACTTTATTTGAAGTTTTTATATTTAAGACCAATCTCTTATTCTTATTGGGCACAAAGTCCCCTTGTATAAATCCCTTAACCATTCAACTCTATCAATGCAAGATAATCAAATACACAACACACCAACCATCCTAGTTGAGCTTAAATTTTCCTTGAGAAGAAATATAAAGACCATACTTCTTGATATTAAAATTAATCTGAAAATAAATAACATTTTTACAAAATAATTTTAAATGGACATTAATTCCTTGAATTAATTGTCATAGAGAGCTAACTTGATAAGAAAATAATCCACACCACAATTGTAGAAAAATGAACTGAATCTTTTTATTACTTTAAAAATATGTATTACAACTTGTATGTATTATAAAATCTCAAGTATTCTCTCTGTAAATTTTATATCACACACACACACATATATATATGTGTGTGTGTGTGTGTGTGTGTGTGTGTGTGTGTGTGTGTGTGTGTGTGTGTGTGGTGAATGGTTTTCACGCCCCTAGTAATGCCCCACTAGGGAACCCAAGAGAAATTAACCTATAATGTTACTAATTTTGCTAAACATATTTCTTTTGAAAGATTTAAATGATCAAGGGATAAAAAAGTAGAAGCAATAAATCAAATACACATCACATGGATATAGAAGCAATACAATAGAAGTTACATCTTTTAAGGATTCTATAACATTGAATCACACACATAAGTTTTATTAGGTTTAGTTTTGATAAATTAACATGATGGGGAGCTTCCTCACTTTAGAGCTTTCTTTCTCTACCAAAGCTACTCCTAGCCTACCCAGGGTTACTATCCAAAACTCCAACCTAGAGTAATTATTTCCAATCCCCTTTCACCAAGAAACTCTCCAATCAATTTAAATTTCCATCCTGTGACTCCAAATCACCAATTGTGCATCTTTTAACCTAGTGAGCCAAAACTCCACTAATGCAAAAAAGGGGCTAAAATAAATTTTACACAATATTCCTATGGTTCTTGATATTTTTCCCTTCATTCTACATCTTTTGGGCAGGTCTACCATACCCACAACTCCACTTTTCCATGTTTTCCCTTGTAACACTAGGAACCCCTATTAGCCCTCCTAGAAACAAGGAACCTTCACTAACTCACAAAAACTCTTAACAAGTCATCTTTATGTCTTCAAGACTCTATTTTTAAATGACCTAAAATTGAATATTTTCTAGGTCTTATGTCTTTGTGGTGTCTATACTGTATGATTCTATTTTACCCCTATTTTGAGGATTTTATAGGCAATGATAGCAAAAATCTTACCAAATGCTCTGATATTTGCATCATAACTTCTCCTCTATTCAATGGAAACCTACCACCCTACTCTACCATTTACCATCCAATATTTTCATGTACCAATCCTTTGTTCTGATTAGAATTCAATTGCAAGCCTTCATTACACTTTGCCAAGCCTTCCCTCCTTACCTAGGGCTCGCTTGTAAAATTTGCTTCTTAACTACCACAAACCCCAAAATAATTATTTACATATCATATAGGGGATATTTCTTGATTTCCAAATTCCATGGTGTTTTGACCATGAAAGTTCAAGATATAGCCATTTGAGCATTGGTTATTCAGAATTAGACAACAAGAACACAAATCTTAAGTAATTTTGTAAACCCTATCAAATGAATACCCAAGACCCAAAAAAATACACATAGAATTAACACATGAATATAAGATACTACTCCATTAAAAATAGTAATCTATTCAATCAAGTTTCCTTTCTCAATCCTCAGAACTCCATTTTCTATCAAGCAAAACTCTCCTTCAAAATGTGTTCTCCATACAAATGAGTGTCCAACCCCTAGAAATCAACTGGAATTTGTTCTTATAGGCTCTACTAATAACCTTTTCTTTTGGTTCAATCCATAATTACCCATGTTTCTCTTTCTCCAAAACTATGTAAAAATGGCTATTACAATTTTGGAAAAATTGCAAAGTTGTCAATGAGCAATTTTGACAACTTTTGCAATTTTGCAGTTCAAGCTATTAAACTTGACCATTTTGATTTCAACCTTCATAAATTGAACCTAAAACACATAAGGACTCCTTTGAATAATTATGACCCCTTTTTATGAATTTTTCCAAGTTTTGTCGTATAGAACAATTTCTAGCAATTTTGTGCTTATCAGGACCTCGTTGCCAAAACTTGACTCACACTTAAATATTACCTAACCACACCTCATAAACCTATCTTGGGAATTTATATTGAGTCCTTATTCACTCAATGGTTTGTTAGACCATTCACAAACCAAGAATGAGTTAGAGTTTCACCTTTACCCCTAGGTGCTCCTACACCATTCTCCCCCTGCAAGAAAAAGCCTAAGGTAGTGTTGGAGAGAGGAACTCCTAGCTGATTCCTGACTTCTTGAAATCACTCTTAGCAATCCTTGTTGCCTCAGCTTCATGTGTATCTAACTACTTCACTAGATGTTATTTATAAACCTTGTTCCTTGCACTTTGTTTCAGTCTAGAATCCAATATCCTCTCTACATATGGTTGCTTCCTTTTAGGTACCTACAGGTATGATATATCCTTTCTTAGCTCTTCATAATACTTCACTTAATCCAAATTTGGAAATTTTTAAGGTATTAGGTCTTTGACATTGAAAATTGGAGAGAGAGCCATATCTTTGGGTAAGTCTACTTTGTAGGTAATGGGTTCATACGTCTCAAGTACCTTACATGGCCTAATCCTCTTCATCTTCAACTTACTAGGGATACCCTTCTATAGCCTAGCTTTGTTTAAATATACCATCACCAAGTCTCCTAATTGAAATTGTATTTCCCTTCTCCCCTTATCCTTCTTCTCCTTCAATTTTTGATTTGCATCCATCAAGGTCTACTTGACTTGATCATGCACCTCTTTCATTTATTGAACAAAGTCATCAGCTTGCCCACTGATGTTTTCATATATTGGTAGGTCTCTTAAATCCATTATACCCCTTGGATGTGTGCCATAAATGACTTGAAAAGGGCTTAATCCTATTTTCCTATTCTTTCTATCATTGTAGGCAAATTCTACTTGAGGTATAACTTTCTCCCAACACTATCCATACTCCTTGGTAAGACACCTTAAGAGGTTGCCTAGAACCCTATTGATGACCTCTATCTGCCCATCTATTTGGGGATGGTAGGAAAATATATGAGCTAGGTTTGTATCCAACCTCTTCCATAGGGTCTTCCAAAACTTCCCCATAAATTTTACATCTCTATCAGCTACTATGCTCCTTGGTAACCCATGTATTCTAAGCACCTCCTTAAAGAATAGATTGGCTAGATTGCTTGCATCATGTGTTGTTTTATATGTGATGAAATGGCTCATCTTGTTGAACCTATCTACCACCACAAACACATTATCTAACCCTATTATATTCCTTAGCAATCCCACTATGAAGTCCATGCTAATGCATTCCCAAGGCATATTATGAATGGGTAGAGGTTGGTAAAGTCCTGCATTGGATGAAGTGCCCTTTGCCTTCTGACATATACCACATTGTTCCACATACTTCCTTACATCCTTTTGTATCTTGGGCTAGTAATAGAACTTTTCCACAAGTTCTAAGTTCTTGTTAAGGCCAAAATGCCTATTCATGCTTCCATTGTGCTTCTCTAGTATGACATTTACCCTCATAAATCCCCTTGGGATGCACAATAGTTGACCCTTAAACAATAACCATTTTGCAAGGTATACTCAGAAAATTCACTATGGAAATTATTTTCAAAGTTAGTACATACTATTTAGGCCTCTAAAAATTAGGTTTGTACATACCTTGTTGGCCTCTAAAAATCAGTGTCCTCCTCATATATGTCCATGAATCCATCTAGTCCTATGCTCTACAACTTGATCTCTTATACTAACAGCAACCTCTTGCTCAAAGCATCTTCCACCTTGCTATTTGTGCCCTTCTTATGTTTAATAATAAAATTTTAGGACTACAAGAACTCCATCCATTTAATGTGCCTCAAGCTTAGCTTCTGTTGTGAGTTGATAAAACTCAAATCTTGGTTTTTAGTGAAGACAACAAACTCCTTAGGCAATAAGTAATGTGTCCACTTCTTAAGAGCTTGACCAAGTGCATATAGCTCCAAGTCATATGTTGAATACCTTTTCTTGGTTTCATTAAGCCTAACACTAAAAAATGCTACTAGCCTGCCCTCTTGGCTCAAAACTTCTCCAACTGCTATGTTACTAGCATCACACTACACCACAAATGGCTTCTCAAAACTAGGCATAACCAATACTAGTTGAGTTTCCACTTCCTTATTCAACCTCTTAAAACTTTCATCTATTGCCTTGGTCCATGTGAACTTAGTTTGCATGCCTCCTTTGATGGTGTCATTCATTGGTGCACAAATCTCACTAAACCTACTCACAAACTACCTATCGAACTATGCTAGGCCATGGAAACTTCTAACCTCAATAATATATCTAGGAGTAGTCCAACTTAACATTACCTCTACCTTATCCTTGTCCATTTTTAGATTTCATTGGGATACTACAAAACCCAAATACACTAGCTCCTCCTTCATGAACTCACTCTTCTCTAGGTTTACTATCAACTTTTCCTCTTGAATCTTCCTCAACATTATTTCTAGGTGCGTTATATGCTCCTCCTTTGTTTTATAGAAGATGAGGATGTCATCACACAAAAACAAAAACTCCTATGTCATCTTTCAAAAGCTCATTCATGACTCTCATGAAGGAACTTGGTGCATTGATAAGGCCAAATGGAATTGCCAACCACTCATAGAGACCCTCAATAGTCTTAAATGTAGACTTCCATTCATCACCTTCCTTCATCCAAATCCAATAATAGCCACTCTTGAGATCAATTTTGGAAAAGTATCTAGCTCCATCTAGACAGTCCATTAGGTCCTCTATCCTAGGAATAGAAAATCTATATCTAATTGAGATTCTATTTATTTCCCTAGAATTAGTACAAATTCTCCACTTACCTCCCTTTTTAGGTGCTAGGACAACTAGTATTGTACATGGACTAATGCTCTTCCTAATTAGCCCCTGATCAAGCAACTCTTGGACTTGTCTTGTAGTCTCTTTTTTATGCTCTGGAGTCATCTTGTATGTATCTTTATTTGGTAGTGATGATCCTGGTATAAAGTTGATTTGATGACTTATGGATCTCTTTGGAGGTAAGTTTGGTGGTGCTCCATCACAAATTATATCATGGAACTAGTCTAGTAGTTCTTTCACTTTTGCAAGTATATGTGCTTGTGAAGATGATCTATCCTCCGTGGGCTTCACCATGATAGCATACCCTACTCCTTCACCTTCCTTCAAGTCTTTGAGTAATTCTTTCCCATTCATCAACAAGGTGAGTACCCTTCTCTACCTTATCTTCTTCCACTATTGACTGTATCTTATAGGTGACTCTATCCTTCATGAAAGAGTATTTTTTCTCCTTCCCATGATGTATTTCCTCCCTGTCATACTACCAAGACCTTCCTAATAGTATATGGAAAGCATCCATGGGAAGCACATCACATAGGATCTTATCTTGGTACTTACCAATAGTGATGTCTGCTCATACTTGTTCATTCACTAATATGTTATGCCCTTTGTTCAACCAAGTCACCCTATAAGGACACACATGGGGAATATTTGTTAAGCTAAGCTTTTTTACTACCTCCTCTAATAGTACATCATCAGTAGACCTTGAATCTATGATCATTTTTTATACCTTGCCTAGTATCTTGCAAGTAATTATGAACAGTGTTCTTCTCTACTTGGTTTCCTCCTTTACTAGCTCGTTAATCATGACTAATCAATATGAGGTTTTCACCCTTCTCTATTTCAAGGTCCACTTCTCATATCTTTTTATTGTCTTCCTCTTAGATATAGGTGATCTTCTTCTCACAATAAGATGATGCTACCTTCTCTAGACATTTGTAGGTAGGATGCCCCAACTTGCCATAGTTGGAAAACTTCATATCATTGAAGTGTGAGCATATGCTATTATTCCCATATCTACCTCTACCACCATTATTGGATCCTCTTCCTCTACTAGAGCCTCCCCTTAAGTGGTCTCAGTATCCTACTCATTCCATTTGGAATCTTCATAGCTTCTCTATTCATTAAACCTTACACTAGAACCACCTCTTGATCCACCTCTAAAGTATTTACCTTTGTCTCTATTTTTGGAGCTTGAGTCCCCTTTCTTTTTCAATTTGTCTTCTACTTTCCTAGCTATTTGAAAATAACTTTGCAGTGTGGTGAGACTGAAAAAGCTCATTTGATCTTGGATAGACCACTTAAAGCCATTTAGGTGCCTTGCCACCTTGATGCTCTATGTGTATTGTACCCTTTACTAAAGAGACAAATTTTGAAACTCCTCAGTATAGGTAGCCACATCAAGATCCTTCTTCTTGAAACTTTGCCTCTGCTTATGAATTTGAATCTCATAATCTTATGGAAAATATAACTCCTCTATCTTTTCTACCATAATTTTGCAATTAGATATTGGTTTCTTCCCTTTACTCTCTCTTTCTTCTTGCACAAACTTCCACCATGTCAATTCGTGTCCCTTTAATCTTGACTTTGCAAATCTCACCTTCTAAGCCTCTATTGTCCCTTCACATTGTAAGTAATTTTCAATACTTTCAATCCATTATAGGACCACCTCTGCATCCATCTTGCCATGGAATAATGACACATTTTCAAGATTCTTTCCTCCAAATTCTTTGAAGGCTTTGAGGAATGGTTCTTTCTCACCAAGTGGAGGATTTGGTTCAAGTATTTCAACCTCCAGACTCACCTTCTCTTTACCCTTGCTAAAGTCGTCATCATCTTTTTCCTGGGCTACATCTTATATGCTTGAACTTGTAAATAAATTCATTAACATGGTGAGACTTAAACACAATGGACCAAATTATGATTGAGATGTTGATGAGGCACCTAGATTTATCTTGAGAGGTATTGGATCTTTCATATAATCCCAATATTCTAATAAGTATAAACCTATGATCATTCTTAAAGGTTTCAACTCTCCTTCACATGTTGTCACTAGGAGTCAACCTAAGATTATCCTTAAGGGTAAAAATTCTTCCAAGAAAAGTAATTATAAGCAAGCAAGATCCTATTCCAAATAAGTCTCTACTTCTAGCAAGATCACCTATAATATAGTGGATCAAATTCATTGTACCCCCACTCAAATTTCAATCTTTGAGTTACTTGAGTTATCACCTACACATGAAGAGAACTTAGAAAAGGCCTTACAAGAAGCAAGTGCCTCTAAAGATATTGATACTAATAAATTTTAGACCATGGTTAATCACATTGCCTCTCCTCATTACATTTCATTCTTTGAGGAAGATGACAAGATTTTAAGTCACCCATAAAGCCTTGCCCCACATATTGAGATCCAAATTTATCAAACCCAAGTCAACTGGGTGTTAATAGATAATGGAATTGGGTTAAGTAATTCTCTTTCAATGTGGTTAAACAACTAGGATTTTAAAAGAATTATATTGATCCTAGAAGGAAGAATACTATTTTAAGGCTTATTATAAAGTTGAGTGATCTTCTAATAGGTTGGTTGTATCTCATATTTGTGTTGGCTATTTGAGTAGGTCCAATGGAAAAGGATTTAGTATCTAATTTATATAAGTACCTCTTTCTTTCCACATACTTATAGGGAGACCATGGATCCATGATATGTAACTATTTCCCTTAACCTACCATCAATGTATCAAATTCCCCTTCAATGGTACTAAAGTTTCTATTCCAAGGGATAATTCCATGTTTATCAATACTCTTACTATTGAGTCTTTAATACAACATAATAGATTTTTTGATGAAGCTATGACTTCTCTTGTTGGTCCTATGAGAAAAAATTTAAGATAATAAATATCAGGAAGGGGGAATATTGACTAGAATTTATTTTTTTGCTTCCAATTTCTCCTTGTTCTTACAGTAGACCTTCAAAGGTTAGAAAACATTCATCATCTACTATAATAGTATATGGAACCATTTTTCAATCCTCAATGCCTCTAGAAGATGAAAAAGAAGAAAAAAATATTTGGAATTGGATCTATAGAGAAGAAGAATCTAGGGAAGTTACACTTACTATTTCAATCTCTCCAAAAAGATACAAGAAATTTTATGAATTTCTATCTAATATAGGATACCTTAGTCATGGTCCTTTGAATAATAAGAAAAAGGATCATGTTGATCCATTGAGTCACACAAATGGAAGGAAATATAAGGATAATAATGGATTTTGATACTCTAATGCCAATGCACATCCTATTTTTTATCCATATCCATATAATTCTAGTGAATTTGAGGAAGAAATTATGCATATTAACACTTAATCATGATGAAGAAAACTTTATTCCCTCTATCTAAATCCTATGGAATTAAGAGGGATCTCAACTAGAATAGGATTATGAACCCTCCACATATCACCAAAATGAAGAGTCAGATATTTAAAATCATAATCAAGAACGCATTCACAAGAACATGGAATGCTTGTTACTAAGAGGAGAAAATAATAATTCACATGAATATGAATGGGATTCTCTATCAATAGATTCAATTGAGGTGGAAGTATATGTTGTTAAATCTTATTGTAACTAAACCAAAGTGGTAGATGATTCGCCCATAAGTTCTAATGAGCCAAACTTGCATGTTTCTTTCATTGATCAAGTTGACCATGCTAGGAATCACATTTAATTAGGTCCCTTTGATAGGAACCTTATAGAATCTAAATATCTTGCCACTACAGATGATGTCCCTAGTATTAATAACCTACAACCTTCCACTTTTGTCTCTCCTTTTCACCTTGACATCATAGATTGGTCACAATGAAACCAATAGCCTGAACTACCTTCTTTTTAAAA
This sequence comes from Cupressus sempervirens, assembly GCA_028749045.1. Taxonomy (NCBI): domain Eukaryota; kingdom Viridiplantae; phylum Streptophyta; class Pinopsida; order Cupressales; family Cupressaceae; genus Cupressus; species Cupressus sempervirens. Next base: position 276,047,117 of record CM053788.1, on the reverse strand, counting down.
TGATTATGAAATATCTTGTTACCTTAATGCCATTAAACCTGTGGTTTCTTCCATGAGTGAACCATAAATGAATATTACTGAGATAGATATCAAGTATGTTAACACAAAATAAAAAATAAATTTGAAAAAAATAGACACTCTATCTGAAAAAAAAACTTTGTGGCAGTGTTAAAGATGGAGAAAGTAAAAACAAAAGATGTATTTGAGGGTGAAAATCTCTTTGAGGCACCTGAGGATGAGGTACTTGGTAGCTTTCCTAATTAATTTCAAGAGATTTCTTTAGTACTAATAGAGAAGACACATCCTATACACCTTGGAATAGAAGACGAACCTAAGATCATACTTTTAGCTCAATCTCTATGAGTAGAGGAAAAATCACAGTTTATTGAGTTCTTCAAAGAAAAGAAATCAACTTGTTTGCACATATGTAGACATTTCAAGGCTTGACAATAATCTAACTATGAATCATCTATCCATACCTCTTGGTGTTGAACTAGTCAAATAAAAATTAGGAAAGATGCATTGACATGTGGCTCTTTTGGTCAAATCCAAATTGAAAAACTTTTGAGTGTTCAACTTATACAAGCTATAGACTATGTAGAATTGATATCAAACATTCTACCAATATCTAAACATCACAAGTCTATTTGAGTATACATAGATTTCTGAGACCTTGATAGATATTTCCCAAAGGATGACTTTCCACTTCCAAACATAGACATGATAGTGGATATGGCTATGAGTTATGAAATATACTCACTCATGGATGGTTTATTTGGCTATAATTAGATTGAAATAGCTCCTAAAAAATAATAAAACAACACCTTCACACATGCATGGGGAACCTTTTGCTGGACCATCATGTCATTTGGATTGAAAATTCTAGAGCTACCTATGAAAGAGCTATAACTACCATCTTTCATGATATGATGCATCAAAATATGGAAGATTATGTGGATGATACCTTGGTGAAATCTAAGAAAATAAACATGCATCTTGAAGATTTGAGCTTGATCGTAGATCAAATAGAACAATTAAAACTTAAGTTAGACCCTAAGAAATGTGCTTTTAGTGTCACCTTTGTAAAAATACTAGGATATATCATTTCAAGTAAAATAATCATGGTTAACCCTAAAAAGTCCCAAGCTATAATAGAAATGTCACCTCTGAAGAACATAAGTCAATTAGGGAGTCTTCAAATATGTCTTTAGTTAATCAAGAGGTTCATATCCCAACTCACTAACATATCTCAACCTTCTATATTGAATCTAAAAAAAGGTGCTACATGTACATGGAATTAGGAATGTGAGAAATTCCTAAATCAAATCAAATAATATCTAGCTAAGCCTCTAATATTAATGCCTCATATTCTAGGGAAACCACTTATTTGATATATCTCAATTACGGATACATCTTTGAGGGCATTATTGGCACAAAAAGATGAGCATGGGAAGGAAAGTGCTATATACTATATCAGAAGAACATTAGTAACCTTTGAGGTTAATTGCAATAATATTGAAAAGGCTTGCCTTTTTGTAGTGTTTGCATCTCATAAACTTTGAGACTACATGCTTACACATACTACACATCTTGTGGATAAGATTGACCCATTGAAGTATCTTCTAAGCAAGGCTACCCTTACTAGTTAATTAGCTAAATGGATGATGATTTTATCTTAATTTTACATTTAGTATCTTGATTGTAATAAAATCAAAGGGCAAGATATAGCAAATCAATTGGTTGGTTTACCCCTTCAAGATAATACTCCTATACAAGTTGACTTCCCTGATTCATCTATTATGTATGTGACTAAAGGAACATGGAAGATTTTATTTAATGGAACTCGCATGTAAAATGTTGTTGGTGTTTTTATTTTTTTTATCAGGACTTGTAGTTATATTATTCTAAAGTCAAACAAGTTTTTATTTCCTTCCACAAACAACATTATAGGATTTGAGGCTTTGACAGATTAGATTAAACTAGCTATTGAATGGACAATAACTAAGTTTCATATCTTTGGAGACTCCTGGTTTATCATCAATTAGACAAATAATGATTACTAAACTAAAGAAGAGAAATTGATTCCTTATAAGAAAATGATTGATGATGTTAATAATTACTTTACTTTTGTCACATTCCAATAGATCCCTAGGGCTAAAAATAAGGTGATTGATGCTATGGCTACTTTGGCTTCTATTCTACAATCACAAGAACATGAATCCATATTTGAACTACTAGTGTAAGAACTATGTCACCCTACCTATGATTGCCCTCATAACCATGTCATTTTCACTATGGTTGGTCATGATTACACTCAATATGCTAACATCTACTCTTACCTACATGACAAAATCATCATTAATAGCCTAAATAATAATTAGAAAAGAAAAATCATTTGTAATGGTTCTTGTAATACCCTCATCTATGGTGACTTATTTAGGAGGGATCTAAATAGAACACTTCTTAAGTTTCTATAGAAAGATGATTCTAAATGTACACTATTTGAAGTCCATGATGGCATATGTGGGTCTCACTCTAAGGCCTCATTACAGATGAAGGCTATATAAACTCATGCATATAGAAGAACTAGAACTTCTAGATTAATGTGGAAGAGTTGCATTTGATTATATGAGGGTCTATCAAAAAAGGATGTCACAAAGCCATAATAAAAAGGTTCATTCTATGGACTTTCAAATTAGAGATCTTTTCTTTAGAGAGAATCCCAAAAATCAATAGAATAGAGCACAAAAAGGAAAGGTTGAATTGAATTGGCTAGGTCCTTACATAGTTACTACTACTTCTGGGTCTAGTGCATATTATCTTTCTACACCTTAGGGAACTAGTTCCCAAAACCTATCAATGTTCTTCATCTGAAGAATTTATATGCATGATGTTCTTTCTTTACATAGCTTAGTACATATCTTAATGTCCTAAAAAAATTCAAAACAATTGATATATGGTCCTTGAAAAATCCTAAAATATAAAAAATGTCCTAAAAAAATGATCATCTTAGTGAAAACCTAGCAATTGGTGCTTTGATGTATCTCCAAAAAAATCATATATCAAAAAATTTAGAAACCATAATATGCCTTGGGAAAAAAAATGAATCTGACAAGTGGTGAAAACCTGGAACCAAGAAAACTTGAGACCTACGTGGTTATATCTATTAGCTTATCAGTTTGCATTCTAAGCCCTTTTCTCTTCCATCTCTTGCCTTTGTATACTTGGTATTCGATCGGTCTTTGTCTAGGTCTAGGGGGCATGAATTGTATCCTACTTTGGTCCCTTTTTTGAGTTAGTGTTTACTAGTGGCTTGCCCCAAATAATTTTTCTAAATACTTCCCTTAGCATTGAGTTCTCCTTAACCCTTATAAAATATCTTACCTTTAGTTGATGTTTTGTCTACAGTAGAAGATTATGTGATATTTCTCACCTACAAGCATGGTTCCTGGCGAGTTAGTGATTATCTTTTTCTTTCTCACATCACACTTAAACTGAAACAAATGAGATTTTTTGTGACTTATTTTCTTTGTATTCTAATTGATGATTATTTTTGTTGAGTTTTCCCTCCTTAGTCTCTCTGAGTTGTCACTTGACTAGAGGAATGGGGGCATGAGGCATGTTTTTCTTTGACTTATGTCTGTGGATGTATTATTGATGATCTTAGGTATCTCTTTCTTTGACCCCTTGGACACATAGGAGAATCAAGGCTATGTCCTTTCCTATTACACTGTATCTACTATGCATGATCGTACTTATGAACATCTCGCATTTCAATGTGAGAATAAGCTTTCTATATCAAACCAAGGGAATCTAGTTGCACCTTCATCTTGACCTCTATGTCTATGATGCATGAGTTGTGCTCCCGCATCATATCTAATATAAATCATATTTATATCTTCATAGTCTTGCACTAGTGATGGTTGTATCATCTTGCAATGTCCCTAATAAGGCTCGATGATAACAACTAGGACCTCTCTAATTGTCTCTTGCAATTGCACTTTGTATTTCATGTTAATTAGCATTTTAGGGTTTTAGGTTAGTTTGTATTTTGAGTTAGGACAGACTCTCCTTCATCACTTGTTACACACAATGTCAATTATGATTAATCATCTTGTCTTCTATCTCTCGATCATGTCTTCATCTTTCTTGGTCTTTAATCTAATTTCTCTTTCACCTTTCTTCTATCCAACAATCATAAGGGGTTAATCATATAATCCTATCTAATATTTTTTAAAGTCTTATATTTTTGTAAAAATTGCACCCTAACCTAATTTTTTTAGGAATTCTTAAAAATAACTGAGTGGGGGCTAAATTAGTTATCCAAGGTCTAGATTTACAAATAAAAAAATTTAGTATTAATCAGATCCATATCCATAAAACCTTAATAGGCATGCATCCATTAGATCATACAATACCTTAACTTAATAGGTTACTATCCTAGGTTAAAATAGCTTTGCAAAAATGTAAACATGAAATACCATAAGCACATTCACACAATTTGACACAAGGATTTTACATGGAAACCCAATTTGGAAAAAACCACTAGTGACATGCTACCAATTATCACTCTTCTAAAGTGATTCCTAGTAAAAGGCCAACCCTTTTAAAGGTTACAATATATACTATTAAATGTGACCTAGTTAAAGGATTTCAATCACCTTGTTAGGAGTGAGCCTTGTTAGAGTACTTTATAATATTCCATTAGAATGTCACCAAGTTAAAGTATTTATAAATGACTATTAGGTCAACCTTAATCCAAAGGATTTTTTCCACACTAGTACAGTTGTTAGAAAGTAATAGTAGGACTTGATCTAATAAAAACTTACAACTCACTTGTAGATTATAGATCTTTGTTTCAATTCTCCATTATGCTTAGCATTCATACTCTTCAACTTGGATAGCTTATTCACCTTCAAGCATACATCTCCTTAAGCCTTCTTGCTTTGTATGTCAATTGCAATCTCTTCTATTTGGCCACTAGATGAAGAAATACCCTAGAATCCTTAGTCAGCTCATATAATTCAAGAAATCAAATTAGTCAAATCAAATTCATCAAACATTTGATTTAGCACTATTTGTTGTCACTCAGCCAATACTAGTTCACTCAAAAAACACTAAAGTTTATTGATGCTTGGCACTAACTAAACTTTACTCAACATATACTAATATTTACTCAACTTGCACGTTTTTCTTCTTTTCTCAGTATCTATTTGTTTTCTCTCAGCTTCTACTAATTTCTACTTAGCTTACACTAACTACTCTACAAGGCTTGGTAGAAACTTTTCTTACTTGATCTTCTTCTAGTCTTAGCTTAAGTAATCTTTCCTTACAAACTTAAGTAGATAGACAATACATTGTAGTATCAATGTCTTACTTGGTCTTAGTGCTCCTTTTATACACCAAATAACTCAACCTTTCTCTAGGTTCTCTTGTTATCTCCTCTTTTCAAATCATCTTCATCAATCAACCACATGATAGGATTCAGACCGAAAAAGAAATTGTCTCACCAACAACTAGCCAATTTGATATCATTGAAAAATAATTATTGTTCCATTACAAGTTCTATACTTCAATTCAATCTCTTTTCAATAATCTCCCTCTTTGGTATTGATGGTAAATAAATACCAAAAACAATACCAAAAAAATAATATCTTTGAAATTTCTCCCTCTATTAGTATATGTCCTTCCTCTGTATAGGGTAATGTGAGCTTTGTCAATCTCCTTTGATGCATATCTCTTATATATCCCTCATTAGATAATTTTCTCCCTCTATAGGTATTTATTTCCCTCTTTCTTATATCTCCCTCTTTGAAAACAATGCCAAAGACTTGTCATCTTTTCATGCAATATAATCGATTTAGGTTCACCTTGCATATGACTATAAGTCTTCTAATTTAGCTCCTTCATTACTTTAGGTAGCTCCTAAAGTAAGATCCACTACATCAAGTTGTAAGATACAACATTTAGCTCAGTTGATGTAGGGCACTACTCATACTTCTTAAGTAGCTTGGGATAGGGGTATCACCCCTAATTTATCTCTAAGATATTCATATGCATCCTTAGGTAAATATTTTGTGAATATATTAGATATCTACTCTTTTGTATTCACATATTCCATTCTCACTTCTTTGTCTTGAACCAACTCCCTCAAGTAATGATACTGAATTGCAATGTGCTTAGTCTTTGTGTGCATCACAAGGTTGTTTGATATGTTTATAGAACTTTCATTATCACAATAAAGTACTAAATTTTTAGTTATTTCCTCCTTCATGCATTTTAGTGGTATTTTGACCCTACCACATTTGTACAATTTACTAAAATAGCCACATATTCAGCCTTAGCAGTAGATTGAGATACACAATTTTCTTTCTTACTCATCTACCTGACCAATCTCTTTCCTAAGAAAAATGCTCCACCACTTGAACTCTTTCTTTCATCAATTTTTTCATCCCAATCAACATTTATATAGGCTCTTAACTAAAATTTATCATTTTTCGTGTAGTATAGACCATAATCTTCTATTCCTTTCAAATATCTCATAATTCTCTTAACATCCATCAAATCATTCTCCTTAGGATTTGTAGAGAATCTTGTAACAATCCTAATAGCTAATACAATGTTAGGTCTGCTATATACTACATATTGCAACTTACCAATCATAGACTTGTACAATGTTTAAATCACTTTAGCAAAATCATCAGTCTTTGAAAGTTTATGTCCTATCACTATAGGAGTGCTAACTGGTTTTGAATCATTCAAAAAAAAAAAAAATTCCTTTACATGCTTAGATTGAGTGATGTATATACCATATTTTATTTTATATACTTGCAAACTAACAAAGAACTTGATCTATCCAAACATAGACATCTCAAATTATTTCTTCATTCCATTTGCAAATGTCTACATAATGCATCTTGACCTCCAAATATGATATCATCAAAAAAAATTCAGCTAGTAAAATATATTTACCTCCTTTTGTCTTCAAGTATAGATTGTTGTAATCAACAGTCTTCTCAAAACCAATCTTCACAAGATAATTGTGAAATCTTTCATACCATACTCTTGGGGCTTGCTTTAAACCATATAAAACTTTGTGTAGTCTACATACCGTGTTCATCTTGTTTGGATTAACAAATCCTTTAGGTTGTTCTATGTAAAACTCCTCTTCTAGTATACCATTAAAAAATGTTGACTTCACATCCATCTGATAAACTTTGAAACCTTTGTATGTAGAGTAAGCAAGTAGAGTTATTACTCCTTCAGATCTTGTAACTAGGGAAAATGTTTCTCCATAGTCAATTCCTTCTTGTGCATACCCCTTGCAAACTAATCTTTCCTTATTCCTTGTGACTTCACCATTATCATCTAACTTTTTTTTGTACACCCACTTGGTTCCAATCACATTCTTGTTCTTTGGTCTAGGTACTAGAGTTCATGTCTTTTTCTTCTCAATTTGATCAATATCTTCTTCCATGGATTTACTTTTTCATTCTCTAATGCATCTTTTACTAACTTAGGCTCATGCATACTTAATAAACATGTCTCACTTCTCAACCTATTCATTGTCATTGGTCTAGCTTCTTTATCTCCAATAATTTGTTTAGTAGGGTGATGTCTTCTAGCATACTTTTGACAATCACGATTCTGCTCTTCTTTCTTCAATGGGTCTATCAACTTTAGAATCACTATGTACTTCTCTATTAGGTAGATCGACATTCCTTTCATGTACACTTATCTTAGAATCATAATGTACCTCAATTTTTGTCTATAACTCAACTTCTGAATGTAACTTGGTTCCTAAATGCAACTTAACATTTATTACATGTAACTCAGAAGTCACTGATACTTGCTATTGATTTACAACTTGGTTTATAGCACCTTTATCAGTAGGCATTCCTTCATAAAAGTATACAAAATATTTGTACTCTTTAGGTTCCTTCATATTTTCTACTTCATGTACCTTTGTATATTCATAGAACTTCACATTTTCAATTTTCACAACTTTTTTAGTATTAGTATTCAAACACTTATAAGCTTTACTTCTTGTGGAATAGCCTAGGAATATACCTTCTTCACTTTTAGCATGAAATTCTCCATTCATTTTGTCTTTAATAATATAGCACTTCCTTCCAAATATCTTAAAATATTTTACATTGGGTGAGTATCCATACCATAGTTCAAAAGGTGTTGAATGAGTACCTTTCTTGACTTGTACATGGGTCAAGGTATAGATAGTTGTACTTACAACTTTTCTCCATTACTTAAAAGCAACATTCTTCTCCATCATGAGTGTTCTAGCATAGTCCATTCTATATTTTTTCCTTCTTTCAGCAATTCCATTATGTGGAGGGGTTCTAGGTGTAGAAATATGTCTCTCGATTCCTCTATCATTATAAAATATCTCAAACTCATTTGATGTAAACTCTCCACCTCTATCAGATCTCAAATATTTCAAACTTTTTCTAGTCTTCATTTTAACTCTAGCTTAGTACCACTTAAACATTTGGAAAGCATCATATTTTTGTTTCAAAAACATAAATGTCATCATCCTAGAATAATCATCAATAAATAGTATATTGTACTTGTCACCTTTGTAGCTTTGCACATTAGTTGGTCCACACAAATTAGTATGACCTAAATTTATTTAGAGGAATGAGTCTTACTTTTAAAAATAGATTGTGTCATCTTACCTAACTGACATTGTTTGCAAATTATATTGTCAGGTTTCTTCATTTTAAGAAAACCTCTAACTCTTTTCATGTTACCAATACTGACTAAGTTATCAAAGTTAACATGACATAACCTCTTGTACCACAACCACACCATCAAATTCTACAACAAGACAAGTAGCATCATTCAAGTCAAGATAAAATAGATTACCTCTATTGTGATCACCTTTTCCAATTAGTTTCCCATCAGTTTCATAGATATTTGCTTTCTTTTTCTCAAGCTTAACTTTGCAACCTAAACTATTTAGTTGTGATATACTCAACAAGTTATAGTTAAGTCCTTCTATATAATAAGCATTGTCACACATGATATTTTCTATTAGTTTGATTGATCCTTTACCTTTTATCAGATAGGGTGAATCATTACCAAATCTTAGACTATTTCCATTGTAATAATCAAGGATAACAAACTTACTTTTATCTCCAATGATGTTAATGATCCATCTCTCACTCTAGTTCACATAAGATACCAATGCAATTGTCTCACCCTCATCAGAATCATCCTTCATTACAACATACACCACTTCATCATCATGGTCATCAGATTCATCTTTTCTTTCCTCCTTAGCAATGTAGTAAGACTTCTTTCCTTTATCTCTATAATCTTTGTTGTCCTCGTCTCTTTTACTTACGTATTTGTCTCTACTTCTATTGTTCTTCTTCTCTAGGCATCTACCAGCAATATGACCAACCTCATTACAATTAAAGCACATGATGGATACCTTACCTTTGTATTTTCCTTTACCTTTATGAAATATCCTTTCCAGCAATGCTTCAATCTTTTCTACATCCTCATCATCTCTATTACTATCACTAGAAACATGTTTGAACTTTTTCTTCTTATTTTTAGGTTCCTTTAATGATATTTTAGCTTTGAAGGTAGATTTAACATTTTCAATTTTGAAACTATCAAAATTAGAGTTTTCAAGGGCAGTGAGTCTACCCATCAATCCTTCAAGAGTCAGATTACTATTGAGTACACAGCTTAGTTCTTGTATGGTAGAAACTCTAATAGCATAGATAGGTAGTAGTTTTCTTAGTACTTTTTTATTATAGTTGCATCAATGATGATACCATTAGCTCCTCTAATAGCATTCACAACATCTTTTATTCTAGTGTAGTATTGGCCAATGTTCTCACCTTCTTGCATTCTCATGTCATCAAACTTTCCCCTTAGACTTTCAACTTTGGCTCTCAAAATATTGATATCGCCTCTATAGATCATCTCAATAGCATCCCACATCTTTGCAATGTCACAATCTCTGATGTCATGAAACTCTGAGTAACTTAGGGTAGAGACAAGCTCTAACATAGCATGATTGTGTTCTTTGTTCTTTTTTAAATCATCTGCAGTTAAGGCTCCATAAGGACTAGCATGCTCAGTGGTGATGGTAGATTGTACATAGTATCTAAGACCTCCTAGATGTACCTTCATCAAACACTTCCATGTAGGAAAGTTTTCCTTGTTTAGTTTGAGCACCTCCTTTTTATACATCTTGATCTTTGGCTCTTAGTACCTTCAAACTATTTCCTCTCAAGCACCAAAGCTTGAATGTCAAGGGTTGGAATTCTTTAGAATAATTGTAGGGGGGGTGGGGGGTGGGTGGATCAGTTATCCAAGGTCCAAATGTATAAATAAAACTTTTTAGTGTTGATCAAATCCATATCCATAAAACCTTAACATGCATGCATCCATTAGATCATACAATACCTTAAATTAGAAGGTTATTGTCCTAGGTCAATACAACATTGCAGAAATGTAAACATGAAATACCATAGGCACATTCACACAATTTGACACAAGGATTTTACATGGAAACCCAATTTGGGTAAAACCACTAGTAATATGCTACCAATTCTCACTCCTCTAAAGTGATGCCCTATGAAAGGCCAACACTGTTAAAGGTTACAATACACACTATCAAATGTGACCTAGTTAAAGGATTTCAATCACCCTATTAGGAGTGAGCCTTGTTAGAGGACTTTAGAACATTCCATTAGAATTTCACTCAGTTAAGAGATTTAAAAATTACTGTTAGGCCAACCTTAATCCAAAGGATTTTATCCACATTAGTACAATTGTTAGAAAGTAATAATAAGACTTGATCTGATAAAAAATTACAACTTACTTGTAGATTACATATCTTTGTTTTAGTTCTCCATTCTTCTTGACATTCATAATCTTAAACTCTGATATCTTGTTCACCCTTCAAGTATTCATGTCCTTAATCCTTCTTTCTTTGTATGCCAAATTGTAGTCTCTTCAATTGGACCACTAGATGAACCAATACCCTAGACTCCTTATCTTCCTTAGGTTCTCACACATGACAACCTTTACCTCTAACCATCTATCTTTATAAATAGAGAATTTAGATCTTATGTCAATTAACCATAATCATTTATTTTAGGGTTAGGTAGGATTTAATGAATCTATCCACTTTTCCATTTAGGTTCCTTTAGAAACTTCCTCTATAATCTTCCTTAGATTCATCCCAAAATGGTTATCCTTGAATTCTATGCCACCAGCTCATCACAGTCACCTTCTACATGCTTCACACAATTCAAGAAATCAAAAAGGTTAGCTCATATTCATCAAATCTTTGATTTAACACTATTTTCTGTCACTCGGCATCTATATTGTTCTTTCACTCAGCCAACACTAGTTCATTCAGCAAACACTAAAGTTTATTGATGCTTGGCACCAACTAAACTTCACTCAACATATACTAGCATTCACTTAGCTAGCACTATTTATCTTCTTTTCTTGGTACCTATTGATTTTCACTCAGCTTCTATTGATTTCTACTTGGCTTGCACTGACTACTTGGCAAGGCTTCGCAGACACTTTTCTTGCATGATCTTCTTCCAGTATTGTCTTGAGTATTCTTTCATTATAGAATTTAAGTAGATAAACAATACACTATAGTATCAATGTCTTACTTGGTCTTAGTATTCCTTTTATACACTAAATAACTCAACCCTTCTCTAGGTTCTCTTGTTATCTCCTCTTTTAAAATCATCTTCATCAATCAAGAACATGATAATATTCATACCAAAAAAGAAATTGTCTCACCAGCAAGTAGCAGGTTTGACATAATTGAAAAAATAATGATTGTTCCATTATAGGTTCTATATTTGAAAACAATCTCTTTTCAATGATTTTGACATCCTGGATCCATTTTCAAGATCAAAATTAAAATTCAACTTTATCTTGCTTATCAAAATTACATTTTTAAAATATTCTCTTATGTGCATAGTTGACTAGCCCTTTTGAGACTATATTTCAAATATTTTGAGGAAATCATTTCTTTATCATTTCTAACTCTTCATTTTCTCTCAATAACACTTCATCACCTTTCTTCTTGTTTTGACCTACTTCTCATGATTTATCTTTTTTGTCAAACTTAGTCATCTAGAGCACGTTCTCATCCCTTGGTGGTCAAACTTGGCTGTATGATTTTTTTAATCTCTTTTCTATCATCATGGACCTTATTTTATCTTTATTTGATCAAACTTATCTCATTTTTTATCTCCTCTACATCATTTTGAATTTGAATCCTAAGAGGGTAGGAATAATCTATCTACAAATTGATTCTTCTATATCTATCTATTGTCTACTTTGCTTGGGGTAGATTTTTGATCTAATATATTTACTCTTGGAGATATCAATTTTCATTGCATCATATTAGTTCTGGTATATTTTTATCTATCTATATATGTTTTAGTGATGGGTTTTCACTTAAAACTAAGCATTGGAATCTTGATATCTTTACTAGTCCTCATTTGATTAGGTTCAAGGCTAGTTATCTTTATGTGCTTCATTTGATCAAGTTTGGAGTAAAATATCTATTAGATATCTTGACATCATCATTATTTGACCTAATGTGTTCATATATCTCAAAGAGGGGAAATGTAATCACCCAAAATTGTCTAGTAAACTATAAGCTCCCTTTTTAGCATTTTTAAATATCTACACTCGACTACATCTTATGCTTAATAAGTTTTGCATAGTTATTCAATCACTTATTACTTGATCAAATAATAATTTTATTATTTATTCCACTATAACATATGGTTTGACCACCTTATCCTAAGCCTGTATTTAATCAGAAGAACTTGCTTTCCTTTATTTAGATAAATCCACTTTACCTATGTGTGCACATTAAAAAAAGAATTCCCTAATTCAAAAAAATGCTTTTTTATATACATTGAATGCACACTTTTCTAGGAAATGGAATCTCTTTTGCCTCTTATTCTCCTCGACGCATATTTTGCCTCTTAAGAACATCTATTGATTTTGCCTCTAATAATATTGTACACCAAAGTCAACATGGGAATATTTCTCCAACATATATTTTTCTCTTAATGTATCATCATCTATTGTTCTTTAAAGGGGGATCTCTCCTCACTCTCTCATATCTTAGACTCTCTTGTCATTTTTATGTTTCTACTCTTTCTCTTGACCACTTGACCACTTGACCACTCTTGCATCTTATTTGAGTACTCTTGCATCCATACTAGCTTAGTTTGCATTATAGTTTACTTTTAAAGTGATAGCTTACCTTTATTTTCTTTTTCTTAGATTAGTTTTCCTTTCACTGTACTTAGATTTGTCTCATCTTAGCTTAGTTTTCATTCTCATTCTAGCTTTAACTTTCATACTCAAATTTCTTGGATACTAGCACTTTTTCTCTATCTTTGAATCTTCCATTTTATGATTTACCTTGAAAGGGTCTCCTTTTGAAGTTCATTTGAGAGCCACCATTCATATGCTCTTTGATTATTTTACATAATACATAGGAATCTATAAGCCACATCTTGAAACTCCCTCTCTATGGGTTTCCTCAAGTATAATTGTTTATAGAAGTGTATCACATTTTTGGCATACATTAGCAAGTAAGAGGATTCTCAAGTCTTTAGAGTCTACAGAATTTTTGGCTATTAATATGAACCAAAAGAATAATGGTGTTTAAATTTCCAACAAGAAAAGAAATCAATGGAAGGCCAAATCACAATCTAATACAACAATCTTCCTCCTCAAAAAAAAGGCAAGTCTTTTTCGAACAACAAGGGGAACAATCAAAGAAGGAAAAGAAAATGCGTACATAATGAAAGAAGACAAATAATGATGAGAATAAATTCCATAAGAAACAAATTGATAAGTTTAAAAACATAACCAAGACATACCATTTTGATTTTCCAAATTCCTACAATGGAAAGGATTCAACACCTTCCACTTTGAAATGTATAGGAAAAGCTCTAGTGGCAAGTATAACTAATTTAGAGGAATGGGTTTGAGTGCCATGCATCATATGGGTGCTTCAAAGGAGCAATTTTCTTCTTTGAAACCATCCAAGGTACCTTAAATCTATATTGTATATGATACATAAGTGGAATTTGAAGGAAAACATGGTGTTTAGATGAAAATGGAGTCTTCAAAGATGTTCTCTATTTTCCAAACCTTAGCACTAAACTCCTCTCTATTTACCAAACCACTCACTATAGAGATGGAAATAAAGTTGAGTTCCTTCCTAATTCAGTTGTAGAGAAAAATCTTAAGGATTATTCTATTATGGAAATAGGTAAATTTAATCATGAAACAAAGCTTTATTATTTTTGTTACTTTGTACCTAAGTTTGTGTCAAATGCCTTCTTGACAAACTCAAATTCATAAATTAAAATTCAGCATGAAAGATGAACTATCACTATCTTTAGTAGCTTAGTAGAAAGAATTTGGCCAAGGTTTCACCTCAAGTCAAGTATTTAGAGGGTGTATGTATAGGTTGTGAAGTGGGAATGAATCTTGAAGAGAAGTTTGAAAAGGGAAAGTCTTGGAGAGAAATATTTTCTCTTGAATTGATTCATAGTGATGTAATGGGCCCATTTGATGTGTTGCCATCTCAAAAGGATCGTTATGTACTCACCTTTGTTGATAACTCTTCATGCTGCACTTTGGTGTACTTTCTTGGTCATGAAAGTAAAGTGTATGATAAATTTATCATCTTTAAGGCTCATGTTGAGAATCGGTAAGGGAAAACCATAAATATTCTTCATACAAAAAATGGAAGGGAGTATGTGAACTAAAGACATATAGAGTTTTGTGCACTTAAGGGTATAGATATTTAGTTTTCAATTGCATAAACTCCATGACATTACAGTATTTTAGAGAGGAAGAATAGAACTCTTAAGGAGATGATAACTTATAAGATTTATGTTAATTCTCTTCATCAAGATTTTTGGGAAGAATCTTTGTGTTGTGCCAATCACATCCAAAATAGAATTTCTTATAAGATTTGGATGGATTCACTCTTTTTTAGGATTGGTGTGGTATAAAACTAGTTTTGAAGCATTTTAGAGTATTTGGTTGACCAACTCAGTCATAAATACCTCTATTTAATTGCCAAGCATTAGGACCACAATGTAAGCCTTGCATATTTATTGGTTATCCTGATACTCTTAATGTATATAGACTTATGGATCCAGAGACATGTTATATTTTCTATGAGATGGGTGTTAACTTTAAAGAGAATTTTCCTAGCTTGGGTTCTTCAGCTCCATCTTCTTGGAAAGTGATAGTGATGACAATAACTTGGAAGATGAAACTCCTTCAACCCCAACTCATAGGCCACCATATTTGTGGGGTAAATAAATAGTTGAGGACACTCCTTTATATTCTTCTTCTAGAAGACCTCTTTGAGCACAAAAACACTTGATTTAGCAAGTTCATTTGTGGGAA
The DNA here is from genome assembly GCA_028749045.1 of Cupressus sempervirens. NCBI lineage: Eukaryota > Viridiplantae > Streptophyta > Pinopsida > Cupressales > Cupressaceae > Cupressus > Cupressus sempervirens. The sequence goes on along the minus strand of CM053788.1, from coordinate 276,031,649 downwards.
ATGTTAGAACTGTTAGAATTACAATAGGAAAGGTAAAACTTCTGAGAGGGGGGTTGAATCAGTACTTTAAACATTAACCCATAAAAAAATTCACCACACATACACATCCATCTCACACATTCGATAAGTAAACTAAAATACCATGTAAAGCATATACATATAAAGTATGTAAATAAGTAAACATTCACACATTCATGACACAAGATATGATTACATAGAAACCCTCCAATGATAAGGTAAAACTAGGGTGGGGATAACACCCACAAATCTTCACTATTATAGTAATAAAGTGTATCCAATGAAGGTTACAATGTTTGATCATGAAACATCATCTACCCTATGAAAGGTCTACTTTATTAAAGGCTTACAAAGACTGTTAGATATCACCCTATTAGAAGTGTGCCTAGTTAAAGGACTTTAACTTACAATTAAGTAAGCACCTTGTTAAAGGATTTCAATACAACCTATTAGGACTAGTTTGTTAAGAGATTTAATTGATTCATCTATTAAAATGTCTTTCCAATGATCCTATAATTATCACTTTGATGCTTGATGAAAGATCACCTCTATTCTATTTTATACTTGATCCTTCTTGATCAAATGTCTCTTTATGGTTCACTATTTCCTTCCTATGTTCTCCTTTAACTAATTATACAATTCAATTCAGAACATAATGCCTTGGTCACCATGAATGTCCTCGTTTGCACTTGAAAAACTCTCCTTTTTCTCTTTCATTCCCTTACACATACACATATAAAGTTTAGATTTTGTCCTCCTTAAGAAGACCTAGGTGACTTAGGGTTAGGTACAAATAAACAGCTATGATCCATCCATATTACCACTTAAGCCTTCTCTTTACCTGATTAGGTGCATGTAATACATAGGGATTCCCACTTAAGATTCATCCTTATCAATAAAATATTGTAATTCAATCCTTAAGTCAGCTAAAAAATAGTTTACATAGTAGTTTGTGCCACTCCAAACAATTATGAAAAAACTATGTTACTCAACATTTGAAGTCCTTGATGCTTGGCATATACTGTGACTTCAATGTTGTTACTTGACATCTGAATGACTCAACATGCACTGCTTTCTTAGTTCCTAAATCACTCAGAATATACTATCTACTTGGCACTTGAGTGACTTGGCATGTGAGTGACTCGGTACTTACTATTTACTTGACATGCTCTAACTTACATGTTGTGCTTGGCATATGTTACTTGTTCATCATGAACTGAGTAAATGACTTAAGTGTATAGACACTCACTTGTCAAAACCAATCTAAGATTAATAATCTCCCCCTTTGACATGAGTGTCAAAAACACTTAGTCATACATTAAGACTTTTAGTCTTACGAGCATAACATAAATGACTATTTGGATTCAATCCAAATTTTCAAAATAGAAAAATTTTATAACATGACTTATACCTCAAAATCTCATAACTCCTTCTAAGTTGTTTGATCTATTATGTATTGTACTTTGTATAAAAAACTTTCTCCTATTGAGTAGGTTTGCCTCAACTGATACTCTATCTCTATTTTGTGCTTCCACTTGCACTTTCTCTTACTCTTGCTCTTACTCCCCCATTCTTGCTCCCCCTTAACTCTTACTCCCCCTTTTTGAAACTGATGTCAATGGGTTATACAATAATAGTGTATTTTTCTAAAAAGTATTTGTGGACCTCAAGTATAATTTTAAGAGTTACATCCCAATTATCACATGCTACCTCCAAAGACTTAATTTGGATGGCCAGCTTGGAAACAAGGTGTACTAAGCCATCTAATGTAGAAAGATTGTGGTATTTCTTCATAAGTATTTCTGCATAGCCTAGCTCCTTGTGTAGAATCTCCATGTGAGGAGTCAATGTAGATTGGATGTTGATTAGTTTAGTCATGATGTTGGCTTCATCTACTTGTAATGTTGCTAACTAACTTTGAGTTTGCAACAGGGTCCTAAAGTGTTTCCCACTTTGAGCTAGAGTCATGGGTAATTTTGTACTGGATGACTACATTTGACTCTCCAAGATCAGGATGTGATTCCTTATCTCCTGTGTGAAGAGTGTAGGATTACACAATTTGGTGTATAGAGAGAAAATGTTCTCTAGTACCTTCTTCACACTATCAATTTTAGTTGCCAATGCAACTTGTGTTAGTGCAATATTACTAGATATTTTCTTATTCACTTTGTTTTGGAACTTCTTCTCAAACCATTGTAAAATTTTGACATTAGTTTCTAGGTCTATATCACTTACTCTTTCTACTATGTTGGTTAATTGTTCAATGATTGGATTTGTTTCATCTGGAGTAGGTTGACCAAATACATCTAAGACGATGTATTTGATCTCAATCAAAGCTTTCTTTTGCCTATGCTCTCTTTTGAGTAGTTCTTGATATTTCTTTGTTGCTAGGGCTTCTTGTAGTAAACCCATCTTCTCAATTGTGATTGTTGCATAATCAAACTTGGGCAATACAATTTCTTCATCTAGGCCAGCATCTCCATATGTAACTACTTCTTCTACCTTAGATGAGCTCAGAATTGGCACTGAGAGTTGCAAAGGTGTTGCATATGTGTTTGACCTCTGAAGAGTTTGACTGGAAGGAGTTCCTAATTTTGATAATGTCACTAGTGCTTGAATTGCTTCTAGCTCCTTTAGCTTGGATTCCAAAGTTATCTCTTTAGACTTATCCTTTTTTGCCTCAGTTGCACCTTGAACTTGTGTTGGAGGTGAAAGTACATCTACCTAACCTATTTGATTTTGTGTCCCATCATTAACTAGTGTGTCCACCTTATCTTCTCTATCTCAACCTTGTCTTTTTCAGGTTCTTGTGCATTTTTTGAGACTTGAGTTCCTTTCATGAGTGTACTAACAATATATCCTACTTTCTCCTTCCTTTGATATACAACTATGGGTTGTGAAGGTTGTACACTTGCAACTTGATGAGTGATTGTAGGTGTTTCTTGTGTTTTCACTTCCTCCTCTATAGACATAGTCTCTGACTTGTGAATTTCATCTACACTTACCAGTACAAGGTTATCACATAATTTGGCCTATAGTGTAGGTTGGATAAGTATCTTTTTTAGGTCCTCCTCTATTAGGGGATTGATTTTCTAATCAGTAGGATCAAAAACATCCTTTTTTGTGACAATTTTAGTGCTTGCACTTATTATGTATGGAGGACTGGTACTCAGCATTTGTGTGTCTAGTACACTCTGATCTAGTTATTTCTCTTCCTTAGATGTTGCCTAATCATCAATATTCATATCAGTGCCTCCTTCAAATGTGCCTTCTTTATTGCTATCCTCTTCATCATCTTCTCCCTCAATAGGTTATTGTTCACTTCTTTGGTTGTGACTAGTCCATATCTTAGTTTCCACATCTATTTGGAATTCTTTACAACATCCTCTATGTTGTTCTATAATATGCTAAATGCCCTATACTTAGGTACAAATCTCACAGCATATTTCTTTATGGCTTTAGAAATTTATGCCTTGCTAAGTTCTAGCATAACTTGGGCAAGGGATGTCTCCCTAATTTACCTTTCTATGTTCAAACAATAATGCCATTTTTGCTCACCTCTATCATAGAAACTCTTAGGTATGGAGTTGGCAATTTCTAGAGGAGTTTTCTTAAAAGTAGCCATCATGGCATATATTGCCTCCTTTACTTGATTTTTTCTTAATCTTTCCAAGATTATTAAATTCAATGTGTGAGAAACCTAAAAAATTAGCATTGTTTATAATGTTCTCACATAAATTATCTAGGTCTAAGGAGGGACTATGATTGACCACTTGGAATTGGTTGATGTCATCAGATTCAGTCTTCTTCTCATCAGATTTAGCCTAAGTAACATACTCTTTTCTTGGTCTTTTTTGTACTCCACCTTCCTATTCTTTAGGCTTGGCACCCTCTTTATCCTTTTTTGTAGTGACTCTTGTACTAGCCCTTGTGTTAGGTGTTGTTTCTTTGGGCTAGCTAGGTTTTGCAACCTTCTTTGGTCTTTTGACTACTTGTGTCTTTTCTTTTCATTTCTTCTTGTCAATAGGAATGGGTGCTTCCTTAGCTTCTTCTCCCTTAGCACCTTCTACAATTTATGTTTCCTCTTCTTTTTGATCCTCTCCCTAACCTTGTGTTAGTGCTAGTGGTGCTTGATCCTATATGCCTTCTTGATCTTCCTCTTCTTCCTCTTCCTTAGCTCCTTCATGAAAAAAAAAATTAGTTTCTTTACCAATTTTTTCTTCTTCTTCATTACAAAAGTAGTCTTCAACTTTATGGTGATTTTTTATTTGGTTGATTTATAGTTACCAAATGCTTTGGCTTCTTTGTCAACTTCTTCTCCAAGTAATGTTGTGATTTTTGTAGAGGCCTCATCAACATTTATCTCATAACATAATGGCCTTAGCCATCTCACTCTAGGAATTGTTTCTTGTAGATATGTGTGATCAATATCAACTAGGAAGCAAACATCATCATAATGTTTCTCCACTAGTGAGACTAGGATCCTTAATCTTTTCTTCATAGATTTTATGAAATATTCAAAATAACTAGTCATTACTGACTCAAAGTTATCAGCTAATTGTTCAATGAATTCTCCTATCTGTGCTACAATTAATCTATTTGCATTCCATGTAACCTTACCAAATGTAAGAAATGTATTCTAAACATAGAATAAAATACATACCAAAATAGATCCAAATTGGCACTGAGAACTCTTTGCTTTCCTTATTGCTCCCAAATTTTCACTCAATTGTTGTAACTGCAACTCGGCAAGATCATAAGTGTGATTTTTCTTCGCAATTTTGTAGCCCATGTCCACTACAATGCAAGGTACACTGTGTAATCTACTTGATTGATAAAAATTTTGTGCTATTACCCTTACTGCAAAACCTATCAAGGGATATATGATTGTATTAATTGTCATTCCCATTTTGTTTCATACAACTCCTATGTTCTTCTCAATTACCTCCTTTGACTCACTTCTCATAGTCTTTGATTGATCTAGGGTTGGATACCATATTACCTTATGAAAAAATTTATTTATAATTTTAACTAGCCCATTCTCTAACCATACTAAGTTGTCATGTATTTTGTTCAAGATAATCCTAATCTAATCAATTTTGAAGACATTCAAAAAATCTAGAGCATGAGTTAACCCTTTCTTCTCGACAATATTGTATTCTTTCTTTAATACTCCATTTTCACATGGTCTTCCATATTCATCTCTAATTTTAATGTCACATATGCTTCCAATCTTGCAATTATAACAATTCTTGACATCTTGTATCATTAAGACTCGTGGTGGTATCATAGACAACGCACCAAAGGGATCCTATTTATATGCTATATCTAGAATAGCCTTGAAAATAGGTTGTTTAATCTCATTGCTAATTAACTAAAAATTTAAAACCTCTTTTCCTTCTACACCTTTCCCTTTCAAATAACGAGACACCATTACATATATCTAGGGTCTGTGAAATTTGAAACTGCATAGCTCAGCACATGGTAAATACCTTACAAATTCTAATGAAATGGTGTCAAATAGCCACTGACATCTCTTGCAAATTCTCGGATGAAGTTCTTTAGATCACCTTTAGCTCTTTGTCTTCTTTATCATTTTCAAATGATGTTAAATGAGAAAAAATTGATCAAATAGCCCTTAAAACACTACAATTAATGCTAAGTGCTTACACAATTGTAGGCTTGGCATCAACTAATTTCTAGCTCACTCAGCATCCACATGTCTTTGCATTCACTTAGAAACCATTATGAGCTCAGCCTCAACTAGCAAAATTTGTTAGCTTGGAATCAACTAATATTTTACTTGACAACCATAAGAAACTTTTCATGTTTGGCAATAACATGAAAAAGATCACAAAACTTTAAAGTCTTTTTTATTTCTAATAACACTTTGCATCTTTATTCATGCATATGTAATCTTTTTAGAACTAAATCCTTGGAGCTAATGTAGGGTATAACTTTTAAATATTAGTCTCACATACCTTTTGATTACTTAGTTTGATGAGGTGTGATCACCTGACCCATTGATGTGTTGCAATCATCCCTTCTCTTCCATGTCTTGTTCATCTCATCTCTAACATTTTTAATGTTCTTTTCCTTTTTTGAACTCACAACATGGTTCCTTTGACCTTATTGGACAATATCAGCTAATATGACCAGTCTTCAAACAACTAAAACATGTGCTTTGACTCAACCACCTTTGTAGTCCCTCCTAAAGTGTGTTCTAATATAGTTCTGAGGAACATTTATATACTCTTGATAGTTGTGACAACTATACCTTGTGTTATGATCCTAGTTATGAAAGTTTCCATTGTTCTTTTACTTTTTTTTGCTTGTTTGATGACCACATGGATTTGGATCTACACTCGAAAGCTCTATGTCTATACTTTTGACAATTATAAAAAATGTCCTTCAAATCTTTGCATGTGCATGGTCTTGGTTCTGTATTCATGTTCCTGATGACCTTGTTTTTCGCACTTGTGGTAGTGACCCATGCTCTTCTACTTAACATTCTAATTTACAAACTTGCTCCTACATACATTAGTAGTGTGTCCTATCTTACCACAATTATGAAAAGTAGGTTTTGAGTTCATACCATTTTTACTTATTTCTTTAGCACCTTTGGATGATTCTCCTTCTTCTGTGCTTATTTATCCTAGTCTAGATGTATCATTGTTAGATCTAGGAGATCTCATCAATTGTTAAATGTACTTGATAACTTCATTTGGTTTATTAAATCTTTCAAAAAACTCATTTTCCCTTTTTAGATCCCCTTGGACATAATCAATTAAATAACCTCTATGAGGTGTAGCATGAAATGAAGCACCAAAATCTAAAACGCATGAATCATCAACACTTTATAAAGATAGAAGCAAAGCATCCTCTTCATATTTTCTACTTACCACATTTTCCTCCTTGTTCCCTTCTACTTTATCTCCTTCATTGTTATTTCAAGTCCATCAATCTTTCTTCTTATGTTATTTTTTACTACCATACTAGCAATCTCTCGGTCCTTTGGATTGAAACCTCTTTCCCTTTGACTTTCTTTTTGATTTTCTATGATTTTTGGAATTATTTCCTCTCTCAGTCATTCTACCTTTTCTTTGTTCTTTTAAAGCACTTCCTGATGTAGACCCCCCTGAGGATTCCCTATGATTTTTCTCACTAAAAATAACATCAATCACATCATCATATTTTAGGGTATTAGATCTAGAAATAGAATTACTCATAGTCATTACCAAGCCATTCCATCTTTCAGGCAAAGAACAAAAAATCAAGAGAGCCCTAATTTCTTCATCAAAATTAATACCCATGGAAGATAACTGACTAGTAATAGTATTAAACTCATTTAAATGATCTACAATAGATCCACCTTCTGTCATCTTCATATTAAATAAATGCTTCATGAGAAATACCTCATTTGAAGTAGAGGGCTTTTCATACAATTTCTCTAGGGTTTCCATCAACTTTTCTATCGTCTTAGCTTTTGTAATGTTCAAATTTCATTGATGGTTCCAAGCATAATCAAATGCATCCAAGTGTCTTTCTATCTAAAATCTCCCATTTCTCATTTGCCATAGTTCCCTAATTTTTAGTTTTTCCTTCCAATAGCTTCCATAAATCCTTTTGATAAAGATAGTCCTTCATTTTCATTTTCCATAGCTTAAAGTTTTTCCCATTAAACTTGTCAACCCTCAACTTAGCCTCATCTACCATTGTTCCCACTTAATTGTGAGAGCTTCCTACAGAGGATCACTAAAAATAATGATGATGGTCCAGGTAAAAAAAATGACAATTGTCTAGCTCTGATACCACTTGATAGGATTAACCTCAAACAGAAATAATAGTTACATGCAAATATAACCAATATCATAAAATAATAGATTGCACATAAGAGAACACAAGACACCAAGATTTAACATGGTTCACCCAATCCCTGGGCTACATCCACCAACTGCAAGTCCAATATTATTATTATCCAATGATTACAACCTGGTTACACTTTGTAATCCCTTATAGCTCAATATTGTCACAAGAACCAATTTTTTAATCACACATTATGAAAATCCCTAACCCTAAGCCCTTTTTATACAAGTTTTTTTCCTGCTTACAAAATTAGGGCTAGAATTCATCCAAAAGGAAAAACAAGAGTTGACGCCTTTTATAATATAAGGGCATTTTTTGCTTTTGACCCCACCCTATACTATGATAGGGAGTGCACCTAGGGCACTACCCCTTGACCCTATACCATGCCAAGTAAACCTCTAAGTCTGATTAGGCTCCACATCACAACACATACACAATACACATGCAAGTATGGGGTGACTAACCATAGAAACTTCATATAAATCATCCTTCTAACTAACATCATGAAATAATTGAGTAACTCATTAAATATATCAACTTAGTATGAAATAACATATAATCAAACCTAATAACCAAGTATTGCTACTCATAAAATATAATCATAAAGCTGGCCTTAAAGAATCTAATAATATGACAAGAAAAGTCAACTAAGGGTAGGCAATATAAACTTTCCCCTCTCCAACCTCATCACCTTCACAAGTATAGAAATATTTCAAGAACTCTACACCTTATATTCTCATATCATTATTCATACTTGGTGTTTCCTTAGGTTTGAGATTGATGGGGCATGAAATGGCAAGTAGAATTCTCTTTACTCCTAAGTCTTCTCAGTTTTTCCAAACCCTAAGATGCTAGATGTTATTTTTGGTGAGATAATAGATTTTTTTAGTTTGTTAGATTGGATAGATGTTCATCCACATGTAATTATTTAGTAAATAATTTTATTACTAGCATTAGTTAGAGTACGGATGATTATTTGTTAAATAATAGACTACTTTTAGAAGCAATTGGAAACCAATTTTGTTATTGGTTGTTGGGTTTAATCTCAATCGTTGATTAAGAATCAATCTCATTCATTGGTTTTCCAATAGGAGTAGTATAAAATGAGGTGAGGGAGCATTTGGAGAACACAAGTTTAAGAAGCATTTTTAGTGTTAGCAAATGAATTTGTAGTAATAGCAAATAGTTTTGTAGTGTTAGCAAGGGTGCATTAATAACATTCAAGATAGTAGTGGGGGAATATCAGTGGGATAAATTGGGAGGTTGTTGGAGTTCTGCTAGTAAGAGGTAAGAAATTTTGTATCTCTTTATTTGGTAGATTTTAATATAATTCCTCATTTGTAGAACTAGTTTTTGTTAAAAACAATAGTCCACCAAGATAACTGAGAGAGGGGGTGAATAAGTTATCCAATAATTAAAACACTTATCAACCTTAAACAATATTATCCATTCAAACAAAGTAAATAGCAACTATAACAAGATGCACTTAGAGAATTAAACCAAATATGTTAACTAGGGAAACCCTTGATCAGAGGGAAAACCCTGGTATGAATGACACCCACAAAATGATGTACTAATATAAATATTCCTTGTTAGAGGATGGACCCTATTAAGATTCTATTACAACATTTAGTGCATATGAGTTCCTATTAGGAGATTTTGAATCCTTGTTAGAAGATCCTAACCCTATTAGGAGTTGTGTTAACCTTGTTAGGATTTTTGAAGGACAAAAGGACCCACTATCCAAATAGCTTCTTGGGCAAGGTCACTAAAGTAATTTTCCAACTAATCTCTCAACTATTTCTTGCATAATAATTGTATGTATTTTACTTTAACTTCTTTCCTATATCCAGTCAACTAGACCAATTATTGTCTGACCTTGTAGACTAGGTCACGAACCCCAAATCAGAGTACCAAACTTCAGATCATACAATAAAACCTTTGCAACAAAGTGTCCTTCACCTTTTCTCTACTCTAATTAACTTTACATTCCACTCTTTGTATTGCTTACAATTACTTTATCCATTCCATCCATGATAAAGGAAAATGTACTTCCTTTATACTGAATCCATAAAATAATTCCTTGAGTCATCTATTAAACCTTCTCAATTAATTATTATAGGACCATATTAAGAACATGTTACACGTAGCAATAACATTAATCTTTCCCTTTGAAACTTAAATATCTTTCTATATACATAACATTATGATAAGTGAGCTTGGCTTTAACTTTAGCTGCTCAAAATAACAACTGTACTAAGAGATATAATAAGTTTACCAAAACATGCCTCTATAAACTCTATCTCAGAATAGTCTTCACTAAAACTTGCATAAATTCTCCCATACTTAATATCTAATGCTTCCAAGGCTAGCTACATATACTAGACACATAGTATAATCTCCCTTTAACCTTTCTATTGAAAGTACTCAATGATTTGTCTATAACAACTTGATCTTTACTGATGTTCTTCTATCAAACACAATAGAAAACTATTATGTTGACATCAATGAAAACATAGTCATGAATATAACATATCATCATGATAATGATCCAATAATATTTCTAAAATAATTCCCCATACGAATATCATCAACATGTGTACTTCCAACAGTTTTCCCTTGAGGGTTTTTCCAATGACAATTTGTCTGAAAATATTGTGTCATTGTATTGCAAATTTCTTTCTATATTTTTTTATTGGTGAAATTATATTTGTATTATGTTTCAAAATTAGCTATAAATTAATTTTTGATAGTTAAATAACCATCTAAGATAGGAGATTAATAATCAGTGACTACAATTGTAATTTTCACATGGTATCAAAGCAGTGTTGAGGATAGAAAAAAAATTCCAAGGAAAGAAATTAAGGTTTTATAAAACCTAGGTTGATCTTTTTAGATTTATTATTGATTTTATCCCTTGAGATGGCTTTAATTGGTTTAAGAGATTAGGATAGATTGGATGGTGCCTCAAAATTTGGTGTCTAGAAGGCCAAACTTCCTTTATTGTTGGAAGAGAATGGTATCAAGGATTATGTTACCATTTTTGTAGTTGTACCTACAGATGCAAAATAGCTTGCAACATATAAGAAGGGCAATGCCAAGGTGAGGAGGATAATCCTTGATGGTGTCAAGGATCATATTGTTCCACATATCTTGGAGCTTGATATAGTGAAGAAAATGTGGGACACCATTTTGAATCTATACCAAAATGCTACCACCAATGGGAAAATGATTCTCAGAGAGAAGTTGAAGAATCCCCAGATAAACCAAGGAGGAAGATATCAAAAGTTACCTCAACAAGCTTAGATTTTTCAAGGAAGAGTTAGCATTTGTTGGATTTAGTCCCAGTGATGATGAGCTAGTACAAATAGGACTAAATAGATTTACTAAGAAGTGGGGTGTCCTTGTTCAAGTTGTTAGTGGATGAGACACCTTACCGAATTGGGATTGACTATAGAGTGATTCCACTCAAGAGGACTTAATAATACATCTTGTCAATGAGGCCAACAAGAGTTAGAAAGGTGAATTGGAATAGGAAAAAATTTCCCTAGGAACAAAAGGGAAAGTAAAGAAAGGTCTAGCAAAGGGTCAAATTCATAAAGTGAGAAGAAGAAGAAGAAGAAGAAGAAGAAGAAGAAGGACCTGTCTAAGATCGGGTACTTTGGACATGTATGGATAAATAAGTAAGGAATTGAAAAAAAAATTCTATAGTTTAATTTGGGAGGTTTATTAATAATTCTTTTTAAAGATTTTATTGTATAATATTCTATGATTAACAAGTACTTCTATAATATAGGATATTGCACCTTCGAGTCCCTTAAGTTCTCGCTTGAAGCCATTCATGAAAAAATCTTTTCTATTTCAATTCCTAGGTGAAAAGTTACTTTGAAGATTTTTCCACCTTTTTTTTGGTCTTTTACCTCACAAACCTTATCTTGCATTGAAAATGTGATTTATATGGACAATCTAAGAGTCTATAATTGTTTCTTGAAACTATAGTTTCACTTTCGTTAAACCCAATTGTCAATATTCTTAATAAATTAAGATTTTTTTAGAAGATAATTGATTCCTCTAAGGTGAAGGTAGGGAGTTGTAAAATTTTATTCCTTTGTAGAAGGGAGGACCATATATGTCATAATTGTCCCATTATCTCTAAGGGAGTTGGCATTTTCTTGCATACTAACCTAAGCCCTCCAATTCCTTTTGTTCATCACTCACCTATTGCCTACATCTAAGGCTTAGTATTTCTCACCAATTTCCCCACCCTGACTTTTCCACTTCAATCTTTATCAATCCTCTACATGATATTGGAACCCCTAATCAAGACTCTGATCCCCCTCACTCTGAAAATGCTCCTTCTCCTCCCCCTTTAAAAGATGTGGAATGCAAAAAAAATTAAATGAAAATCCCTTAAGTAAGCATTTAGAAAGACAATGATTTATGAGAGGAGAAAATATAATCATAATTATAAGTTGTTTAATGTTGATAAAATATTTCAAGAACACCCCTACAATCAAGAAATGAATGAAGAACTAGATAGAGTGAAAATGCCTTGTGGAGGATTCAAAATCAAAAAGGAAGTAGAGATATAGATTGCCTCTCTTTATGGTACAAAAGTACAAAGATGAAATATTCTTTATGGTAGAGATTGAAAAAACAAGTAAGGAGGAAGTCAAACCTAGAGTGAAATATATTGAACCTATGAGATATGAAATGAGTAAAGAACTTGTTGAAGGATATGCAAAGATTCTATTGCAATTTGAAAGGGACATTGAATATCCAAGATGGGGAACATATGAAGAGAAGATAAGGAAAGTTCATTCTAAACTTCATAGCAAGGAAATCAAAAGGAACATGGAGAAAAAGATAGAATCCATGCTAAAGAGTTAGGCATGACGAGACGAGAGTTCAATGAAATCAAAGGGATAGCCTTAGAGATGAAGGCCAGTGGGAAATTTGAAGTATTGATAGCTACAACTATTGTCATTGCAGCACCCTCTAAAGGAGAGATAATAGCATGGCTTACTGCATAGATACCTATTGTACCTTATGTAATAGTTGCAAAAGTTTAGCCAATCAAGGTACAACTTGGTCAACAAAAGAGGAAACCTGATGATGATGTGGTAATAGTATCATTTTTGCAAAGGAAATATGAGAGATTGATGAAGGTTAAGAAAGAACCAACACCATCCCCCAAGAAAAGGGTCAAGCAAAGCACCAGTGGACCCAGAAAAAGAAGAAAGATATTACATATCAATGAATTTAAAGATTCTAGTGAAGAGACTATAAAAAAAGCAATGGAACAAGTAGTTGGAGAAGGAAGGACACCAACTGGTAAGAAATCTTGGAAGCCCAAAGTTGAAATTTTGAATATGTAGGTTATAAATAATGATAATTTTGTTAAGTTAAATAAGTATTACAGTTTGTACAATAATAAAGATAGAAGACAATTAGAAAATTCTATAGTGAGGAATATGATCTTGAGAAATAACAGGTTTGATAGTATTCAAAATAATATTCTAGAAGATTTGTATAATAGGCTCATAAATAGAAAGAGAAGAGTAGTATAAGAAGATAATAAACTTTGAGAAAGTATGATTAGGAAATTATGTGAAGGAAACACAGATAAGGATGTAGGAAAGATTTTTAAAGGCATTGAGCCTTTGTTGAGGAATAAAAGAAGAGAAATTCCTCTTATGGAGGAAACTATGAAGAGGTAAAGAAGGAGACAGAACAATTTATAGTGAAGTATATGACCTTGATGCCAGAGACCACTAAGGAAAATGTGTAGCTAGTCACAACAAGTCATGAATATGTTAAGGCTAGTATTCCTAGTGATGGTGAAGAAGAGGTCAAGGAAAACAAGAAAACTAACTTGCCTCCTCATATAGTTATTAGTACTAAATACATGCAAGTGGATAGTATGCATATAACTGTAGATATTAAAGAGAACCCTTTTGTAGCATACGAGACAAACATTGTTGGCAATATTACTAACTACTCCATCTGAGATGAAGAGGATGATAAAGCTAATGAGATGAGAGAAGAAGAAAGGAGAAAAGAAGAAGAGAAAAGGAAAGAAGTAGAAAAGGAGAAAGCAAGAATAGGAGAAGAAAGAAATAAAGAAGAAATGAAGGAAACTTCTGAGCTACAACAGTAATGGAAGATTGTGATGCAAGAATCATCATTCTTACCTAGTCTGAAACATGTAGAAACTAAATTTAGGAAGGTAGTCTTTCAACATGAAGCTGACATACCTTATGTAATTATGGCAGCTACCCTACTATAAATGGTTCAACTATTGCTAGTATTATCTAATGATGATGATGATCAAAAAGGTCTAATGAGCTCCTTAAGAAAGCTAATTGAGAAGAATAAGTTTGTAAAGAATTTGGAGAGAATGTTAGCTGAAGTTCTAGAAAGATTATAGAGGGCAATATAGAATACTATTACAGAGCTAGACATGCAAAGAAAGTAAAAAGAAATAGTAAGATCTTTTGATGTTGAGTTCACTACTTTTTCTAATATTGCTTCAGTACAAGCATGGACATAGCATGATGCATCACTATTTGATGCAGTATGCACAAATGTCAAAAATGACTTGCAAACATTGAATGTGTGCATTAAAGAATTCAAGAAGAGCATAGATGAAGGAAAGAAATTGTATGGATAATTTGCATTTTCATATAGTTACCTATTAGAATTTGATAATTTGATCAAAGGCCAAATGAGTTAACTTCAAACACTCACTATCAAATTATAGCAACTAGAGGCAAGTATTGAAGATATTGGAATAGAGATGGAGAAATTTCACAATGCTATTAGACCCATTAAATTTAATAAGGAGACATAAAAAAGAGATTCTCTATCCCTAGAGAATCTTTGTCACCTAAAATATTTATTTTGCAAAGGCAATTAGAAGAGTATTTTGCAGCGAAGGCATCCTATGAAAAAATTGCCTATACTGACTTGAGCAAAGTTGAAGTGGCATCTTATGCACTTTGTGCACTCATTAGTATATTTGATATAGTCAAAGAAAACTATAAGAAGGATCTTGAAAGACTACATCTTGGTTTTGCAAATTGTATATCCAGACTGTCAAGTTTAATAGAGGAAGTCAACACAGTTTTGTGTGTACAAATTTTTGACACCTTTGTCATTGATGTCAAAGGGGGAGAAGTATGTAAGGAAAATTGTATATGTAAGGGGGAGCTTAGCTATGTATTTAAGATATCATTGTAAAGGAGTGATAAGGAATGTAATGATCTATCAAGACATGAATAAAATTTGAAAGTTTTGAAGGCAATTTTGTGTAGTTACTTTTTTTAGTTATTATTTTGGTATGACATCATTTTGGGACTTACCCAGTTTTCCCAAATGTTGCCATCAATTCTGAAGGGGGAGTTTTTTGTAAATATGGCTAGATAGATGTATGATTTTTTTCATTTATGGAAACATATTTCATTTTGTAATAAAATTTAAAAAATTGTCTAAGTGTTGGATAGTTTGTAGCAGCACAGAGGTAGATACGGTATGTATAGATGAAAGACTTTGAGTTATCTCTTGTGTAGTTGGGGATCGATAGTTGACACTATCATGATGACATATGTTAGTACACAGATATGTAAAGATTATATAGTGTAAGTTACATAGGAAGTACTAGTACAAGTAATTAATAGAGCATGTTAGTAAATTGAATTGTACGGCTGAAAGAATTATTTTGGTAACAAAATAATTACATAATCATGATGAGTTGACATCTTAAGTTATAATTAGTCAAGCATGAGAAAACATTAAGGCTAAATAAGCATGGTTTTGATAATCTATAAGGTGTAAGTAAAGATCATATCTTGTGCAATAAATGAGAAGAAGTATGTATGTGATATGAACTATTGTGAAGAAAGTACAAGTGATATGCGATACAAAATTTGACGTATGATCAAAGCAAATGTGAGATATAGCATTGAGATAAGTATTGTATGTATATCTAGTCTTGTGAAGAAATTTATTTGTATATTTCATGTTAGGGTAGTAGGCTCTTCTTGCATTAATAATAATTGCACTACCAACTCCTAACAGGGTTGAAGCAACTCCTAATAGATTTGAGGATTTTAACATGCCCTAGTCCTCTACCGAGAACTCGAGACACTATATGTAATTCATAGACTCCTAACAGGGTCAATATCCCTAATAGGATTCTTTTGTTTAGTGGATCATCTTGTGGGTATCAACCCCAACGGGGTTTCCCTTGGCTAGGGTTTTCCTAGTTAACAAATTATGGTGTTATGAACTCTCTCTATGTATGGTTATATTTACTATTTAGTATTATTGGTTTACTTTCATATGCAAGTTATAAAGTAATTAACAATATCTAGTTGTGGAAAAATGTTTGTAGAATAAAAATTCAACACCCCCCCTCCCCCCTCTCAGTATTATCTATTTCAAACAATTGGTATCAGAGCTTCAAGTCCTTGAAGATTGAGCTTAAAACCTTTTGGAGATAAATGGTGAATCTTTTCAAAAAGCATAGTCCTAAATTTGATGGGGTCAACTATGATAGTTGGAAGGATAAGATGAGAACTCATCTATTATGTATGGGTCCATGTTATTGGCTTTTCAAAAAAATCAGCAAGGAAATTGTAAAAGAAGAAAATGTTGAAGAATGTAGTGAAGTAGAAAGACATATGTTCATGTGCAATATGTGAGCTATTAGGATTAACCTTAGATAGGAATAACCAATATTAGAAAATAGTAGATCGTACATAAGATAACCCAAGACACCAAGATTTAATGTAGTTCACCTAATCCCTAGGCTATGTCCACCAACAGCAAGTCCAATATTATTATGATCTAGTGATTACAACCCGATTACAATTTGTAATCCCTTACATCTCAATACCACCACAAGAACCAATTTTTGCATCACACTTTCATGAAAGTCCCTAACCCTAAGCCTTTTTATACAAGCTTTTTGTTGCTTACAAAATTAGGGCTAGAATAATAGAAAAGTAGTAGTCAATGCCTTTTACAATATCAGGTCATTTTTGGCTTTGGGGGCACTACGCCCAAAAACCCTCGTGGGGGTGTTTCCCCTTGACCCCACCCTATACTATGACAGGGAGCACACATGGGGTGCTGCTCCAAGACCCCATAGGGGCACTGCCCCTTGACACTATCTTGGGGGCGCTACCTCCAAACCCTTGTAGAAATAATCTAGAGGGAAACTATGCCAAATAAACCTCTAAGTGTGATTAGGCTCCACATCACAACAATCTCCCACTTGGAGACTAATCAAACTCACTAATAATAACCTCCCACTTGGAGACTAATCATAGCACTACTAAACTTGTAGCTCCCACTAGAATATTAAACCACCCTAGACTCTACTATTCTTTTTGTTCATTCAGTCTAGAAGACCAACTGAAGCTGAAGAGGATTTTAGCTTCTCCCATGTCACTACCTTTGTAAAGATATCTATTGGATTTTCATTTGTATGTATCTTCTCCCACTTTAACTATCCATCATCTAAAACTGATCGAATGAAATGGTACTGCAATTGTATGTATTTTATCTTTGAATGGAGAGCTGAATTCTTTACAAGATGAATGGCACTTTGACTATTTGTAAACAAATAATTATCCTTTTGAGAGTCTCCCAATTCCTCCAAGAAGGACTAAAGTCATATCATCTCCTTGGTTGCCTCTATAGTAGCTACATACTTTGGCTCTATAGTGGATAAATCATTAACCTATTGTAATCGAGAAACCTAGCTCATTGTTGCCCCTCCAATAGTAAATGCATAACCTATACTACTCTACCTAGTATCAATATCCCCTACCAAATCTGAGTCAACATATCCTTATAAAATAGTATTAGAGCCCCCAAAGTGTAAACACTTACTTGATGTTCCTCTCAAATATCTGATAATCCATTTAACTGCATTTCAATGCTCAGTTCCTAGATGACTCATATACCTGCTAACAATTCCCACTACATGTGCAATAACTAGCCTAGTACATACCATAGCATAGATTAAGCTTCCTATAGCTAAAGCATAAGGTACCTTAGACATATTTTCCTCCTCTTTTTGTGTCTTAGGACACATCTCCTTAGTCAACTTCAAATGACCACGCAAAGGTGTGCTGACAGCTTTAGCATTCTCCATAGAGAAACATTGCAACACCTTCTCAATACAATCAACCTTAGATAATGTAAATTTCTTGTTCTTTCTATCTTTACAAATCTTCATACCAAGGATTTTTTTTGCTACCCCCAAATCCTTCATAGCAAATGCATGTGCTAACTAGTATTTCAGCCCTTTAGTATGATCCATGTTAGACCCAGCTACAAGCATATCATCAACATATAAAAAAATAATGTAGCTATCATCATCCAAACTCTTAAAATAAGCACAATGATCTAAATGACACATGCTATATCCATGCTCATGCATAAACCTACCAAATTTCAGATACAATTGCCGAGGTGCTTGCTTCAAGCCATATAAACTTTTTTTCAATTTGCACACTAAGTTCTCCTTACCTTTGACCTCAAATCCCTATGGATGAGTCATATATATCTTTTCATCTAAATCACCATGAAGGAAGGTTTTTTTAACATCAAACTACTCCAAGTGCAAATCTTTAGTAACCACAATACTTTAAAAAGTGTGAATAGAAGTCATCTTAACAACATGAGAGAATATCTCATCAAATTTTATTTCTTTTTTTTGTGCAAATTCTTTTACAACTAATCTAGCTTTAAATTTTTTCTTACCTCCATCCTCTTCTTTGAACCTATAAACCCATTTATTTTGAAAAGCCCTTTTACCTACAGACAACTTGCATAAATCCCATGTCTTATTTTTTAGCAAAGAGTCCATTTCTTCTTTCATTGCAAACTCCCACTAAATATTTGTATCTAGCTACACAACTTCATCATAACATGCAGGTTCACCAATATCAGTAAGTAAAATGGAATACAAAGAAGGAAAAAATATTTCTAGAGGTCTACTTAGCCTTGTTGACCATCTAATATTCTTTGGAGTGTGTGGTATTGGTTGTTGTGATTGTTGCACATCATGAAGAACTACTGGAACATCAGCTTTTGGAGTATCATCCAACACTACATAATCATCTTCTTTCTTCTCATGTTGCCGCAAGAGATCTTTGTACAACACTTTCTCATTAAATATGACAAACTTTCTTCTAATAATTTTATGATTTTCAAAATCCCAAAGCCTGTAACCAAATTTATTAATGCCATATCCAACAAATACATGTTTCTTTGACTTATCTTCTAGCTTGGTTCTATTTTTAGAATCTATATGAGAAAATGTTTCACAACCAAAGGATTGGAGAAAATAATAACTCACCTTCTTACCAATCTATGTTTCCTCTAGAATACCATAGCCCAAAGGAGTAGAGGGACCTTTATTAATCAAATATATAACAGTATTGATAGCCTTCACCCACATGTTTCAGGGCAACTCTACATGCAACCTAATGCTTCTTGCATGCTCATTATTATCCAATTCATGCATTCAACCACTCTATTTTCTTGTGGAGTCCTTGGAATAGCTTTTTTCTGAGAATACCATTAGTGGAGCAATAATCTTAAAATTTGTGACTGCAATACTCACCACCATTATTAGATCTGAGACATTTTAGTTTCTTTCTAGTCTTATTTTCAACCAAGCACTTCCATTTCTTAAAAGTTTGAAATACATCAAATTTTTGTTTAAGGAAATAAACCCATACTTTTCTAGTTACATCATCAATAAATGTAACATAATAATGAGAGCTACTAAGGGAAGATTCCTAAGTTAGTCCCCATACATCTATATGCACAAGCTCTAATTTCTCAATTTTATTTTCATTCACAATCTTCACAAAACTTACTCTCTTTTGTTTTCCATACACACAACTTTCACAAAAGTCTATATTGACACATTTTAGAGCTAGTAAAACTTGCTTTGAATGAAGTATTTTCGTAGCTTTCTCACTCATGTACCCAAATCTATTGTGCCACAGTGCTATATCAGATTCTACAGCACCTATTTGTTCTCCCTGCTCAATTGTAGCAATTGTTCCTAAAAAAAAAAATTTCTCTGAAACAATCAAAGTAGAAGGAACAATATAACCTATAATAAGATATAAGGTTCCTATTTTCACACCTTTTTCTACTACAAGGGAACCTTTTGAAACCTTCCAATTTTTATCATTAAAAGTAACTATACAACTGTCATTATCGAGTTGCCCTGTTGAAATTATATTCCTGCTCAGCTTCGAAACATGTCTTACCTCATGTAGTAGCCAATGATTCTCATTCTGTAACTTAATTTTAACTTTTTCCTTTCCAACAATTTGATAGGGTTCATTATCCCCCAAATAAATGAGCCCAAAATCCCCTTGGACATAATCAATAAAATAACCTCTATGAGGTGTAGCATGAAATGAAGCACCAGAATCTAAAACCCATGAATTATCAACACTTTCTAAAGATAGAAGAAAAGCATCCTCTTCAAAAAAATTCTTACCACATTTTCCTCCTTGTTCCCTTCTATTTTATGTCCTTCATTGTTCTTTCAAGTCCAACAATCTTTCTTTTTATGCCCTTAGTACCATCAATCTCTTGGTCCTATGGATTGAGACCTCTTCCCCTTTGACTTTCCTCTTGATTTCTCACAATTTTTGAAATTATTTCCTCTCTCAATTGTTCTACCTTTTCTTTGCACTTTCAAAGAACTTCTTGATGTAGATCCACCTAAGGATTTCCTATGAGTTTCCTCACTCAAAATAACACTGATCATATCATCAAATTTTAGGATATTAAATCCAGAAATAGAATTACTCACAGCCATTACCAAGCCATTCTAGCTCTTGGGCAAAGAATACAAATCCAAGAGAGTCCTAATTTCTTCATCAAAATTAATACCCATAGAAGATGACTAAGTAGTAATAGTATTAAAATCATTTAAATGATCTGCAATAGATCCACCTTCTGTCATTTTCATATTAAATAAACACTTCGTGAGAAATACCTTATTTAAAGTGAAGGCCTTTTCATAAAATTTTGCTAAGGTTTCCATCAGGTCTTTCATCATCTTCACTATTGTAATGTTAAATGTCACTGATGGTGCTAACCATAATCAAATTCTTCCAAGTGTCTTTCTATCTAAAATCTCCCAGTCCTCATCTAACATAGTTCTTTGTTTCTTGGATTTTCCTTCTAACGGTTTCCATAAATTTTTCTAATAAAGATAGTCTTCCATTTTCATCTTCCATAATTGAAAGTTCTACCAATTAAACTTCTCAACCTTTAGCTTGCCCTCATCTACCATAGCTCCCACTCAACTGTGAGACTCCCACTCAACCACGAGACCTTCTTGCAGAGGGTTGCTAAAAAAATGATGATCATCTAGCTAAAAAAAATGATGAGCATCTAGCTCTAATACCACTTGTCAGGATTAACCTCAAATAGAAATAATAGTTACATGAAAATATAACCAATATCAAAAAATAGTAGATCATGCATAAGAGAACATAAGACACCAAGATTTAACATGATTCACCCAATCCTTGGGCTACATCCACCAACAGCAAGTCCAATATTATTATGATCCAATGAATACAACCTTATTACAATCTATAATCCCTTATAGCTTAATACTCCCACAAGAACCAATTTTCACATCACACCTTAATGAAAATCCCTAACCCTAAGCCTTTTTATAAAAGCTTTTTTTGAATTACAAAATTAGGGCTAGATTAATAGATAAATAGTAGTCAATGCCTTTTATAATATAAGGTCATTTTTGGCTTTGGGGTACTACCCTTGAAAACCCCCACAAGAGCATTACCCCTCAACCCCACCTTGTACTATGACAAGGCGTACACCTAGGGTGTTGCCCCAAGACCTCACAAGGGCACTGCCCCCAAACCCCCATAGAAATAATCTAGAGGGAAACTATGTTCAATAAACCTCTAAGTCTAATTAGGATCTACATAACAACATGAGCTAGAGAAGCATTACTGTCAGCCCTTCCAGAGAATGAATACAATTAGGTAAAATCTCTGTTAACATCTTATGAGATTTGGAAATCATTAGAATCTACTTTTGAGGGTGATACACATGAAGAGAAGATTGTAGAATTGGATTTGTGCATTTCAAGATGCCAAAATGATGGAAGATGAATCTGTAAGAAGCTATGTAAATAGAAAATTTGAGATTGTAGCAAAAATTAAATCATATTGTGGATTTAAAGAAGAAGATGAGGTAGTATGAAAGATCTTGAAAACCTTGACACCACCATTCAAGGAAGCAGCCCAGATGATTGAACTTTTGATACCCTGTACTAAGAACTTTTCAAGAGAAACCTTTCTTGGAATATTGGAAGCAACAAAAGCAAGTATGAGATAGTCTAGAGAATTGACAAGAGTTGAAACAGCTTTCAGTGCTTTAAGTGTTTGGCCTAATCTTACTAGAAGTGTAAGCACACATGGAGATTTTCCTAGCAACAATAGAACTAGATCTGATGAGTATAAGAAAATTGAAGAAGGTGTAGGCCTTATTGTAAGAAGAGAACTAGATGGTAAGAATATCTTTGAATGTTAGACTTGTAATGAATTTGGTCATTATGCATCTAAATTTCCTAAAAGAGAGAAAACATATAGGGGAAAGTTTAAGTCTATAAGACCTAGAAATTTTATGTATGCAAATGAAGATGAGGAATTAGATGAAAGGGTTCAGAGTGAGAATAATGATGAGCTAGGATTGGTAGCTATTAAGGAAGATGATCTTGACATAGAAATTAGAGAAGAAAAAGCTCTAGTTTCCCAAGTTGAAAAGAAGTTTGATTGGATAATAGATAGTGGATGTTCACATTGCATGACTAGTGATATGAATAAGTTTGTTAAATTTAGGAATCATGATGGAGATATTGTTAGAGTTGGTAACAATGTAACCTATCACATCACAGCAATAGGATCTATTACTCTTGATGGAAAGACTAACACTTATGGTGTTTTCTTTGTTGATGGATTAAAGCATAACTTGTTGAGGGTGGATAAATGGTAGATAAAGGTTATCTGGTGCAATTCATAGAGAATACTTTCATTATCAAAGTCAAATATGGTAATCTGATTAGAACAAGAACAAGGTCCAGAGGTAATGTATTTTAGTTGAATCCTACTAAAATAACATGATTGGTAGCTAAAGTGGATAACAGTTGGCTATGGCATAGGAGGTTTTTTCATATAAACTTAGATAACATTGTGAAGGTCAGTAGCAATTTTTAGTTAGAGACCTACCTTAGATAATAAAGCTTACTAATATTGTTTCCAAAGAATGTTTCTTGGCTAAGTAGAAGAAGGTATCTTTTCCCAGCAAGAAGTTCACTACTATAGAGAAGCTAGAGATTGTTCACACTCATTTGAGTGGTACCTCAAGGAAAAGAGGATTCTATGGAGAAAAGTATTTCATGTCTTTTGTTGATGATTTCACTAAAATGATGTGGGTGGAATTCCTTTAAGAGAAATCTGAAGCATTTGAGAAGTTTAAGATATTCAAGAATAGAGTTGAGAATGAATCTTATGTTAAGATAAAAATTTTGAGATATGATAGAGTAGGAGAGTTTAGCTCTAGAGATTTTAACATCTTTTGTGAAGAGAATGGAATCAAGAGGTGGTTGTCTTCACCCAAGACACCTGAGTAAAATGGGATTGTTAAAAGAAGAAATAGATCAGTAGCAAAGGCAGCAAGAGAAATGATGTATAAAGACATTTTGGAGAGAAGTGGTCAATACAATAGTATACATTATGAACAGAGTACATATTGGAAAAGGTATGGATAAGATTCCTGATGAATTAGGGAGTGAATCAGTCATCCAACTATTATCACAATTATCAACCTTAATCAAACTTAACCATTTGAACAATATAACCAGAAACCACAACAAGATACTCATGCACAATAACACTAGATATGTTAACTAGGGAAACCATTGATCAGAGGGAAAACCCCAGTGGGGATGATACCCACAAGATGATGTACTAATATAAGTATTCCTTTTTAAAGGATGGACCCTATTAGGAGTCTATAACAACATTCAGTACATATCAGTCTTTGTTAGGAGACTCTGAGTCCCTGTTAGCTTATTTTAACCCTAATAGTAGTTGTAGAATGCAGATGGACCCATTGTTCCAACATCTTCAAGGTCAAGGTCAATGAACCCACTATCCAAATGATATATGTATTATTCCTTAAAGAATAATAAAATTAAATTGTATCATCGATCACACACATTTAGAAACAAGGAAAACATCTTCCCTTTATACCCTATCTTCAAAATAGTTCCTTGAGTCAGCCTTTAATCTCTCCCAATTAATTATAATAAGATAATTAATTCGCAATTACAATATCACTGTTGGCTCAAGTATGTACAAAACTTCACACATGCGACTTCAATACTTGTGCACTCACTAATGTCACCATCAAAATTTCTTCAATCATTGGCTAACTATGCACCACCAGATTATATCTCTAGTAGAAGATATAATAGGATCATTAGAAATTGCTTTCCATACAATCTGTCTCTACACTGCTACCTACAAATCACTTATAGATTTCTTTCATTTTTGACTTAGAGTCTATGTGTTTAACCCAATAATTAGGACACAAGGTACAACATGTCCTTAAACAAACTTCACTTGTACATAAAAACTTTGTTCATACAAGTATGATATTTGTTTGCTACTTTGCCAATCTTCATAGACTTACTGCTATTTTGACATCTATGACAAACACCATCATGAATGCAACATTTCAATACTCTCCAATGCTTAGGGAACTCCCCAAAACCATCAAGATTCATGCTAACAATATCCCCCTTTGGAATTGATGATAACATAAATGAAAAAAATCTAAATTCCAAGAATACCAAATAGTACTCTTTTGTTGTTGTTAATTTTGTTGTTCTCATTTTTTTAAATCCTCTTCATTAATGAAATTTGAAATCCTTTGGAACATTTTTTTATTTTATATCTTCATGCTATATATCTCCCACACAAAGATATTCATCAATTCTTCTAAATCTCTCGAATAAGGTGGAGATTTTTATGCACTCTTCTCCCCTATACACACTTAAAATATATTTTCATGCATTCTTCTCCCCCATTGACATCAATGACAAAAGAACTCATTATGTCAAGTGTTTCTCAAAGACTTTAACCAACTCAAGTGTTCAAAGACACTATTAAATACCAAATAGCAAGAGTCCTTAATTACTCTACTCATCACAGATACTCCCCATACAAGAAGCATCAACATTCGGTCTAGTCAAGGAATAGTGCTTTGTTTCATTGGACTAATGCAATCTCTACATCATCTACTCTGAAGTAGGCAGGGGCATAACCCCAAGCATACCTCTCAAGTACTCAAATGTATCTTTAGGTAAGGGATTAGTAAAGATATCTACAATCTGATCTTTAGTACTCATACTCCAATCTATCTCCTTTTCTATTTATTTCTCTCTCAAAACATGATACTTAATAGATATATGCTTAGACTTAGAATGCAATACAAGATTCTTATACATACTCACTATACTTGTGTAATCATAGTATATGATAACAAGTTCTAAAAATTATATCCTTATGTCTTTCAGGATCTACTTCATCCACATCACTTGATTACAATTATTTGATGCTACTACATACTTTGCCTCATTTGTAATTTGTGAGATACAATCTTTTTTCTTTCTCAACCAAGAAACTAATCTTCCTCCAAGAAAGAATGTTCCACCACTAGTGCTCTTTTTGTCATCCATTTTGCATGCCCAATCCACATTAGTATATGCACATAAAGTGAAATCACCTAATCTATTATGCCACATTCCATAGTCAGATGCCCTCGTCAAATATTTTAATATCTTTTTTATTGTCACATAATGATACTCCTTAGGATCAACTTGAAATCTAGCTATAATCTCAATTGCATTTGCTATATCTAGTCTAGTGTGAGTTAGATATTACAAACCTCCAATCATGGATCTGTACTTCTTCTACTCAATTATAGGTGTCTCATCTTTGCTACATAACTTGTGACTAGTTATCATTGGTGTACCAACAACCTTACAAATTTCCAGGCTAAATCTCTTTAACAAATCTTTCAAATACTTAGTTTTTGATATAAAGATACCATCATTGGTCTACACAATCTACAAACCTAGGAAAAACTTCATTTCTCCTATCATTCTCATCTCTAACTCATTCTTCATTTTTTTAGAAAACTTATCACTTGCTTCATCATTGCCTCCAAATATTATGTCATGAAAAAAAATTACTATTATTGACAAAGCATTCTCTATTTCTTTCAAATACAAGTTACTGTCTGTCGTACCTTTAGCAGATCCAAGATTTTCCAAATAGGTGTCCAACTATGCATACCAAGTTCTAAGTGCTTTCTTTAGACCATATAGAGCTTTCTTCAATCTGCATACCATATATTTTTCTTCTCTCAAAGGAAAACCTTTAAGTTGCTCAATGTATACCTCTTCTTCAATTTCTCCATTTAGGAAGGTTGATTTTACATCCATCTAATACACTTTGAATTTCTTGTTTGTTGTATATGACAAAAACATTCTTACTACTTCCATTTTGGCTACAAAAGCATAAGTCTCCTCATAGTCTATTCCTTCTTGCTATGAATATCCTTTCCACACAAGTCTAGCCTCGTTCTATACAAATTTTCCTTCCTCATTCATCTTGTTTCTGAATGGCCTTTTGGTTCCAATAACATTCTTGTTTTTAGGTCTTCGAGCTAATTCCCATGTTTCATTCTTCACAATCTGATCATATTCATCCTTCATTGCTAGAATCTAATGATCATCTTTACAGGCTTCATCTGCACTCTTAGGTTCAACTTGAGAGATCAAACATGTCTCTTCATTAATTTTATTTCTTTTCATCACTCCTTTGTCTTTGTTTCCAATTATCTGCTCTAGAGGGTGATTCTTTTTCAGATTCCTATTAGAGATAGGAGTTGTTAACTCAACTCTTATTTCTTATCTTGGTTCAGATATTTCTCCTCTTTTCTCAATAATTTGCACATCATTCTGCAGATCATTGTTAGTCTCAAAGAAAAATTCTATATTCTATCTAATAATTCCAATATTATTCTCTTCTTTATCAAAACTATAATCCATCATTTTTTCCTTAACTTCAAACTTTTTATCAACTTTTACATTTGCACATTCAACTATAGTCTTAGTTCTATGGCTAAAGCATCTATAAGCTTTAGTTTTAATGAATAACCAAGAAACATACCTTCATCACTTCTTGGATAAAACTTACCAATATCATCATCTCTCTTTATATAATATTTTTTTTCAAAGATTTTGAAATACTTAACTGATGGTGAATGACCAAACCATAATTCATAGGAAATCTTATACATACCTTTTTTTGATATGTACTTTATTCATAGTGTACATTGTTGTATTGACTGCTTCTCTCCAAAATGTCTTTGATACATCATTTCAAACATCATTGCTCTTGTTTCCTCTACTACTAATCAATTTCTTCTTTTAGGAATCCCATTCTACTCAAGTGTCTTGGGTGAAGACAACTGCATATTCATTCTATTCTCTTCACAAAACATGTTAAACTCTCTAAAGGTAAACTCTCCTCCTCTATCAGATCTCAAACATTTTATCTTAACACTAGATTCATTCTCAACTCTATTCTTGAATATCTTAAACTTCTCAAATGCTTTAGAATTTATCTTTAAGGAATGCTACCAACATCATTCTACTAAAATCATCAACAAAAGTCATGAAATAAATTTCTCCATAAAATCCTCTTGTCCTTGAGGGACCACTCAAATCAGTATGAATGATCTCAAGCTTCTCTGCAGTAGTGAACTTCTTTCTGGAAAAAGATACCTACTTTTGCTTAGCTGAGATACATGCTTTGTAAACAATATTAGTAGGCTTTATTATCTTAGGCAGATCTCTAACTGCAAATGTGCTACTAACCTTCACAATGTTGTCAAAATTTATATGAAAAAACCTCCTATGTCATAGCCAACTATTATCCACTTTAGCAACCAAACATGTTGTTTCAGTAAGATTCAATTGAAATACATTACCTCTAGATCTTGTTCCTGTTCCAATCATTTTACCATCTTTGTCTTTGATAATGCAAGTCTTCTCTATGAATTGCAATAGATAACATTTATATCCCAGTTGCCCAACACTCAACAAGTTATGCTTTAACCCACCAACAAACTAAACATCATCAATGTTAGTCTTTCCATCAAGAGTAATAGAACCTATCCCTATGATGTGACAAGCTACATTGTTACCAACTCTAACAATACCTCCATCATGATTCCTAAATTTAACAAACTTATTCATATCACCAGTCATGTTATGTGAACATCCACTATCTATTATCCAATCAAACTTCTTTTCAACTTGGGAAACTAGAGATTTTTCCTCTCTAATTTATATGTCAAGATCATATTCCTTAATGGCTACAAATCCTAGTTCATCATCACTTTCACTCTAAGCCTTTTCATCTGATTCCTCATATTCATTTGCATACAGACAATTTCTAGGTGTTCTAGGCTTAAACTTTCCCTTATACATTTTCTCTCTTTTGGGACATTTAGATGCATAATGACCAAATTCATTAAAAGTCTAACATTTAAAATTAATCTTACCATCTAGTTCTCTTCTTATAAGAAGGGATATACCTTCTTCAATTTTTTTATCTTCATTGAATCTAGTTCTACTGTGCTAGCAAAATCTACATGTGTGCTCGCACTTCTAGTCAAATTAGGCCAAACACTTAAAGCACTGAAAGTTGTTTCAACTCTTGTCAATTCTTTAGACTATCTCAAACTTGATTCTATTGATTCCAATCTTCCAAGCAAGGTTTATCTAGAAAAATTCTCAGTATAGGGTATCAGAAGTTCAATTATCTAGGTTGCTAGCTTGAATGGCGATTTCAAGGTTTTTAAGATCTTCCACACTATCTCATCTTTTTCTTTTGAGCCACCATATGATTTAATTCTTGCAACAATATCAGATATTCTACCAATGTAGCTTCTTACAGATTCATCTTCCATCATTTAGCATCTTGAATTGCACAAATCCAATTTGGTAATCTTATTCTCTTTGTATGTGTATAACCCTTAAAAGTATATTCTAATGATTTCCAAATCTCATAAGATGATAATAGAGACTTTACCTAACTGTACTCATTCTTAGGAAGGGCTGATAGTAATGCTTCTCTGGCTTGTATAATGCACATGAACAGATCTCTTTCTGCTTCACTTCATTCTTCAAGCTTTTCTTCATTTACAATTTCCTTGCTTCTTTTCATCAAAAGCCAATAACATGGACTCATACACAACATATGAGTCTTAATTAATCATCTTAAAAATTGGATAGTGCTATTGTAATTTTGAATTAATTAATTATCTTATTATAACTAATTGGGAAAGCCTAAAGGTCGACTCAAGGAATTATTTTCAAGATAGGGTAGAAAGGTAAGATGTTTTCCTTGTTTATAAATGTGTGTGATCAATGATTAAATGTGAAGTAATCAAGGAAGTGCGAAAAGGAGTAGAGTGTTGTGGAAAATGCAATTAAGTGACCCAAGGGATTATTAGATTTTGAGTTCATGATATGGTATCAATATTAGAAGGAGTAGAGGTCTGGTTGATAGGACAAAGAAAGAGGAAGGAAGTACAATTCAATTCTATTATTTTGCAAGGAATAATACATATATCATTTGGACAGTGGGTTCATTGGTCCTACCCTTGAAGTTGTTTGGATAGTGGATCCATTTGCCTTCTATAACTCCTAACAAAGTTGGAATCTCCTAACACAAATTCAAAGTCTCCCAACAGGGACTGATATGTACTGAATGTTGTTATAGACTCCTAACAAGGTCCATCCACTAATAAGAAAATATTTATATTAGTATATCATCTTGTCGGTATCATCCACACCAGGGTTTTTCCTCTTATCAAGGGTTTCCCTAGTTAACATATCTGGTGTTATTGTGCATGAGTATCTTGTTGTGGTTTTTGATTATATTGTTCACATGGTTAAGTTTGATTAAGTTTGATAATTGTGATAATAGTTAGATAATTGATAACTTCTTTGGTTGCCCCTAAGATATGCATTCCTTCCACTGTTGGTTTTGGGTTGGTTTTTTTCAAGGATAGTGGATTCGCTACTAAGAGTGGCCTTGTTATGCCAAAATTTTAAGTAATGGGGGGGTTGGGGGCTACTTCAAGGAGATTAGAAACTAAACCTTTTACAGTGTGTCACTCTCTTCTCTAGGATCTTAATGAAGAATAAGTATTGAATATTAATCATAGGATTAAGGCCCACACTATTGACATTTTTATTTATCATTTTAGGGCTTTTGGCCCACTCTCTTGCAGCTCCATGATTGGATTTCTAAGCATTGGGAACCTCATATCACCAGACTCTATTCAAATTTTTTATTGGAAAAAGGTTTCTTCATAGAGAGATTCAACAATCCAAAGGATAGAAGGGTTACTCTCTACGATTACTTTTTTACAAGGGAAAATCACTTTCCTCTAATGATTAAACTCTAACATCAAGATTTTAACCCATCTTCTGAATCTTTTTTTAAGATGTGAGGTTGGGTTTGTCTTCCTAACCTTCCTCTTCATCTTTGGGTGGATTTTGTCCTCAAGGAAGTGGGTGAGGCTTTAGAGATTTTTTATTAGTGGACTTTGATTCTTCTAATATGTTCCAACCTGCCCATGCATGAATTCTTGTAAACATAAATGCTTCTAAAGATCTTCCAACAGAGATTACACTTTGTACTCTAAAGGTCTCTTGGATTCGATCAGATTATTACGAAGACTTTTATTTTAGATGTACAAAATGTTTTAAAATAGGTTAAGTCTAAGAAGACCATCGTGGAAGGGAGCCTCTTCACAACACTATACAATGGTTAAATCCTCATCTCAAGTGGATAAGAATCCTACAAATGCTGTGTAGGGCTCTTCTAGTCTAGATCAGGTGTTGGTTATTTTGGATGGGGGTGAGGCTCCTTTTTTTTAATCTATTTTGGGTAAGGCATATGTTTCTAATCTTGTTGGGTTGGAACAGATGATTATGATGGTGGAAAAATTTTGGTCAAAATATAATTTCTTATTTCTTTTTAGTGCAGGAGTGTTGGTATTGTGATTGATGGCTATGACAAACAAAATGATGGTGTCATTGTTATTTTTGGCTCTCTCCAACTTGATGTTGTCAAGACTATCATGACTAGATCCGTCCAAAAAAATATTGATGTTCTTCCTTTGGTGGAGGTTACCAATGTTGATCCTTTCAAGAATGTTCTTTCTAGCTCATATGCTATTGGCTCTTGTCTCATTTCTTTTGTAAGGTCATTAAATTGTTAAGCTTGGCAGGAAAAGGGTTACTATGGTGGAGGATTCGATCTTAGTTATTGAAAACATCACAATAAGTCTCCTCATTTTGATGACTTTATGCTCCTAGAAGAAGGAAGGGAAAGGAAAAGCTTATTTTTTCTATTTATTTTCTAGGTTATGAGGTCCTGGGGTTAAAATCCATTGGGGAAAATCGATCTTAATGTTTATTTTTCCAAGTTGTTGGCATATGTTGGTTTGTGGCAGTGTTTTGTTTTAGGGGTCTCTTTGATTATCTTTTTTTTTTTATGTTGTAAAGGATGTTGGGTCCCTTCAAAACATATTTTTCCCTTTAATCAAAAACATGAACTATCTAATGAAGAATATGAATAAATTTTGTCTAGCATCTAGTACCAACCTCTTAGCGTCCAAATCAATCATGTTAAGTTGGAATGAAAATCCTTCTCACAAGTTGTCCAAATCCAAGTTCTACTCAGTTAGCCCATCTAAAATTTTGAGACACCATGGTATTATGTTTATTGTTAATCATTTCTCAAAAGATATTTGGGAATGGCTCAAGAATAAAATAATCAACAAACTAAATAAGTAGAATAATCATAATTTATCTTTGGCTAGTAGGTTTAGTTCTACTAAAAAAATCATTTGCTCCAATATATATTATTCCTCTATTTGGCTCTTCAACATCAAATCAATGAAATACAAAAGAATATCAAAAAAATTCTTTGGTCAAATGGGAAATAAAATAAGAAACAACAGTCAAGTGGCTTAGTGTTGAAATGTGTAAAAATTCAAAGGTATGGCTATGGTTGTTAAATGGATATAAAAAGCTCTTGATGGAAATGATGTAACGCCCTGCCAAGGGATCCAAATGAATTAACCTAAAGTTTTAATTCTATTTGTCAAACATTTTTTTTAAAGAATAACATACACAACAATCATAAAGTAGCGGAAGCAAAACATACAATCACACATAAGCAAACATAACAGATTACATGTCCTAAGGATCCCAAGATGTTTAATCACATTTAAATTTAAATAATACTAAGTCTAACAAATAACATGTCCATATGAAAGTACAACTATAAGTCCAATCCACTTAAGCCCCGTTTGTTTGCTAGAATTAACCTGGAATAGGGAAATGGGAATAGGAAAATTGGAATAAATCTATTCCAATTTTGGCCCAAAATGAGAATAAATCGAATTCCAAAAAAAAATTAGAATTCGATTTATTCTCATTTTGGGCCAAAATTGGAATAGATTTATTCCAATTTTCCTATTCCCGTTTCCCTATTCCAGGTTAATTCCAACAAACAAACGGGGCCTTAAATAATATACATTTGTTCTAAATGCCACTTGGCAATAAAATTCAGAATGCACAATCATCCACTATATATGTCATAGGGTATGAAAGGCTGAAAGAATATACATTTATAAAAATCAATTACATCATCCCTTTTGGATCCATGAAACAAGGTACAATAGAATAAGTGAAATCATCCATCATAATACACAAAGATAGAATGAAAGGAAATGCAGACAAGGAACTCCAGCCACGGCATCAACGGAAGGATCTCAATGGTAAGAATAAAAAGCACTACCACCCAACCTCATGGTAACCCAAAAAGGTCCACTCCAACCACACTAAGGAGATAGTATCAAGTCCCAAATAGGATATCAATCCCGAAATCAAAAGTAATATCTATTTTAAGGAAACCCTAAAAGTAATCTAACTCAAAGGTTCCAAGATAAATCGACATCTAGACCCAGAGGCAAACAAAGACACGTAAGGAATCTACTATGTAAGTGGGCAAGTGTCATCACACGAACCAATGCTAGAGTTACCCTGGCAATCTAACTTGACCCCAGCCCCCTAGTGACTCTATGCGGCACTAGTATCCTTTCATACTGACAAGGCATACTAACAATGCATGGTCGCAACCAAGTGTTCTCTCTACTCCCATCCTAGTCTGTACTAGCACTCGAGGCATGGGTAAGATCAACAACGACTCTTATTAGGTTCATTTTACTCTCATTTAGTGTAGTGTTTTCACTTATTAAACAACTTACAATGGGTTACCCTGGCAGTCACTTTGGGCCCCAGCCTCCATTGCAAGCCACTTCTCAACATTACATATACATAACCTACCCTAAGCTCATAAAATTAAAAATCAAAGAATCATAGTATTTCACCTCAGTCTTATACAAGAGACTGGAAAGAATCAAAAGATAGTTCACAATAAACCATCAGTTCTTTACAAGAAACTAGAAAGCATCCCAAAAATATTGATTGAAGACTCAAAAAGGTTAAGTCAAATATGTCATAACATCCATCTCGTTATCCCATAAGGACACTAAAAGCAATAACAAACAATATAACCAAACTCATCATAGAGCATACCAAACACATTACCATGGTTGAACTAAAAATATCAAGATTAAATCATCATAACATCACAAATACAGAACTCCCAAACCTCTGGTAGACGTCCTAAGACTAGTCAACACTCTAGTCAACCCAAACCCAAAACATAGACAACATACAAATAAAAAACCAATTTCATAGTTTAGTTTGATTTTGAAGACACATAGTTGAGTTAACAATCAGGTTTGTATTTTCATTCAATGTAAGTTTCAAGTAGATAAGATTCACAGTTTACCCTTACAAATTAACTCATTCTTATATTTGAATAAAATGCACAATTACCTTTATTCGATTATAAGTCAATTCTTCCAAAATAATTTAAAGGTAATTATTTATTCAATTGCTAAAATAATAATTACAATTTTACTTAAATCAATATCATTAATAATAATAAAATAAATCTAAAACTTCATTAAATAATTTCCATTATTAATTTAATTTAATTTAATTAATAATTATATAAAAATAACTATATTAATATCTTATTAATTAATAATAATTAACAAAACTATTAATAAATTTATTAATTAAAATTAACTATATTTAAATATATTTAAAATTTCATTAATAAATATATTAATAAAAACTTATTAAAATTAACTTTTAATTAAATCACTTTTAAACTAAATTAAATTTTAGTTAAAATTAAAATTTTAATAAATTTATTGTAATTACATTAGAACTTTTAAATAATTTAATTTTTAAAAAATTAATAACAAATAAATCATACAAAACGTGTCTATTTAAAAAGGTCTGTCGACCTTTGACCCCTGTGGTATGTGAGCTTTAATGGTCGGCAGCTAGGAGCATTAGGGTGTGGGTAATTAATGGCCTCACCCCCACCTCAATAATTATTATATTTTTTTTTAAAAAAAAATTGTTATTAAAGACAAAACAAGTCCCCTCCCATTTAACATTTTTTTTTAAATATAATTTTTTTTTACAAACTTGCAAATTTACCCTAATGGGGAAATACAGCCAACACGTCAAATTAATATTCTAAATTCTCAATTTCATCACAAACCCTTCCTAATTAAAATACTAATTTTATTTAATCTACAGAATGAGGGTTTCTAATTGCTTTTTCGATCCTGATATATAGATGGAATTTGATACGAATATCAAAAGATTTAAAGATTCATACAATTAAATTTAGAAAACAAATTTGAATAATCATGAAGAAGACAAGAACAATAAATAGCATAATAAACTGGGTAATCAAAACACAAGGATCTACTTGGTTCTGATGCTAAATTCACAACACCCAAAGATTGTGAGAGAAGTCTTTTCTCTGAAAACCTTCTCTGAAAAATTCCTTCTCCAAAATTCATTACGCTTTTTTTGGAAAATGGACCCTCAAATGCTAATAAGGAATTCTCTCCTAAATTCAGGGCTCTAATTGTGTGATTACCCGAGGGAACTCCTTGATCACAACTTTTTAACTCTTTATTATCTTTTTTGAACTTCATGCATACTTTATGCAATTTTAAATATCTTTAATAAATTTACTTTCTCTCTCTCTCTCTCTTTTAATTAATTTATTATATTTAAATCTCATGCATAAGCTCTATGCAATTAATTAAAATAAACTTTATTAAATAATTGTTTACTCTCTCTTATTAATATTCAAAGCATTTTTAATATAATATTTATTAACTTAAGTAATAATATTATTTAGCATTTATTTAAAAATGATCTCCTAAATAAATTAATATTCAAATTAATTAAATATTATTACGCTATCAAATTAGAACTATAATTTCCTCTTTTAAATTTAATTAATTTCTCAATTAATTAAATATAATTAAATATTGAAAATATCATAATAATTTCCATTAAATTAATCTTTTAATCTGACTTAATTAATAGAAAAATCACCAAAGACCTATAAAATGAAATACAAAAACCCATCATAAAATACCACATACAAGATCAAACTCAAGGATTATAATCACAAATTTACATCATTCGATGAATTCAGAAGGGTAATCATCACATATACTTGTCCTAATTTTCTAGAAAAAATGGGTTTAAAGGTTAAGATTTGGACTCAAGAATTTATTCCCCCCTCTCTTACCATTGAGATATTGCAACACAACTCCAAACAACTCTTTAACTTTAAGAGAACCAATGACAGAGGTTGTTGGCCGAATGGCTACAACTTCAAAATTTCTTAAATATCAATACATGCAGAGAAATAAGATACTATTTCTGATTCTCTATGCAGAGAAGAGCATACTCTCTACTTACAAACTGACTCTCTAAGACTCTAGGCTCTGAAAAGAAAGGGAAAACAGATGCCCTTTATGCTTCTGAATGAGCTTAGTTATAACTATCCTAGCAGGTAAAATTTACTAGGAACCTGATGACTGGGTAAGGCGGTATGTCCTTTAGAGTAAGATAGTCACATCCATTTATAAAAAGAGATTCCCACTAACTACCCGTACTTCCACTTGATGAGCTACCAACTGGTGCGGTAGTGGAGAAGTCATTTCACCATGATCAAACACATCTTCCCATGTGAGTGGTCTCCACATTGCCAATAAAGTAAATCTGTGACAAATATTTCAATCCTATTGGTTTTCATCATATTGTAAGTGGGGAGCAAAGTAAGATTCCCATCTTAGTCACATTTTGGTGATGACACAAATGAAAACTTCAAGATCAAGATGATGATCTGGGTTAACTTTATCTGGACTGGCATAATTGAAGAACTTAATTACTTATTCAATGTGTGTGGCAGCATATTTGATCCGCCATGTGAGGAAAGGTCTTTGAATCACATCAAGGAAAAGAAGATATTGGTGGTCATTTTGCATTTGAAGAATAGTGAATTATCCACTATCATCACTATTGAGATATGTTGGATGTGTCATGCTTCCTAGATTGACCAAAGCATCAATGGCATAATTTGCATAATGACAAAACTTTTGATTCATTCCTTGGAGCAAGCATTGTCTTTGGGCAATGTGGTGTAGAGAAGAGAAAAGAACATTGAACTCTTTTTCTATGTGGAAACCATAATATGGAGGCTGAGAAGGATTTACCATAAAGACTCCAAGAACTTTTCTACTGAGGTAGTCTGCAACAATATTTTCTTTTCCTAGGATATGTTGTACTTCATAATTATACTAATTTAGATATGCTTGACACTGAACATATTTTCCTCTTCCATCCTTTTGACCATTTTCCTTCTCTTTAAAGGTAAGAAATATGGTGCAATCTGTTCGAATGATAAACTTTGGAAAATGCATTAACCTTAAGGAAAACTTTTTGAGACAGTAGATTACACCATAAATTTTCTTATCAGAAGAAATCCATTTCTTGGTATCTATAGGAAATACTCCACTGTTGTATTTAGTGATGTATTCCTTGTTGTCTTTGACAAAACATAAATATCCTCCACATGTTGTATCAGAAGCATCTGTGTAAAAGATAAAATCTTGGGTTGTTGGTATTGTTAGTGTGGGAAGATTTTGGACTTTGTGTTGGATCTTCTGAACTACTTCAATGTGGATAGCTAACCACTGCAGTTTCCTCTTGGTAAGAAGTTGTTGTAATGGCTCTCTGTCAAAACCTACATTTGGATAGAAATTATTTACATAATCCAATATTCATAAGAATCCTTGCAGCTCCTTAGTATTTAATGGAGGCCAAAATTTAAGGATCTTATTCTTAATATGAGGTTGGACCTCAAGTTGTCTAGCTTTAACTATCATTCCTAAAAACTTACGAGAGTCTTGACACCACTAGATTTTTGAGAGGGACAGAACAATCCAAGAATCCAAACATAATTTATAAAAAATATTCAGATGAGATTTATGCTCATCAATGTCTTTGCTAATAAATTAAAATATCATTTATATAAGCACAAAGAAAATAATTGCAACCATTGAAGATCTTATCCATTGTCTCCTAGAAGTATGAAGGCGTGTTGATCAAGCCGAATGGCATGACAGGCCATTCAAAGTTTTTGAACAGGCAGCTGAATGTAGTCTTATGTTGATCTTCCTTCCTTGTGTAGATTTGATAAAACCCTGATTTACAATCAAAGTGAGAGAAGATCTTTGAATTGTCAACCTTTTGCAACAAATTAGATTTATCTGGTATTGGATAAGGGAATGGAGTTGTTATATCATTTAAAGGTTTATAATTAATAAATATTCTTTTCTTTCCTCTCTTTTTCTCTAATTCTTTATTAACCATGCATGCATAACAATTGAAATCAGATTGAGAGTGAACAATATACTTCCCTTTTTTTAGTTTTTCGATTGCCTGCTACATATCATCATAATGATGTGTTGGGGTAGGAATCTTTTTCCCATTCTTCATTTTTTCTTTTGGCTTGATTTTTATCTCCATTTCTAGCATTTCCTTTTCCCAAAATTGTTGTGGGTTGTCAAAACAAACATTCTATATGATCAAAGCCTTTAAGTCTACAAGAGGCTTAGTAGTTTGGATCATATTAACAGAAGGATGTTTTTCTAAAGCATATACAAATCTGAGAGTGCTTATTTTTTCTCCTTGTAGAGTAAACATAACACTCTTCATTGTACAACCATAAGGTGTGTACCTATCTATAAAATTTCTTCCAAGTAGTACATCTACAGGCATTTTTCGCATGGCAAAGAAATCACACTTAAAGTTTTCCCTTCTATTTGTAGAGCTTGTTGGTGGCAATACTTGTCACAGCTAAATTGGTTGCCTTGGACATCATAGGTAGTATAAACAATTTTTTCTGTTAGTTGTTCCCAATTATGAAGGATTTTGCTTTTATAGAAAGAGAGAGAAGCTCTAATGTCAATCTAGGCATCATATTGTTTTCCATTTATTACTATACTAATATACTAGAAAAATTTCCAAGAAGGAGATGTACTAGATATTGTGGTTCTAGTCTTGGAGTAGGTTCTAGTAAGATGGTCATTACCATTCTTATTGTACTTGGATTAGGAATGTTAAGATTGATAATATCTTCTTCTTCATATTCTTCTTGGATTCTAGAGGAGAAATCATTGAAACTTAGGCCAAAGTAAGAAGGTCCTTCATCTATGTCTCTGATGATAACATTGGGTTATTTACTAGAGATTATGGGCTTAGAACTGGAGAGATTTTGGTATCTATTCAGTGCTTGTACAATGGGGTCTGGTTGTGGCTCAGACTTGAGAATTTTCTCTATTTTTGTTCTATTGTGACAAGATTGAATACAGGGGTTTTTTGACATACCTATTCTGTATCTTCATACATGTTGAAGTTCTAAAATTATTCTATGAAATTGCAAACATGATGCTTCTTTTGGAAAGGTGGCTGATATGACATCTTTGGTGGTTGTTGATGCTAGAAGTAATGGGAAGAATGGGCAGGTTCATCTTCATCATCTTCATACTACCAATTGTAACTTCTTCATTTGTTGTTGTTATTGTGCCAATTATTGAATTGGCCTTGTCCTCTTCTAGAGTGATTCATAAAAACACCAGGTAAATACATATTTTCTTCTTCAAGCTATTGTTTTGCAGCTTGCAAAGTGTTAGCAAGATCTTCTAGAAATTCATCATCTTCTTCAGGAACTTCTTCTGCATCCTCTAAGATAGGTTCAAAAATGTTATCTTTCATATACAGGTCTTCTTCTTCATCTATAAGATCCCACCATGATGTTGTGGTTGGATCAAAGTAAATAGCTTTAACAGCTTTATTCTTGCAATGACAATTAAGGGCTTTATGGCCAGGATTATTATGGATATAGAAAATTATCTGATTGGATGCAAATGAGGATGAGAATGCTTGCAAAGAAAGTGATCTTTGGGTGCATAGGATTTGCGACGACGAAAAGAGTGAGGCTGAAAGTGAATTTATTTTGTTTTATTTTTGGCATTTTTTGGTTACACGACGCTGAGATTTGGTGAAAGAATTGCAGCCAAAAGTATCAAGGAATGTAGGGGCAATGTGTTGTGCTTCATGCTTAGTAAACTTCTGTTGGTATTTACAATTGTCAATAAACTAGAGAATTTGGTTCTTGGAAAACTAAATAAGGTTAGAAATAGGAGATTCTTTGAGGGTCGAGGATCAGAGATCCAGATACTGCATGACCTTATCAGAAATATTATAAGGTAAACCTTCAAGATATTTGGTTTTTGCCATTGTGACTTGTTCTTCACTAGTTAATTGATACAAAAGCTTTCTAAAATTCTTTGAATATGCAAAAAAGTCCTTTAAATCATAGTAATTTAGCTGGAGGATATCCTTGATTATCCTTTCATGTTTATTTGAGAATTCAGGGCAAAACTCATTCATTAAACAATTAATAAGGACTAGTCGAACTTGTTGCTGTATAGTTTGTCCTATAGGATCAATAATAGTCTGGAGCACAAACTTCAAATAGAATTTGGCATCCTTTTTGGTAGTTGTCTTGTTGTTCCACCATGCTCTATTTATGCCTCATAAATAGTTAACTACAAATCTACAAGTATTGTCTTGGTCTGTTCCAGAAAAAGTTCCTATGATCAAAAAGGTATTGATCCAACTTTCAATTTTTTGTTTTGGATCATCATCATTGTCAATATCTAGATACCAAGGTTTTATATTCCAGCTTGTTCTCATCATTAGAAGGTGGTATCTTTGAGAATGCTTCTCAAGAGCTCACAAGGATGTTCACAGCACTAAGGTTCTCTAGAACGACTATTTTTCTTGGTTAACTAGCCAATCTAGAGATGTAGTCAAATCTTGTAAGGAATGATCTATATGGGAAAGACTATTGACTAGAGTATCATGATTTTGTTGTGTGTGTTCTACTTGGGCTATAATAGCTTGTAACTCATCAACATTCTTATGAAAATTATTTAAGAGTTTCTTTGTTTGTAGCTTGATTTTGCTCAATGAGTCCTTAATTTCAACTATTCAGATATGGTTTTCTACAGCAATATTTCCAAGCTATTGTACATTGGTATTTAGAGTAGCTAAAGACTATTTAAGAAAAATTACATCTATACAAAGATCATCTATGTTTTGTTGCAAATGATCATAAAATTTTCTAATAAAATTCTTTTGCTTATGATCAAAAGAGGGTTCTTTTTCTTTGGCACTTTTGGGTTGAAAAGCATATTGAAACATTGAAATTGTCCCATGTTCATGTTTAAATTGTCCCTCCATAGGGGGCCATCTACCACTTTATCACAACTTCAAATGACTCTTTAACTTTAAGAGAACCAGCAATGGATGTTGTTAGCCAAATGCTTAC
The DNA here is from genome assembly GCA_028749045.1 of Cupressus sempervirens. Taxonomy (NCBI): domain Eukaryota; kingdom Viridiplantae; phylum Streptophyta; class Pinopsida; order Cupressales; family Cupressaceae; genus Cupressus; species Cupressus sempervirens. The sequence goes on along the minus strand of CM053788.1, from coordinate 275,990,667 downwards.
GGCTTCAATATTTCTTAAATATCAAGACATACAAAGAAATAAGACACTAGCAAGGTCTAATTTCCAATTCTCTATGTAGAGAAGAGCATACTCTGTACTTGCAAATTGACTCTCTAAGACTCTAGACTCTAAAAAGAAAGGGAAATTTGATGCCCTCTATGCTTCCACATGAGCTTATTTATAACTATCCTAGCAGGTAAAAGTTACTAGGAACCTAATGACCAGGTAAGGCGGTATGTCCTTTAAAGTAAGACAGTCACAGCCATTTACAAAAAGAGATTCCCACTAACTACCCGTACTTCCACTTGATGAGATACTAGCTAGTGACAGTAGTGGAGAAGTCATTTGACCATGATCAAACACATCTTCCCATGTGAGTGGTCTCCACATTTCCAATAAAGTAAATTTGTGATGAATATTCCAATCCTATTGGTTTTCATCATATTTTAAGTGGGGAGCAAAGTAAGATTCCCATCTTAGTTGCATTTTGGTGATGACAAAAATGCAAACTTCAAGATCAAGATGATGATCTGGGTTAACTTTATCTGGACTGGCATAATTGAAGAACTCAATTACTTGTTTAGTGCATGGGGCCACACATGTGATTCGCCATGTGAAGAAAGGTCTTCAAATCACATCAAGGAAAAGCAGATACTGGTGGACATTTTGCATTTGAAGAATAGTGAATTCTCCACTATCATCACTATTGAGATATTCTAGCTGTGTCATGATTCCTAGATTGACTAGAGTATTAGTGGCATAATTTGCATAATGATGGAACTTTTGATTGATTCCTTGGATCAAGCATTGTCTTTGGTCAATGTGGTGTAGAGAAGAGAAAAGAGCATTGAACTCTTTTTCTATGTGGAAACCATAATATGGAGGCTAAGAAGGATTTACCATAAAGACTCCAGGAACTTTTCTACTGAGGTGGTCTGCAAAAATATTTTCTTTTCCTGGGATATGTTGTACTTCATAATTATACTAATTTAGATATGCTTGACACCGAACATATTTTCCTCTTCCATCCTTCTGAACATGGTCCTTTTGTTTAAAGGTAGGAAATCTGGTGCAGTCTGTTTGAATGATAAACTTTGGCAAATGCATTAACCTTAAGGAAAACTTTTTTAGATAGTAGATTACACCATAAATTTCCTTATCAGAAGAAATCCATTTCCTAATATCTATAGGAAATACTCCACTGGTGTATTTAGTGATGTATTCCTTATTGTCTTTGACATAACATAAATATCCTCCCCATGCTATATCAGAAGCATCTGTGTACAAGATAAAATCTTAGGTTGTTGGTACTATCAGTGTGGGAAGATTTTGGACTTTTTGTTGGATCTTCTAAACTGCTTTAGTGTGGATAGCTAATCACTGTGGTTTCCTCTTGGTAAGAAGCTGTTGTAATGGCTCTCTGTCAAAAATTGCATTTGGATAGAAAATATTTACATAATTCAATATTCCTAAGAATCCTTGCAGCTCCTTAGTATTTAATAGAGGCTGAAATTCAAGGATCTTATTCTTAATATGAGGTTGGACCTCAAGTTTTCTAGCTTTAACTATCATTTCTAAAAACTTACGAGAGTCTTGACACCACTAGATTTTTGATATGGACAGAACAATCCCAGAATCCAAACATAATTTATAGAAAATATTCAAATGAGATTTATGATCATCAATGTCTTTCCTAATAAATTAAAATATCATCTATATAAACACAAAGAAAATCATTGCAACCATTGAAGATCTTATCCATTCTCTCGTAGAAGTATGAAGGTGTGTTCATCAAGCCGAATGGCATGACAATCCATTCAAAGTGTCTAAATGAGCAACTAAATGCAGTTTTATGTTGATCTTCCTTTCTTATGTGGATTTGATAAAAACCTAATTTACAATCAAACTAAGAGAAGATCTTTGAATTGGAAACCTTTTGCAATAGATAAGATTTATCTGGTATTGGATAAGGGAATGGAGCTGTTATATCATTTAATGGTTTATAATTAATAACCATTCTTTTCTTTCCTCTCTTTTTCTCCGATTCTTTATTAACCATGAATGCATAACAATTGAAAATAGATTGAGAGTGTACAGTATACTTCCCTTTTTTAAGTTCTTCAATTGCTTGTTGCATATCATTATAATCATGTGTTGGGATAGGAATTTTTTTCCTATTCTTCCTTTTTGCTTCTAGCTTGATTTTTATCTCCATTTCTGGCATTTCCTTTTCCCATAATTTGTGTGGGTTGTTAGAAAAAACATTTTGTATGATCAAAGCCTTTAAGTCGACAAAAGGCTCAATAGTTTGGATCATATTAACAGAAAGATGTTTTTCTTAAGCATATACCAATCTAGGAGTGCTTATTTTTTCTCCTTGTAGAGTAAACATGACACTCTTCATTGTAAAGCCATAAGGTGTGTACCTATCTATAAAATTTCCTTCAAGCAGTACATCTATAGGCATTTGTTGCATGGCAAGGAAATCACACTTAAAAGTTTTCCCTTCTATCTGTAAGGCTTGTTGGTGGTAATACTTTTCATAGCTAAATTGGTTGCCTTGGACATCATAGGCAGTATAAATAGGTTTTTCTATTACCTATTTCCAATTATTAAGGATTTTCCTTTTACAAAAAGAGAGAGAAGCTCTAGTGTCAATTTGGGCATCATATTGTTTGCCATTTATTAGTATACTAATATACTGGAAACATTTTGTAGTAAGGAGATGTACTAGATATTGTGGTTCTAGTCTTGGAGTAGGTTTTGGTAAGATGATCATTACCATTCTTGTTGTACTTGGATCAGGAATGTTAAGACTGGTAATATCTTCATCTTCATATTCTTCCTAGATTCTATAGGAGAATTCATCGAAACTTAGGCCAGAGTAAGAAGGTCCTTCATCTATGTCTCTGATGATAACATTGTGTTGTTTACTAAAGATTACTGGCTTAGAACTGGAGAGATTTTGGTATGTATTTAGTGCTTGTACAATGGGGTCTGGTTGTGGCTCAGACTTGTAGAATTTTCTCTATTTTTGTTCTATTGTGACAAGATTGAATACAAGGGTTTTTTGACATACCTGTTATGTATCTTGATACATGTTGAAGTTCTCAAATTCTTCTGTGAAACTACCAACATGATGTTTCTTCTAGAAAGGTGGCTGATATGACATCTTTGGTGGCTACTGATGTTGGAAGTAATCGAAAGAATAGGCAGGGTCATCTTCATCGTCTTCATACTGCCATTTGCAACTCCTTCCTCTCTTGTTGTTATTACACCAATTATTGAATCAGCATTGTCCTCTTCTAGAGTGATTCATATAAACACTAGTTAAATCCTCATTTTCTTCTTCTTCAAGATGTTGTTCTACAACTTGCAAAGTCTTAGCAAGATCTTCTAGAAGTTCATCATCTTCTTCAAGAACTGTTAGATTGTGGTGACATATTATGGCCGACATATGGCCGACATGTTATAACCCTAAAATGGTTTAATACTTGTATAAAAGGGCTTAGGGTTGGGTATTTTTCATTATCTTGTGATGCAAAATTGGTTCTTGCGGTGGTATTGAGTTGTAAGGGATTACTGATTGTAATCAGGTTGTAATCACTGGATTGTAATAAGATCAGACTTGCTGTTTGGTGGACGTAGCCCAGGGATTGGGTGAACCACGTTAAATCTTGGTGCCTTGTGTTCATTTCTATGTGTTCTATTATTTTCTGTTATTGGTTATATTTGCATGTAGTTTTTTATTTTTGTTCATGGTTTATCCTAACAAGTGGTATCAGAACGAGGTTGTCTTTTAGTTATCCTTTGCAAGAAAGTCTCACGGTTAAGTGGGAGTCTCATGGTTGAGTGGGAGCGATGGCAGATGAGGGTAAGCTGAGGGTTGACAAGTTTAATAGGTAGAACTTCCAACTATGGAAGATACAAATGGAAGACTATCTATATCAGAAGGATTTATGGAAGCCGTTGGAAGGCAAAGCCAAGAATCAGGGAACTATGTCAGAGGCTGAATGGGATCTCTTGGACAGAAAGGCACTCAGAAGCATTTGATTATGCTTGGCACCATCGGTGGCATTTAATATTACAAAAGCAAAGACAACAAAAGATTTGATGAAAACCCTAGCAACACTGTATGAAAAGCCCTCTGTTTCAAACAAGTATTTCTCATGAAGTGTTTCTTTAATATGAAAATGGCAGAAGGTGGATTTGTTGTAGATCATTTAAATGAGTTTAATACTATTACTAGTCAATTATCTTCTATGGGTATCAACTTTGATGAAGAAATTAGGGCTCTCTTGATTTTGTGTTCTTTGCCTGAAAGCTGGAATGGCGTGGTAATGGCGGTGAGTAATTCTGTTCCTGGATCTAGTACCCTAAAATATGATGATGTGATCGGTGTTATTTTGAGTGAGGAAACTCGTAGAAAATCCTCAAGTGGATCTACATCAGGAAGTGCTTTGAATGCACAAAGCAGGGGCAGAACGACTGAAAGAGGAAGTAACTCTAGAAATCGTGGGAAATCAAGAGGAAAGTCAAAGGGAAGGAGGTCTCAATTGAGAGGACCAAATGATTGCTGGTACTGTGGGAAACCAGGGCACAAAAAGAAAGATTGATGGAATCGAAAGAAAAATGAAGGAGATAAATCAGATGGAGACAAGGAGGAAAATGTGGTAAGTAACAAATCCGAAGAGGATGCTTTGCTTCTATCTTTAGAGAGTGTTGATGATTCATGGGTTTTAGATTCTGGTGCTTCATTTCATGCTACACCTCATAGAGGTTATTTCATTGATTATGTCCAAGGGGATTTTGGGCTTGTTTATTTGGGGGATAATGAACTCTGTCAGATTGTTAGAAAGGGAAAAATTAAGATTAAGTTGCAGAATGGGAATCATTGGCTACTACATGAGGTAAGGCATGTTCCAAAACTAAGTAGGAATTTAATTTCAGCAGGGCAACTCGGTGATAAGGGTTGTGTAGTTACTTTTAATGATAAAAATTGGAAGGTTTCAAAAGGTTCCCTTCTAGAAGCAAAAGGTGTGAAAGTAGGCACCTTATATCTTTGTACAGGTCATATTGTTCCTTCTACTTTGATTGTTTCAGAAAAAAATGAATGTTCAAGAACAATTGCTGCAATTGAGCAGGGAGAACAAATAGCTGCTGTAGATTCTGATACAGCGTTGTGGCACAATAGACTTGGGCACATGAGTGATAAAGGTATGAAAGTAATTCATTCAAAGAAAGTTTTACCAGGTCTGAAATGTGTGAATATGGATTTCTGTGAAAGTTGTGTGTATGGAAAAAAAAATAAGTGAGTTTTGTAAAGACTGGGAAGGAAAACAAAAAGGAGAAATTAGAGCTTGTGCATACAGATGTATGGGGACCAGCTCAGGTATCTTCCCTTGGTGGCTCTCATTATTATGTTACATTTATTGATGACGCAACTAGAAAAGTATGGGTTTATTTCCTTAGACAGAAATCTGATGTATTTCAAACTTTTAAGAAATGGAAATGCTTGGTTGAAAATGAGACTGGTAAGAGATTAAAATGTCTCAGATCTGGTAATGGTGGTGAGTATTACAGTCATGAATTTGAATATTATTGCTCCACTAATGGTATTCATAGATAGAAAACTGTTCCAAGGACTCCACAGGAAAATGGAGTGGTTGAGCGCATGAACTGGACTATAATGGAGCGCGCAAGGAGCATGAGGTTGCATGTTGGGTTTCCCTTACACATGTGGGCAGAGGCTATCAATACTGCAGTATATTTGAGTAATAGAGGTCCCTCTACTCATTTGGGTTGTGGTATTCCTGAGGAAGCATGGACTGGTATGAAGGTGAGTTATTCTTTTCTCAAGACCTTCGATTGTCAAGCTTTCGCTCATATAGACTCTGAAAATAGAACCAAGCTAGAAGCCAAATCAAAGAAATGTGTCTTTGCTGGATATGGAATTAATGAATTTGGTTATAGGCTTTGGGATTTTGAAAATCTTAAAATTGTTAGAAGTCGGGATGTCATATTCAATGAGAAAGTGTTGTACAAAGATCTGTTGCAGCAACATGAGAAGAAAGAAGATGATTATGTAGTATTGGATGATACTCCAAAAGCTGATGTTCCAACCATTCCTCATGATCTGTAACAACTATAAAAACAAATACCACACACACCAGTAAATGTTAGATGGTCAACAAGGCAAATTAGACCTCCATAAAGGTTTTCTCCCTCTTTGTAATCTATTTTACTTACTGATGTTGGTGAACCTGAAAGTTATGATGAAGCTATGTAGGTGGATACTAAGATTCAGTGGGAGTCTGCAATGAAAGATGAAATGGCCTCTTTGCTAAAAAATAAGACATGGGATTTGTGCAAGCTACCTGCAGCTAAAAAGGCTTTACAGAATAAGTGGGTTTACAGGTTGAAAGAAGAGGAAGGAGGTAAGAAAAGATTTAAGGCCAGGTTAGTTGTAAAAGGATTTGCACAGAAAAAGGGAATTGATTTTGATGAGATATTTTCTCCTGTTGTTAAAATGACTTCTATTCGTACTGTTTTAAGTCTTGTGGCTACTAAAGATTTGCATTTAGAGCAGATGGATGTTAAAACAGCCTTTCTTCATGGTGATTTGGATGAAGAAATATATATGGCTTAGCCACAGGTTTTTGAGGTCAAAGGTAAGGAGAACTTAGTGTGCAAATTGAAGAAAAGTTTATATGGCTTGAAGCAAGCACCTTGGCAATGGTATCTGAAATTTGATAGTTTTATGCATGAGCATGGATATAACAGGTGTCATTCAGATTACTGTGTTTATTTTAAGAGGTTGGATGATGATAGCTACATTATTTTATGTTTATATGTTGATGATATGCTTGTAGTTGGGTCTAACATGGATCATATTAAAGGGTTGAAATGCCAATTAGCACATGCATTTGCTATGAAGGATTTGGGGGCAGCAAAACAAATCCTTGGTATGAATATTTGCATAGATGGGAAGAACAGAACATTGACGCTATCTCAAACTAATTATGTTGAGAAGGTGTTGCAATGTTTCTCTATGGAGAATGCTAAAGCTGTGAGCACACCTTTACCCGGTTATTTGAAATTGACTAAGGAAATGTGTCCCAAGACACAAGAAGAGGAGGATAAGATGTCCAAGGTACCCTATGCTTCAGCTGTAGGAAGCTTGATGTATGCTATGGTATGCACTAGGCCAAATATTGCACATGTTGTGAGAGTCGTTCGCAAGTATATGAGTCATCCAGGATTTGAGCATTGGAATGCTGTCAAGTGGATTCTCAAATATTTGAGAGGGACATCCAATAAGTATTTACACTTTGGGGGATCTACTACTGATTTACAGGGCTATGTTGACTCAAATTTGGTAGGGGATATTGATACTAGGTGGAGTACTATAGGTTATGTCTTTACTGTTGGTGGGGCAGCCGTGAGCTAGGTTTCTAGGTTATAGTAGATTAATGCTTTATCCACTATAGAGGCAAAGTATGTTGCTGCTACAGAGGCAGCGAAGGAGATGATATGGCTTCAGTTCTTCTTGGAAGAATTGGGACATCCTCAGAAGGATAATTATTTGTTCATAGATAGTCAGAGTGCCATTCATCTTGCTAAGAATTCAGCTCTGCATTCTAAGACCAAACACATACAGTTGCGGTACCATTTCATTTGGTCAATTTTGGAGGATGGACAGTTAAAGCTGGAGAAGATACATACCAATGACAATCTAGTAGATATGTTGACAAAGGTTGTAACAAGGGAGAAGTTGAACTCCTCTTTAGCTTCGGTTGGTCTTTTAAACTGAACATGAATAAAAGAACAGTAGAGTCCAGGGTGGTTTCATCCAGTGGGAGCTCCATGTGGTAGTGGTATTGCTACAGGATCAGTCTCCAACTGGGAGATTGTTGTTTAGTGTGGAGCTTGATCAGTCCCCAGGTGGGAGATTGTTAGATTGTGATGACTGATCAGGAAAGTACTGTACATACTTCATAAATAGTGGGGTTAATTTTGGACCGTGGCCAACATGGTAGCCGACATATTATGGCCGACATATGGCTGACATGTTATAACCCTAAAGCGGTTTAATACTAGTATAAAAGGGCTTAGGGTTGGGTATTTTTCATTATGTTGTGATGCGAAATTGGTTCTTGCGAAGGTATTGAGCTGTAAGGGATTACTGATTGTAATCAGGTTGTAATCACTGGATTGTAATAAGATCAGACTTGCTGTTTGGTGGACGTAGCCCAAGGATTGGGTGAACCGCATTAAATCTTGGTGCCTTGTGTTCATTTCTGTGTGTTCTACTATTTTTTGTTATTGGTTATATTTGCATGTAGTTTTTTATTTCTGTTTTCGGTTTATCCTAACAAGAACTTCTTCTACATCCTCTAAGATAGGTTCAAAAATATTATCTTGCATATATAGGTCTTCTTCCTCGTCTACAACATCCAACCATGCTACTGCGGTTGGATCGGAGTAAACAACTTTAACAGCTTTATTCTTGCAATGACAATTAGGGGCTTTATGGCCAGGCTTAAAACAAATATAACAAATTATCTTATTGGATTGCGGATGAGGATGAGAACGCTTGCGAAGAAAGCGATCTTTGGGTGCATAGGATTTGCGGCGAGGAAAAGAGCGAGGCTAAAAGTGGATTTTCTTTTATTTTTGAAGTTTTTTGGTTATGCGACATTGAGATTTGGTGAAAGCATTGCAGCCAAAAGTATCAAGGAATGTAGGGGCAATGCGATGTGCTTCATGCTTAGTAAACTTCTATTGGTATTTACAATTGTTAATAAACTAGAGAATTTAGTCCTTGGCAAACTGAATAAGGTCAAAAATAGGACATTCTTTGAGGGTCAGGGATTGGAGATCTAGATACTGCATGACCTTATTAGAGATATTATAAGGTAAACCTTCAAGATATTTGGTTTTTGCCATTGTGACTTGTTCTTCACTAGTTAATTGATACAGAAGCTTTCTAAAATGCTTTGAATATGCCAAAAAGTCCTTGAAATCATAGCACTTTAACTAGAGGATATCCTTGATTATCCTTTCATGTTTATTTGAGAGTTCAGGGAAAAACTCATTAACTAACTCATTCATTAAATAGTTAATAGGAACTAGTTGAACTTGTTGATGTACAGTTTGTCCTGTAGCATCAATAATAGTCTGGAGTACAAACTTCTGATAGACTTTGGTGTCCTTTTTAGTAGTTGTCTTGTTGTTCCACCATGCTCTAGTTATGCCCAATAAATAGTTAATTGCAAATCTACAAGTATTGTCTTGGTCTATTCCAAAAAAAGTTCCTATGATCAAAAAGGTATTGATCCAACTTCCAATTTTTTGTTTTGGATCACCATCATTGTCAATATCTAGATACCAAGGTTGTATATTGCAGCTTTTTCTCATCATTAGAAGGCGGTCTCTTCAAGAATTCTTCTTAGGAGCTTGCAAGGATGTTGGTAGCACTAAGGTTGTCTAGGCAGACTATTTTTCTTGGTTAACTAGCCAATCTAGAGATGTAGTCAAATCTTGTAAGGAATGATCTACATGGGAAAGACTATTGACTAGAGTATCATGATTTTTTTGTGTGTGGTCTACATGGGTTGTAACAGCTTGTAACTCATCAGCATTCTTATGGACATTATTTAAGAGTTAAACTGTTTGTAGCTTGATTTTTCTCAATGAGTCCTTAATTTCAACTATTCTAGTATGGTTTTCTACAGCAATATTTCCAAGCTTTTGTACATTGGTATTTAGAGTAGCTAAAGACTTTTTAAGAGAAATTACATCTTTCCAAAGATCATCTATGCTTTGTTATAGATGATCACAATATTTTCTAATAAAATTACTTTGCTTATGATTAGAAGAGGGTTCTTTTTCTTCAGCACTTTTGGGTTGAAAAGCATATTTTAACATTTAAATTGTCCCATGTTCATGTTTCACTTGTCCCTTCACAAGCAGCCATCTACCATTCTGGTAGTATGTGTTATCTTGTTCCTTATACCACTTGAGAGTTTCTGCTCTAGTTAAGGGATTGACCATATGGACAACCGGATGATCTCTTTTTGTCTTTCCCTTATTGGTTCAGGAATCTAAGGACCAATATTTAAGGGTGCTTCATCTTCAACTTCTACAAAAAGTTGGGCCTTTTTCCTGCTAGAACTACTTCCTTGTGAGTTGAAAGAGGAACGAGCATCAGTGAATGGTGAGACAGGCATAAATGGGTTCATTATCCATGTGGACATGGATCTAGGTAATATATTTATCTCATTTTGGGACACATTAAGGATTTGTCTTTTACAAAAAGAGAGAGAAGCTCTGGTGTCAAACTAGGCATCATATTTTTTTCCATTTATTAGTATACTAATATACTAGGAAAATTTTCCAATAAGGAGATGTACTAAATGTTGTGGTTCTAGTAAGATGGTCATTACCATTCTTGTTGTACTTGGATCAGGAATGTTAAGATTGGTAATATCTTCATCTTCATATTTTTCCTAGATTCTAGAGGAGAATTCATCGAAACTTAGGCCAGAGTAAGAAGGCCCTTCATCTATGTCTCTGATGATAACATTGAGTTGTTTCCTAGAGATTATTGGCTTAGAACTAGAGAGATTTTGGTATGTATTCAATGCCTGTACAATGGGGTCTGGTTGTGGCTCAGACTTGTAGAATTTGCTCTATTTTTGTTCTATTGTGACAAGATTGAATACAAGGGTTTGTTGACATACCTGTTATGTATCTTGATATTTTTGTCACCTAAATTTGCACCCTATCAAATTACAAGAGACATTTGATAATTTTAGGCCAACATTGGGATAGCCAAAGGCTATGGGTAACCTATCAATGACTGAACCTCTAGATTCTAGGTCGGTTCCTTTATGGGAAATCACCTGATTGATTCTTCTAACACTACTTTCTTGCTGAGAAAAGGGTTAAGAAAGATTGCAAAATGGAAAAAGTAAACTACTTCCTAAAAGGTGATGCACCAAATATGTTTAAAGAAAGGTTTCAATGAATAACAACCATTTCATCATCAATATATAGGAAAAAAACATTAATAAGCACTCCAAACTTTATATTGGCCTACAATAGTGTTTCACATTAAGGTTTTGATTCTCACTCATTAAGAAAAATAGAAATTTTTCTTAACTTAATAAGATGAAAATTAAACAAACACAAAAGGTGACCTGCAGACAAAATACACTTTAGTCACAAGGTATAAACTGAGACAAATTAACAAGGAACCCTTGGATTCACAGTCTAATCTTATCAAATCAAAAAAACTACACAATACCACTGAAAAAGATTGAGGCTTGAAAACCCTTTCCAAAATGAACCTGTAAAATGTTTATCATATATTGAACTTTTCTTCAAAATAGTTACAAAAAAAAACACATAACAGTACTCAGGATAAAATATCACTCAATATTGTTTTGCATAACTCAGAACTGGCTTCTAATGAGCTCTAAAACTCATTAAGTACAAAACTCAACCTCTTGGGTCGTATGCAGAATGATAGCCTCCAAAATAGGGCTTAGAAACTTCCAAAATTAAGTCCAATAAAGTCTAAGACTTCATTAGCTCACAACTGCACCCCATGACTCATCAAAACCACCCAAAAAATGCTCTAACAAGTCATAAAGAGCCATAAACCAATAGGGAAAAATCAAATTCGACCTCCACACCTCCTCCTAAAAAGGTTCCTTATTTTTTCGGCTTTAACCTTTTCAATCAAGACCATAAAATATGGAACTAATTCAATTCCTCTCCTTTTTGCATTTAAAATAGAAGAATATATATTTAATGACTTATACATTTGTCATTCAAATACATCTTCTTTAAAATGTGACATATACATGCAAAATAGAAAAGAAACAAAATAAATAACCATAAGGTATTAAAAAAAAAAACCTTTCCCTTCCCTCAAATTAAACACAAAGTTTCAAAAACATAAAAAATCCCATCAAATACCCCATGGACTTCAAAAGATCCTTCAAAATGGTGAAGGGTATAATATGTTAAAGAAAACATAAGTTATTGTTTTCTCATTCTGGGATTTTCCAAGTGGAAGAAGGAGTGAGGATTTTAACCCTCGCCGTAGGGATCTTGCTACCATTTTTGGACCTTGCTGGTTCAGTTTTCCTGAGTTCTTTTTACTCTGATCTTGAACTTGCTGGAGACGTATATTTCTTCAGCGATCCCTTGCTATACTTGTTCTTGGATGGGTGCCATACTGCAATCTCTTAACAAATTTTTACTTTGCGAATTCTAAGCTTTCCTGATGCCATATTTCCTTTTCTGAGATTTTCCTGAGGGTTATTGGATTCTGATCTTGGATAGAAGTTATATTGGTGAAAATCATTTTTTACTGGCATGTACTTTTGTTGCTAGCCGTAAGCCTTAGAAACATTGTTATTTTCATAGGTTGTTATGAATATGAACAGTATTGAGACCATACCAGTAAACTTACCTTACATATTGGTTTGCATATCTTCTGTGATTTTTGACTCCATTTGGTAACAAATTCAATGCTTCTTTTACTGTTATCTACTACATGTTGTAAGGATTGTTTCACTTTGTCACTACTTCAAAACCCGAATAAAGTTTACTTGTTTTGTTGAAAGATCTTCATTTCGTTTTGGAACCACTTATAAAAAGAATTGTTGTTGCTCTTTTTGCTTGAATCCGCCATGGCTTTGTTGTGACTGAAGGGCCACCATATCTCTTGTTAGTTGTGAATAAAGGTGATCGAACATATCTGAAACATGTTGTTTGATTGCAGTCTCTGTAGCCTTAATAGCATAATCAGGAAGGCATGCCTCATGTAAGACTTCATCCATCCTCCTGACATCTGATGAAATAACTCTCAATGAATAAATAAGCTTTGTGGTAGACACCACTCCTTACTCATGATTCTGCAAGCTTGCAAAAAGTTTGCTGAAAAGATCTATTGCAATTTCAGTAAGGCGCTTCTCTGAATTGGGGAAAACAATATGATAAGCGATAACTGTTTTTTGCAAACTCGACAATAGAATCCTTTTTTGAAAATTCCATTGATTGTTTGGAGCCTGTGGAATCAAGCATATTTCTAGAAGACTTTTCTGTCTTTAGCAACCCTGGAGTTTGTTGTCTGGCTTCGGCCTAGAATTCTAAAGGGAAGTGTTCTAACTTTTCTTCTAAAACTTTAGTCTTTAGGTTGTCTACCCATAAGACATCCGTACTTCCTTGGAATAAAACATCCTTTCCACTATCCAAAGCCATTTGCAGTAGCTTCATTTCATTTGAACTCCCTCTCTCCTTTTTTCGTGACTAAATATTCCTTTTTTGTTAGCGATCAGCACATGGTTCTTTTTTTTCTTTTTTTTTTAAATGTTTGCTCTTGCTGGTTCCAATAACTTAAAATATATTGAGTCTAGATATCTCCAGCAAGTTCCAAGAAGGCACATACAATCCTCACTTATCAAAGCAATTTTTTTAATTTCTATGTTGCTCTCTTTGCATAACTCATTTGAACTTTTAATAGCAAAGTTAACCTCATTGCAATTGGCTGAAAAAGGAAAATCATTACTAGAATGTTGGTTGCATTGTTTCTTTTATTTGCATCTGGATAAAAATTATTGATTAAGTTGACTTACAGGGTTCGAGCATGGGCTCGTGACACCTATGAACAACTTCATCAACAATTTAGCTTGTCACATGGCACAAACATGTTAGCAATAAAGTCACTTGTATACATGGTTTTGATTTTCAGATTCTGATACTGTTGTTTCGTGATTGATTGAGTTCACTGTTCCTGTTCAAATTAGGATCATGGGTAAATGGTACAAGTGTACATGTATATTTTTGCGGAATCAGACATTTCTTAGATCCATATGGATGTAACCTGTACCTTTCTTTGACTTTTTTCAGGAGTTGGATGCTTAAGAAATTAGGAAGAGCTCAATTTCAACAAGGCAACTTCAGGAATGCGGGCTCAGACCAGCCATATACCCTCAGGAAATGGTTGGTTCCCTCTCTCTACTCTTGCAGGTTCATTTGTATCATTTATTCTGTTTTCTACATGTTCCTAATTTGCACAAGAATAATGAATAGGTTACTCTCACAGCCTTGTGTGAGAGATTTTGATCACTTTTTTCATTCAGTACATGTTCTTTAATCCTTTAATGTATAAACTCCAAAATGAAAATTGTCATCGTTTAACACAAATAAAGAATTTTCTCATTTTATCAATGTAATGTACTTTTTTCGTTTCTGAAAACATTGGCAATTGAATGCAATTAATAAATAGTAATGAATGTTAAAACAAAATTTCGTAGGTAATGAAATTTTGATAACATTTTTCGCAACTTCCATGGGATGTATGCCTTCTATACACGAGACTAGTTGCCTTACAAGTCCATTGGGCTATGGAGTCTGATAATGCGGGAAATAATGATTATTGTTTTCAGCTCAGTGTGATTTGGGTGTCTTGTAATGATGAAGACTTGTCCTCATCATTATGAGTTATGCTAATGATACCGAGCTGGAAGTAATGATGGTTGACTCTTGCATAGGTATCTTGATTGGGCAATCATGCTTATATGTATGTTGTGAAGACATTTGACTAGTTTCTTGTCCTCATTAGACCTAGAGTCTAAATTATGCATCCCTAGCACCTAAACCTGACACAAAGTGACTTCTAAAGTTGTTGGTTCAGTTTTGAATGTATACTCGTGAATTTAATAAAGATGGAAAAACTTATTAAATTGACGAGTATGCAAGGTCAGAACTCAAGTATCAACTTTAGGAGTTGAACCGTCATAGTCGACCATTTGGTAACAAATGTGTGGATGTATGTGTACACTTGATTTGTGTCACACTCTAAACCATTCTATCCAAATGATTCCATGAGTGGGAATGCTTGGATGCCGGCTTAGAGCTCCCTATCCACTGAGTGCAAGAAGTTAGTATTCAAGCATGAAGGCTCTCAGCCAAGCCTTAGAAATGTACTTCTTGCTAGTAAACCATGCAATGGGAGGTTCTTTGAGGTAAGAGCAAGAGTGCAAATATCTTCAAGGAATCCCTCAAGAATGCAATGCAAGTATGGAAACTAAGCTAAGATGATAATGCAAAATGCAGCTATGCTAAGCATGAATGAGAGTATTACAAAACCAAATATTTAAGCTATGTGAGATTATTGCAAGAATGAAAGCTAGATTAACATGAAACTATGCTAAGAATGCCATATGATCCTATGCTAATGTGATGGAATGAGAGAATGTAGACAAGGAGTGAGAAGTTCTCCACAAAGCTCCAAAGAAACCTGTTAGAAAACCTGCAGCATAACAATATTCAAAATATGGATGGATCCTTTGAGGGGGAAAGATCTCTCCCTTTTAAAGTCATACGGATGGTAGAGATCAAGATGAAGATGGTGGATGATCAACGGTGGAATTTGAAAAGAGGAGTGATCCATGTGCATACAAAAGTCAACCAATAGAATATAAGTTGACTTGTCATATAAGACAAAAGTCACAAAGCCTTTTCTTTTAATTGCAAAATAGAAAAAGGACTTTATGTGTGCACTTTAAGTGGGTTAGAAGAATGGGGTCTTTTATTTAATTAAAAGGGGACATGTTCTTTTAATCAAATAATGAACTTAGGATAGCATAATCAAACTATAGGTTATAATCAAATAAATTGATTATTAGCAATTTGGTCTAGGTAAATGATTGAATTAATTTAGCCAAAATGTTGAAATGGGGGCTAATAGTCTAGATGACCATTTTTAAGTGATTACAGTATGGACTTAAGTGCATGTGTGTATGCAACGTATGCATGGATATGCAGATATGTATGGCTGATAGCCAGACATATTTAGTGTTGGCAATATGTATGTGTGTATATGTGTGAATATTGGATATATATATGCATTTGAGCACACACATTTATGCATGCGTGAATGAAAAGGCGGATATGACTGCAGAACAACGTAAACTAGCAACTTAACTAACCTAGACCACTACACCAAAAACAAGACAGAAAACTAAACTAAACTAAAAGTAGATGCATTTATTGAAAACAAGGGAATCTAACCCTAATATGTACAAGGTAGGACTGGAACTCATACCTCAAAACATGTCTTGAGGTGGATCGCGTTCACAGGGATCAGTAGCCTTTCTCCATTCATCTTTGATAACTGAAAAGCATTGTGCTCCTTGCACTCTGTAATGATGAAAGGACCGCTCCACATTTTGTCAAACTTAGTATGCTGTCCCAGTCTACTTTTTAGAACATCCCACCTCAAGACAACATCACCTTCTTTGAACACTTTGACAGTTGACTTCTTGTCAAAACTTCTTTTCATTTGGAGTTGATGCTACTCCATATTCTTCATTGCTTTTCCCCGCATTTCTTCTAACTCCATGAGCTCAACATATCTGACTGCCATTGGGTCCTAACCCTCTAAAATTTCCAACTGACGCACAATCTCCAAAGCTAGAATCTCCACAGATAAGGGTAATCTAGCTTCCTTCCCATAAACCAGCATAAAAGGGGAATTTCCAATTGATCTCTTTAGTGTTATATGATCTGCCCACAATGCAAATTTCAGCTTAGTATGCCAATTCCGCTAGTTATCTTCCGATGTTCTCTTAATAACCCTTATTAGATTCTTATTTATAGATTTAGCCAAACCATTACCTTGAGGGTAATAGTTTGAGGATGTATTCAAATGAATACCATGCTTGACAGCCCAATCAGTGATTCTTAATCCCAAGAATGCCAATACATTGTCAGATATAATTGATTTTGGGACTCCAAACCTGGCTACCAAATCTTCATAAAAATTTAAAATCGATGTTTCATTAGCTTCTTTTAATGCCACTGCCTCTGTCCACCTTGTGAAATAATCAATAGCAGTAAGGATCCATTTATGTCCTGAACTGGATAGAGGGCTAATAGGTCCTATAAAATCTAACCCCCATCTGATGAAGGGCTGATCCACTCGAATTGGCTGAAGAGGTAAAGCTGGCAACTTGTCACTCCCAGCAAAACTAGCATATTTGATACATTTTTTGACCCAAGCATGTGCATCTTTAAACAAACTTGGCCAGTAGTAGCCAGCCCTTAGGATTTTCCAAGTTGTAGTCCTAGGTGCAAAATGTCCTCCTGCTACTCCGTCATGAAACTCATGCAAAATCTTCTCAACCTGATGAGAAGCTACACATCGTAGCAACACGCCACTACGGTCCTTTCTGAATAGCACACCTCCAAGAAAAACAAATGGAATTGACTGCAACCTAAAATACCTTCTTTTACCTTTATTCATATTGGCTAGATATGTACCATGCTACAAAAAACTTATCATTTCAGTCATCCAATCACCTTCTAAAACCTCAGTTTCCTCCTGATGTCTAGTTTGTAGCATTAAAACATTATCTGTCTCAGTTAAAACAAGGCCTTCAACTAGCTACTCACATAAACCTTTACCTCTAACCAGCTTGGTAATCTTGATATGCACATCATATTCCATGACTTTAGTGATCCATCCTTCCCTCTTTTCATTTAAATCCTTGTTTAAGAGGAAATCCTTGATGCTAGGATGAGAAACCATAAGATGAATCCTACTATTAGACACTAGAGGTTTAAATTTTTTTAAAGTTTTGATAACAGCCAGCACATGCTTCTCCACAAAGGAATAACCCTGCTCATAATCATGAAGCCCTTGACTAAAAAATGCTATTGGCTGTTCAAAGTTATCTTCATTTTCTTGGACCAAAATTGCAAAAATACAATCATAGCTCCTGTAAGCATAAAGGATGAAATCCTTATCAAAATTTGGATTTGCTAAAGTTGGAGCTTCACTTAGAGCTTTCTTGATCTTTTCAAAGCTTTGCTTTCCCTCCTTTGTCCAACTAAAAATCGCATGTTTCTTGAGCATGGCTATCAATGGTTTGAGCAAATCTGCAATGTTATGAATGAACCTTCAAACAAAATTGATCCTTCCTAAGAAACTTTGCAATCCCTTTTTATGATGAGGCAAAGGCAGCTGCAAAATAGCAAAAACCCGCTCAGGATCAATGGTGGTTCCTTCTTTTGACACAATATAACCTAACAATTTTCCTTGGTGAACAGCAAACACACTTTTTTTTGGATTTAAGGATATCACGAACTCTCTGCAGCATTGAAAAATCTGCTTCAAATGGCCATGATGATCCTTTGCTTCTTTTGAAAATACTGTTATATCATCAAGATATACCAACACTATCGTGTACATTAATTTGTCGAAAGCCATATCCATAGCTTTCTGGAACGTTTCTCTAACATTAGACAACCCAAAAGGCATCTTTTTATAGGCCATAGTCCCCCACTTGGTTGTAAACGATGTTTTATATTGATCCTCATTTTTAACCAAAACTTGATTGTATCCACTATAACCATCCAACAATGAAAAGCGTTCAGCTCCTAAAACAAACTACAGAATTTGTTCCATTGAGGGAAGAGGGTGGTGATCCTTCAATGAGGACCTATTAAGGTCTCTGAAATCTACACAAAGCCTAAGCTCGCCATTCTTTTTTCTTACTGGGACTAGATTTGAAACCCAGGAAGTATGTTTGATTGGAAAAATTATGTTGCTCTCAATCAGTTTGTTAAGTTCTTTTTGCATTAAAGGCTCTAATTTGGGATTCACAAGCCTTTTTTTTTGCCTAACTGGTTTAGCACTAGCTTCCAATTCAATGGTATGCTAGGATAATTTTGGATCAAAGCCTTTCAAGTCTCCATACTCCT
Organism: Cupressus sempervirens; assembly: GCA_028749045.1. Lineage (NCBI taxonomy): Eukaryota > Viridiplantae > Streptophyta > Pinopsida > Cupressales > Cupressaceae > Cupressus > Cupressus sempervirens. The sequence goes on along the minus strand of CM053788.1, from coordinate 275,971,881 downwards.
AGGCAAAAACATCACTGAACTCATTAAAAAGCTGCATAAAAGATACTTTCTCCTCTGATGTACACACTTTTCCTAGCTTAAGTTTCTTCCCTGTTGAAACCTCCACCTCTTCGTAATGATCTTGATGTACTTGAATGCTGGATTTTTTTTTTTAGCTTCATCATCAGTATTAAATATTGATTCAAGGGTAACCAATCCCTTTGGAAATTTGTTGTTTTTCAGCTGGATAATCTGATCATCAAAGAGATGCTGAATTTTATCTTGATTCATCAGAGAGAATTTTGCCTCTTCTCTGATAAAATTTACGATTTGCTGGTCACTGTCAAAAACTTGCCAATGTACGCTATTATCAGGTACAGCCCGTCTGAGAACCACCTTAATATGTTTGTTCCAGCCTTTGCTACTGACCTCCTTGGGAACATTAAATTTTGCCCCTATGGCAGCCAACCTGTCAACGTGTCTATTTTGATTTCTTGGAATTGAAATCAGATTTATGGCATCAAAATCTTCTAACAAATCCCATACTCTATTTCTATAAGATTTCAATAAATTGTTCTTGGTTGTATTCAAACTCCTCACTTGATTAACCACTAATTCACTATCTCCATGGATCCTTAAACAACAGATACCCATCCTTCTAGCCCATTCTAGTCCATGTATCAATGCCTCATACTCAGTCGTGTTATTGGAACAACTAAAACAAAAACAACAAGAAGAATAATACCTCTTTCCACTAGGAGATATCAGCATACAACCACCACCAACTCTGAATTTTCTTCTAGCACCATCAAAATACATGTCCCAAACTTGCTCAACTAATTCCTCATCTTGTTGTTCAATTTCTTTGACCAGATTTGGGATTACAGCATTTGGTTCCATCATCATGTAAACTCCAAGGTCTGATTGTTCAACAAGGGCTGACGTATTTTGCATTTGGTCCTGAACAGCCCATTCATCAAGAAGTATATCTGGAATACCTTGAATCAAAGTTTGACTTTCTGCCCCATTATCCTTTAATTCATTTATTATCAAGTTGGCATTGACAAGGCTAGGATTATAGGGCTCAATGTGATCTTTTGCAATAGGTTCAGACTAGATAGTGACTTTGGTGCCATACCTAGTCCTAAACAACATATGTGACCAATCTGAAGATAAATAACCTCTTATCTTAGCAGTGAAATCATGTGAAAGACACAAGGCAAAATAATAACTCAATGATGTAGATATCTTGAGGAATAGAAAAGTTTGGACAGGCATGGAGAAACAAATCCAAACCCTTAACAACACCAATCATGCCTACCGATGTTCCATCTAGCTGAACAACTCCCTTTTCCAAAGGCTCCTACTTAATTCCTAGCTTGTCCACAATTTGTTTAGGCATAACAGAGCTGCTAGCTCCCGAATTGATCATACAGTTATGGACTAGGCTATTTCCAATAATTAAGGATACATAAAAAGGAGGTGTTTTAGGCTGTACCAAAGTTTGAACTGCTTGACTTTCTTCAGCATTAGTCACTATGACTTTAGCACTATCAAGATTAGGCTCACTAGACAAATTCAAATCACACAAAGCTGATTGCAACAAATCCTTTTTCCCCAGAATACTTAAAGAATCCCACAATGACATGGAAACATTAACCTTCTTCATTAAATCTAAAATATTGAAGGTAGGGACACTTACTTTGGCACCTTTAGAAGGAATCGTCGGATTATCAATTGCTGTAGCAGCAAGTGGCACACTTGGTTTGGGTATATTTTCTGATTGGTTAGCAGTTGGTAAAGATTGACCCCCTGGTGAAATCCTTTGGTTGGAAGGAATCTGTTGGGCTTGATTTGTAACCACGGCCACTGCTGGTTTATCTAGTACCACAGCTACTTTTTTCGGTATGTTGCCATCCAAAGCTCTTTTTTTGCTTCTCGTGTTATCTGCTATTGTGGAACCATCCTGGTTAACTCCACAAAAGTCTTCTTTTTTCTAGTTTAACAATGTTGTTTCAGGTTGTTGCTCTACTTGATTGGATGTTGAAACTTCATTGGCTACAGCTTGGTGGTTAACTGGCATACTCTGAATCATCAGTGCCTGATTGATCATTCCATTCACACAAGTATTCTGATTGTGTGCTTGGTTACAAGGATAGCACCATTCGAAATCTTGTACCAGGTTATTCTGAACAGGAACTATTTCCTTTGAAGTACTGGAAAAATTTGAATTATAGGGCTGAAAAGGTCTATTATTGTATACTCTTTGACCTTGATTTTGCTAGAATACGGGCCTATTCCCTTGGTTTTTTTGAAACCTAGGTTGTATAGGTTGTTGATAAGGCCTATAATTCTGACTTTGTTGTTTTTTAATATTAACTATCTCATTACCAAAGTTTTGTAACAAGCCTTTGATTTCTTGAAGTTCATTTGACTGAGTTGAAACATTCATTTGTGATGCATTATGAGATGTTCCTGATGCTGGCAGTGCTGGTATAGCTGGAATGGCTGCTAAAGGAGCCACTTGCAATGGCTCTGCTGGTGGTAGCCTTGGTGCAACTAGAAAAATAGGCATTGCAGGCCTTGGGGCTATTTGACCAGCTTGTATCAAATTATTTTTTGCTCTTATAGCTATTTGATACGCATTTGGGAGAGTATTTCCTCCTAATGATTGAATCATTACAGCAATGTTGCTATTAAATGCCCTTAGGAAGTATAAGAATGTGTGCTCAGTAGATGGCCTTACTGTCGCAGGAATTCTTTCCCAAGTCTTTTGGAATCTGAAGTTGAAATTAGATACCTACTCATGGGGAGTCAGCTTGATAGTTGACAACTGCTCCATCAGAGACAAATGATCTAAGGTATCCTTGAAAAAGTCACACAAGGCTATTCCCAGCTGGTCCCAATCTATAATGGATGCTATAGCTAACCTTCTATACCATTCTAGAGCTTTTCCTTTAAATGAGGCCGCCAAGAGCCTAACTACAATATTGTCTTCAGTCACATGATGTAATGCACATAAATTAGCTACATCTTGAATATGTTCTATAGGAGTGGTTTGTTCTTCTCCTGAAAAGTATGGTAAACTTTTCAAAGAAGCCACTGGTATGGGATCATGTTGTGCTAGATTTAAAGGACTCCCCTGGTCAAATGCAGTAAAAGTTCTTGCCATTTTTGCTCTTCTTCTTCTTCTTCTAAAAAACACTAATGGGAATGGCTATACTAATATTGGACTTGCAGGAGGAGGAATAGATTTTTCTCTTCTTGTCTTGACTAAGCTTTCTTGCACTCTGTCAGTTGTTCTCCTACATCTCCTGGGTGGTGATAGCTCACTGTATTGAAGAGGTGCAGGACTGCTCCTTGTTTTGACTTTACTCATAAATTACTGCAATGAAAATGCTCATACCAGAATAACGGAGTCGCCAAGTGTGCTTATTTCTACCTTTTGCAGAAGAATATATTGTTGAGCATACCAACAACAATATCAGAAAAACACAAAAGAAGTACAAAAACTCCTTTGAGTCCCACCGAGCATGCCAAAAATTGTTGTCACCTAAATTTGCACCCTATCAAATTACAAGAGACATTTGATAATTTTAGGCCAACATTGGGACAGCCAAAGGCTGTGGGTAACCTATCAATGACTGAACCTCCGAATTTTAGTCCGGCTCCTTTATGGGAAATCACCTGATTGATTCTTCTAACAGTACTTTCTTGCTGAGAAAAGGGTTAAGAAAGATTGCAAAATGGAAAAAGTAAACTACTTCCTAAAAGGTGATGCACCAAATATGTTTAAAGAAAGGTTTCAATGAATAACAACCATTTCATCATCAATATACAGGAAAAAAACATTAATAAGTACTTCAAACTTTATATTGGCCTACAACAGTGTTTCACATTGAGGTTTTGATTCTCACTCATTAAGAAAAATAGAAATTTTTCTTAACTTAATAAGATGAAAATTAAACAAACACAAAAGGTGACCTACAGACAAAATACACTTCAGTCACAAGGTATAAACTAAGAGAGATTAACAAGGAACCCTTGGATTCACAGACTAATCTCATCAAATTAGAAAAACTACACAGTACCACTGAAAAAGATTGAGGCTTGAAAATCCTTTCCAAAATGAACCTGTAAAATGTTTGTCATATATTGAACTTTTCTTCAAAATAGTTACAGAAAAAAACACATAACAGTACTTAGGATAAAATATCACTCAATACTGTTTTGCATAACTCAGAACTAGCTTCTAATGAGCTCTAAAACTCATTAAGTACAAAACTCAACCTCTTGGGTCGTATGCAAAATGATAGCCTCCAAAATAGGGCTTAGAAACTTCCAAAATAAAGTCCAATAAAGTCTAAGACTTCATTAGCTCACAACTGCATCCCATGACTCATCAAAACCACCCAAAAAATGCTCTAACAAGTCATAAAGAGCCATAAACCAATAGGGCAAAATCAAATTCGACCTCCACACCCCCTCCTAAAAAGGTTCCTCATGTTTTCGGCTTTAACCTTTTCAATCAAGACCATAAAATATGGAACTAATTCAATTCCTCTCCTTTTTGCATTTAAAATAGAAGAATATATATTTAATGACTTATACATTTGTCATTCAAATACATCTTCTTTACAATGTTACATATATATGCAAAATAGAAAAGAAACAAAATAAATAACCATAAAGTATTAAAAAAAAAAACCTTTCCCTTCCCTCAAATTAAACACAAAGTTTCAAAAACATAAAAAACCCCATCAAATACCCCGTGGACTTCAAAAGATCCTTCAAAATGGCAAAGGGTATAATATGTTAAAGAAAACATAAGTTACTGTTTTCTCATTCTGGGATTTTCCAATTGGAAGAAGGAGTGAGGGTTTTAACCCTAGCCCTAGGGATCTTGCTGCCATTTTTGGACTTTGCTGGTTCGATTTTCCTGAGTGCTTTTTACTCTGATCTTGAACTTGCTGGAGACATATATTTCTTCATTGATCCCTTGCTATACTTGTTCTTGGATGGGCACCATACTGCAATCTCTTAACAAATTTTTACTTTGCGAATTCTGAGCTTTCTTGATGCCATATTTCCTTTGCTGAGATTTGCCTGAGGGTTATCGGATTTGATCTTGGATAGTAGCTATATTGGTGAACATCATTTTTTACTGGTATGTGCTTTTGTTGCTAGCCGTAAGCCTTAGAAACATTGTTATTTTCATAGGCTATTATGAATATGAACAGTATTGAGACCATACCAATAAACTTACCTTACATATTGGTTTGCATATCTTCTGTGACTTTGACTCCATTTGGTAACAAATTCGATGCTTCTTTTACTGTTATCTGCTACATGTTGTAAGGATTGTTTCACTTTGTCACTACTTCAAAACTCGAATAAAGTTTACTTGTTTTGTTGAAAGATCTTCATTTTGTTTTGGAACCACTTATAAAAACAATTGTTGTTGCTCTTTTTGCTTGAATCTGCCATGGCTTTGTTGTGACTGAAGGGCTACCATACCTCCTATTAGTTGTGAATAAAGGTGACCAAACATATCTGAAACATGTTGTTTGATCGCAATCTCTACAGCCTTAATAGCATAATCAAGAAGGCATGCCTCATGTAAGACTTCATCCATCCTCCTGACATCTGATGAAATAACTCTCAATGAAGAAATAAGCTTTGTGGCAGACACCACTCTTTCCTCGTGATTTTGCAAGCTTGCAAAAAGTTTTTTGAAAAGATCTATTGCAATTTCAGTAAGGCGCTTCTCTGAATTGGGGAAAATAATACGATAAGCGGTAACTGTTTTTTGCAAACTCGACAATAGAATCCTTTTTTGAAAATTCCATTGATTGTTTGGAGCCTGTGGAATCAAGCATATTTCTAGAAGATTTTTCTGTCTTCAGCAACCCTGGAGTTTGTTGTCTGGCTTCGGCCTGGAATTCTAAAGGGAAGTGTTCTAACTTTTCTTCTAAAACTTCAGTCTTCAGGTTGTCTACCCATAAGACATCCGTACTTCCTTGGAATAAAACGTCCTTTCCATTATCCAAAGCTATTTGCAGTAGCTTCATTTCATTTGAACTCCCTCTCTCCTTTTGTTGTGACTAAATATTCCTTTGCTGTTAGCGATCAGCACATGGTTCTTTTCTTTTCTTTTTCTTTTTTTTTAAATGTTTGCTCTTGCTAGTTCCAATAACTTAAAATATATTGTGAGTCTAGATATCTCCAGCAAGTTCCAAGAAGGCACATACAATCCTCACTTATCAAAGCAATTATTTTAATTTCTATGTTGCTCTCTTTGCATAACTCATTTGAACTTTTAATAGCAAAGTTAACCTCATTGCAATTGGCTAAAAAAGGAAAATCATTACTAGAATGTTGGTTGCATTGTTTCTTTTATCTGCATCTGGATAAAAATTATTGATTAAGTTGACTTACAAGGTTCGAACACGGGCTCATGATGCCTATGAACAACTTCATCAACAATTTAGCTTGTCACTGTTTATATTTTCTGCATATGGCACAAACATGTTAGCAATAAAGTCACTTGTATACATGGTTTTGATTTTCTGATTCTAATACTGTTGTTCCATGATTGATTGAGTTCACTATTCCTGTTCAAATTAGGATCATGGGTAAATGGTATAAGTGTACATGTATATTTTTGCAGAATCATACATTGCTTAGATCCATATGGATCTAACCTGTACCTTTCTTTGACTTTTTGTAGGAGTTGGATGCTTAAGGAATTAGGAAGAGCTCAATTTCAACAAGGCAACTTCGAGAATGCGGGCTCAGACCAGCCATATACCCCCAGGCAATGGCTGGTTCCCTTTCTCTACTCTTGCATGTTCATTTGTATCATTTTTTTTCTTTTCTACATGTTCCTAATTTGCACAAGAATAATGAATAGGTTACTCTCACAGCCTTGTGTGAGAGATTTTGATCACTTTTTTCATTCAGTACAAGAATTTTCTCATTTTATCAATGCAATGTACTTTTTCCATTTCTGAAAACATTGGCAATTGAATGCAATTGATAAATAGTAATGAATGTTAAAACAAAATTTCGTAGGTAATGAAATTTCGATAACAGATACATGTTGAAGTTTTGAAATTCTTCTGTGAAACTGCCAACATGATGCTTCTTATGGAAAGGTGATTGATATGACATCTTTGGTGGTTGTTGATGCTGGAAGTAATAGGAAGAATAGGCAAGTTCATCTTCATCGTCTTCATACTGCCATTTGTAACTCCTTCCTCTGTTGTTGTTATTGCGCCAGTTATTGAATCGGCCTTGTCCTCTTCTAGAGTGATTCATATAAACACCAAGTAAATCCTTATTTTGTTCTTCTTCAAGTTGTAGTTCTATAGCTTGCAAAGTGTTAGCAAGATCTTCTAGAAGTTCATCATCTTCTCTAGGAACTTAATAAGGTACGCTCATCCTAGCAATTCAAGGAAGTCAATACCCAGTACCTACAATCTACATAAAATCCATGCATATACAAACACATATTCTAAACTAAACAAGCAATGGCAGGACGTGGTGCATCATGTAGATCCCAACTAGCAAGTGACTATGACTCCCTTCCTTAACCACATCAAAAATGTCATACATAAAGAAAACATACACGCACACCATACACATGTAGTATGGGGTTAGTATCCATTAGCAAACACATATAATGATCCATCTAACTAATCATCATCAAATAACTGAAATCACTGTAATAATCATCATAAAAGTATAATCATGCATACACAAAGTAACTAGTACCAAAGTAGTCTCATCATGAAATTAACCATGTGTGAAACAATATCTGATAATTTGAAAGATAATGCTACTAATCATCAAGCATAAACTGGCCTAAAAGAGTTCGGCAATAATAACAAAATATAAATTAGGGGCAAGCACTACAAATGAACCCTAGAAAGTTTTGATTCACCATAATATCAATAATGTAGTCCCTAAGAATGCCAAATCCTAGAAGGAATAGTTAGAAATAGAAGGTAAATCAGTTGCTTCCAATACACACAAATTAAAATCTCCTTAAAGCCTTTGAACCACCAAACACTTGTTCCCAAGTAATATGTGTTGCTAACATACATAAAGTAAAACAAGTAAACATAAATCACTAAACTCCATTCACCATATAGCACAATTTTTTATCATGGAAACTCGATTTAGGTAGAAACCATGATAGGGTTGTACCCCACAATTAGATTAATACCTTGTTAGAAGAATGGTTTATTAAAATACATGGAATGCACTTGCATTCAAACGCATTGCCTAGAGTTCAATACTTAATACAATCAGCCTTGGACACCCCACCCTAAGGATGTCTTACTAACATGCAACTCTGCCTACATAAATGAATCATGTAAGAGCATCTCTATACTTGATTCCATTCCATTGAAATATAGTCAAATCCCTTACTGGAAATCATTTTACCACATACAAACAAGCAATTTAGCCTTTGTTGAATCTATCTAAAACAAACCCCCAGCATCTACAACAAAAACATATCTTGCACAACATACAAATTCAAACCCTTCACCATCATATTTATCAACAATTAGGTCGGTAAAACCTAATCGTCACACATTCATCTCATGGTGCCAAAATCAACTATCAAGATCTATGTACGCCATCCAAACATATTTTAGATCAATCTTCTACTCCTCGAGATCATATCCCTAATCCTAAAATGTTATACCAATCTCTCATAAATTGTTTTATAAGCATCCTTTAGCATGTTGACGTAGAACATAAAAGTAAAACATGTGGCTAAGTAAATCTTTTTGAATCATACACCTCAATCCATGTAAGCTACCAACTCATCAAGCACATAGTTCTAGATCATCTAAGACATCATTAAGCTCAAATAAACAATCGAATCCATAACACCCTTCTAAATTGGTCAGATGTTTTTCCTTATGCTCAAGAGCATTACCTAATGAGTTATTAGAATCACAAACCCTATAAATTGTAGATACATAATCAAGACATGAATGCATTCCCAAATGCACAACCGAATATTTTCTCATATGTTCTTGTGCAAAATCAAACTTCGTCCCTCTACAACTTTCACACTATCAAACATTAAATAACCAATCTTTATATGAGACATCATAACTCAACCAAAACATCATGTCAGCACCTAACACTTTGCAAATAATGCAGACAACACCTATATCACACTACAAGATGCGCAATTCCTCATCCTTAGTAACATTCCTACATAACTTACCAAAACATTCTCTGTTACTGGCAAAACAACACAACATTCATATAAAATTATAGACGTATAATCTATATAAATAGAGATCCAACCTTTATGGTAAACATATTGACATCATAATAATAAACATGTTGACACCAAAGACAACACATCCAACTTGCCAATAAGAAGCTCCCCTTTATGATATCCTCATAGGAGATTCCCTTATGTCTTGTGAAGGCTCTAATGTTTCCAAAAGCATTTGAAAGGCTTAGGAAGTAGTGAGAACCTTGCTATGTAATGCAAAGCTTTGATCACCAATTTTAACATCAATCTAGGCAAAAATCTACCTAGTGGACCCTTGACTATAAGCATAAGCCCCTTGCTCTCTTGCAAAGCTATTCTGATAAAAAATGGAATGACAAAGGTATCCTTTATCCAAAGATTATAACACTCCCCAAGTGGAGGATGTGGTTCATTCTTAGATAGGCTTGTTATGTGCTTAACCTTCCCCCAAGAACTACATCACCATAGACAATTGATTGCAAGCTACAACTTAGGCTAATGGCACCAAGACGTTGAAGATCACTCCTAAAAGTATTTATAGATCTCTGATTAATTTTAATTCTTTATTTAGTCACTGTAATAGTTGTTGGAATGTATCCATTTCTAACAAAGTATGGCAGGGTGCTATCTTTGGTGATTGGATTATCGAGAAGCTTATAAATGTAAAATTTGTAGTGCCTAAATTTGTTAAACATATATATATATATATATAAAGGATATCTGGAACACTTTTTGTTGTGCTATTAATTGGTAATCGGTAGGATCACCAAAATGAATTATTTGATGATTTTTTTCATTACCATCTAAAGCTTTTTACAAAATCAGATTTTCCAAAAATGAGGTGAAATTTAAGGACAATGCGAGGTTTCTTCCCAAAAATCATACTTTCTAATGTTGTTTCACATGTAATAGTCACTCTAAAGATTTCAAAGCAAAAGCTAGGGAAACCATTACAAGGACTTGGTAACACTCAATGATTGGATTGTAGAGAAGCTTAAAAATGTAAAATTTGTAGTGCCTGAATTTGTTAAACATGTCTATATATATATATATATATATAAAGGATATCTAGAACACTTTTTGTTGTGCTATTAATTGGTAATCGGTAGGATCACCAAAATGAATTATTTGATGATTTTTTTCATTACCATCTAAAGCTTTTTACAAAATCAGATTTTCCAAAAATGAGGTGAAATTTAAGGACAATGCGAGGTTTCTTCCCAAAAATCATACTTTCTAATGTTGTTTCACATGTAATAGTCACTCTAAAGATTTCAAAGCAAAAGCTAGAGAAACTATTAGAAGGACTTGTAACACTCAATGCCTTAGAGATATCATATGGACAAACATGGAATAAGTTTGCCCAAGGTCACACAAGGACAAGGGTACTTGGGTACTTAGGGTACGAGTATGAGAGCAACTAGTAAAATAGGGGACGAGGGTACTTGGGTATGTCAAACTTTTTTTTAATTGTAAATTAATATTTATAAAAAATCTGAAATTATGAGTCATGAATGTCATTTTCCAAAACAAGAACAATGATAAAGTTTACAAATGTAATGTATTGTTTTCAGTTACATATTTGTTATATGTTTGTAATAATATATGATAAATGTTTAGATGATAACACAGAAGGTGGACTTTAAACATGAACAAGAAGATTATACATCATATAACAATGACATTGCAAAGTTTAAAGTTTACTTTTAATTAGTATTGTATCAACACTTTACCAAATTACATATTGAATTAAGCTTGATAAACAAGTTGATACACAAACAAAAATCCAAATAAAATAATAGAAATCTTAATCAAGGCCCTTAACTATGACACACTCCACTGATTTGTCAATACTTGAGGTACGTGTACCCAATACTTGGGTATGTGAGTACACACGCCAAGGGTGTGGGTGTGTACCCATGCAACCTATTTATAAACAGAAGAATCAATCGTTCCTCCAAGTTCTCCAAGACTTCGTGAAAAGGTATGATGAGAAGGAACCGGCTAATGTAGTAATTAGAAAGCTAATAAAAGAAACAAAAGCACCAATATACACAGAGAAATCAGTTCAATAGGTTCAAACCATGCATAGATGATCAACCTTTGTATTGTCTATCTTTTGTAGATGATCAATCATTGTATTGTCTTTTTTTGTATGATTAGTCTTTGTAATATCTTTTTGTATGTGGTTTGTATGAATGAAAGCTACATGCCACTATAGATTTTATAATTTTGTAATAGATCAATTGTCTAGAGGACAACATTAGTAATCGTCAAATAAGACAAGAACAATATCAATTGATTGTTTAGTAATGTTTATATATAATATAGAAAGAACATGATGGTGTGAGCATATAATCTATGATGTTTACTTGAAAATTATACTTGGTATTTAAAAAAACTTGATTTATTGTACTATTAATCTTATCAGATTTCTACAATCAAGTTGAATTTTCAATTGCTCTAATTCTTTTTGCATCTTTTAATTAATTGCATTATGATTACCTAGATTTCCACAATTCATTGCACTACGTTATAAAATATATTAATCACTTTCAAAAAATTATAATTAAAAACCTCAAAGACAAATAAATATTATAGATAAGTTAAGGACTTCAGTCGGTTACTAATTAGTGTCCTCAACCATGTTTTAAAAACATACCGGAAGTAATAGGTTAATGACCTTTCAAGATATGACATGTTGCTAATTGACTAATTAGTTTAATCAGCTAAGTTTTAAAAGCATAACGGAAGTAATAGATTAATGACCTTTCAAGATGTGACATGTCGCTATTAAAACCATACAGATATGACTTGAGTAAAGCTTAATTAAAATGTTGAGAAGATTGTAGAACAAGTTCAAAATATAATATACAAAACACAAAAAAAGGCCCAAAAAATCTACAACCAAATAGTGAAAAAATTGTAAATAAAAATACAACCAAATGACTTATCCTGTTTAAGTTGAGAAGGCATACTTGCTTTGGAAGTCCCATTATTTTAGTGAAACCGAAGAATCGCACCCCCAATGAAACCTCGAAGTAGCCTTCCCCAAAATATTCCTGCACTGAATACCTACAATACCCTAGTAATCCCACTTCCACCATTCCTCAACCATACCACCGCCAAGAAGAATGTTCAATTACTCTAGTTCATTTTGCAATTTTTCTATGTTCAAATATTTCAATTTGGTATGTTACAATGAAACATTATTTCATAGCTAACATTTCAAGTTCTATATATATGGAATACAACGGCTACCCACGCTCTACCATCGCCCCCCTTCCAATCCAAAATTGAGGCCCTTTGTCCCTCCTTCCTAACACCCCGACATACCCATTGCTGGTGTTACACTGCATTATTTGTCAATATGAAATATGGCATTCAAGACATCTAGAGTCCCATTTCTTAGGCAGGGAAATGACACTGCTAACCAACATTTGATAATTTTCACGTAACATGTTGAATCTAAGCTTCATTATTATAAGAGAGCGCAAACTTCAAAAAAGCTTATCACAACTTCAAATGCCATAAAATACAAAACTAATGGAGATAACCACAAGAAAGAATTTTATTCAGTTTTGTCAATTAAGAGGCCTTATTGTGTGCTCAGGAAATGAAGTATATACTAACAAATATCCATTTTACACATTGAATGTTAACACAACAAATTTGACATCATTCTCATGTGTCAATCTCGAAACATAGTTCACAGAACATAGGGATCAACACCCCTCTTTGAAGCATTATGAGCTAACATGAACATGAATTTATCCATGGACATTTATTGTTAGAGGTTGCATAAAATCATCAACCATCAATGCTCCCAATCTTCTTGTCCAAACAGCCACCTGCACCAGAAGTTAAATTTGATGTGGGGTATAGAATGCAACTCTACTCATAGAACAAAGAGAGAAGAGAAAATCAGTGCAATGCAAAAATGTTGAAGCTTATTTCAAAGACCATGCTTTAGGACGGCGAAGCGAGAAAACTTGACAAATTGAACATTTGGGCAATTAATCACACATTTCTACCAAATTTCTAGTTATTTTATGGACAACCTCTTCTCACACTTCATCCTATTCCAAGATCAACGACTTATGTAATGCTTAGAAGAAGTTTTAACTTCTTTGCAAAATACCACAAGGCTAAATGAATTTGGAGCCAATCAGAAGAACCAAACAAAGCTTCTACAGATTCCATGCAACTGATGATAATAAACAATGAGCTTTGGAATCACCTGATAAAGAATAAACTTCTTCAAACATCGCTCTGATTTTTAGTAAATATCAAAGCATAAAAACCCCCACAATGTCAATCAACTTTTCTCGAGCATTGACTAAAACCATATTGCATAGCAACTAACGAACGATAAGAAATTTAAGTTCCTTTTATCATTTTATGTGGAACATTGAAGTAATGGCCCATTTGAGCAAACTTGCAACCCAAACACTTGGTATAACAAGCTAAGTCTGTACAGGCAAGGAAAGATGGCAACAGCAATTCTACTTGAAAATAAAATAAGATGAAATCAGCCAAAATGGTATAACAGTACCATTAATAAGCTGCAAATTGATATAATTTAAATCAAAATAATATATATATATGAGCTGTACAATAATACAATAATAATAAAATGTTGTTTTTTATGTTTTCTACAAAATAACTGGCCTCATGGACTATGGGTCCCCAGGGGTCCTTGAGGCTCCACGCAGGGTCCGTAATGGTCGTCTTAGGTCCCTAGGGGTTCGAGCTGGGTCCAGGCCAGACTGGGTACTCGTGGGTCCGCAGAACCTCAGACCCACAGTCTGAGGCGCAGACCCTGGCCAGATCTACCGGTGACCCAGCACGAATCCAGACCCAAAGAACCCAGGGAACTGGCTGGCAGGGTCCGAACCTGGTATCTCAGGTTATTTTTTCTGTAAAATTATTCCTCGCACAAACACTCAATTGTCACTGAACATTCTGATATGGAAAGATTTTTTGCCAACATCTCCAAGAGCCCAGTAGATTATATATTTCAATAATGAGAACAAGAAAATCAAAATGCAGTCTAAAGCTTAAAGTTAACATCCTCAAATATGTCAACGAAGATGATTAATTTCCTAATGTTCTATAATAACCAGTGTAGCACGGGGACTCGCACCCCCCTCCCAAACCTCAAAGTACCCGTCCCCAAGACTTTCCTGCACCGGGTACTTGAGGACTCAAGTACCCCCACCTCCGCCATTATGGAATCATGCCACCACTGGGATGGGTACTTAAATTTCTATTTGAATTTTGATTTTTGAATGTTAATATTGAGTGCGTAATGTCACTATGTTGAATGTTCAATGGTTTTAGTTCATGTTGCAATTTTGCTATGTTCAAGTATATACTATTTAGCAACAATCTGACCTTCAAAAAGATCCTTTATCTCTTGCAAGAGATGACTTAATTGATACTGTTGCAATAAATTCACAATTAGTTTGTTTAACCTTTACGAGTGCACCCTCAAAAGATAACAATATTTCACTTTATCATGTTGAATATGGAAACACCGTCTTTGTGCCACAAGATTTCCTGCGTTCAGAAACCACTAAGGCCCACCTTTCCAAATAAGAGAGCCTTAAAATTTGCTCCATTTCTCTAATGAAGAAATATCTCAAACACAAAACAATAATTCTAACCTTTCAATATCCCCTGCTAGAAAAAAATTACTAATGTAATGCCATTTATTTAACAGACCAATGTGCAGAAGAGCCCTATATGAGCCTCATTACTTGAGATATGGCAAGGAAAGGCTTCCCCAACCTCTACAGCATACAAGCACCCTATTTGTAATGCAGTAAAACATCTAAGTTGTCCTTGTCAAAATAGACATCAAGTTCCAGCCATCTAGCTGAGCCTTCGTAACCAGATTTTAGAAACTTTAACCTGGAAATTAAAATTCACCTTTTCTAGGTTTTATCTATGTATACTTTGGGAATGACCTAACACATTTTTTGTGCATCTCAAGGAAGAGCAACTTTGCTTTTCAATACCATAGTTTCAGGAACTTCCAGAAAATTACTATTATGTATACACTATACAGTGCCATACCTTTAATCTTAGTTACCGATTCTCTGCTGAAATGGCCGGATGCTGGTTCTGATGCGTCAGGATGCTTGGGTGCATTAGGATGTTGCATGGATTCTCCCTGAAAGCACATCCTGGGACTGTGGGTTCTTGGTGGATGCACTGTACTGCATCCAGCAAGAATCCACAAATCCAGGATGTGCTTCCTAGGAGAATCCAGGAAGCATCCAGGCGCATCTAGAAAGCACCCGCCGCTAAAACACCTTTTAGATGTCAATTTTAGCATGTATTTGATTGATGATGATGAGAATGTGGATTTTTTTGAGAATCCTTATGATTCTGAATGACTGAATTTGATTAGTGAATTTGAAGTTGAACTATCAATGGTGAAGCATCATGCTATGGAATGGTCTATTTTAGTATATTTCTTGCATTTCTTTGCATACATAAATTTTAGTACATACATACATATATCTATATATATGGACGCACCCAAATGCATCCAAAATCTCCAAAAACAAAATTCCACAAACCTGCGCATCAGCATCCCGCACCCACATCAGCATCAGAATCAGCATCAGTAACTTAGCCTATAATGAACAAAGCAAGGAAACTTTGCTTTTGAACTCAATACAATGATACTGCCAATAAATATACCAACCTTTAGTTCACAAGAAAATTGTTTTCAAGTAAAGAGCCTATCTGACTATTGGCATTCAACAAATTCTTGCCAGAAATAGTATTGCCAAACAGACCTGAGAAAATGCAGCTCAGTTGATTTTTTTCTTATTTTTTTCAAGGGGTCCTTTAAAACCAAGATTTTCCTCTTCCAGACTCCTTGACTGTTAACTATTTGACCAGTAAAGAGAATTATTCATACAACTCCTGATAAAAAAGCAGACTTCTTTAGATGGACCTGTAAGAAATAGTTTAGCAGATTTTGTAAATACAGAGGCCAACTGCAAATTATAGATTGTTTTAATGGCATAGATGCGCCCCCAATACTTGAATTGTGGTCAATGATTTGTTTTTACCAGATAGAAGCAACAGGGAATACCTAATAGCCTAGAACATATTCCATGACTAGAAACACCCAGAAACAATCACATAATTGCCAAGAGTGTGTTCAGCCCACACCTTAACATATTTGATTTTGGAAATATCCTAGCTCTCTCTGAATCAAGCAGTTGAAGACATGAATTTTACAATTTGATTATGAATAGACATGTAATATTATGTAATGACACCAAATCATGATGGCACACACATTTCACATTTTTTGACGAAAAAATAGTTTTGTGAACAGCCATGCTAAATTGATTATGCCTTGAAATGTAATCTGCATACTTTACAGGCTTAGTCTTTAAAAGAACAAAAAATAAATAAAGATCAGTAGTCAGTATTTACACATGCACCAAAGAAAATAATCATTATTACAATGATTAAAAAGAGCTCGAGATCGGTCATTAACCTCTCGTTCGCTTCTATGGCCTCTTTTATGGCCTTCCATTTGCAAGGTGTACTACTCCATTACTAGAATTGGTACTCTTACTCTTCAAAATGTTTTTGTCCACTCCCCATATGCGTACAGTGTAATCATCACTGGCAGATGCAAACATGTGTGGATTCATGGGATTCCAGCTTACACAGTTTACTGTACCTGAGTGACCAGGCAAAACAGCTAAAAGCTTCCCATTACCTCGATGCCATATGTAGACCTGGAAACCAGAATCAGAAAGTTCAATAAACCAATACCAGAATCAGAAAGTTCAATAACCCATAGGAACACTCTTCAAAGGTAACAACAAAAAAGCCACATGTAGTAGAGCTTGATGAATTGACGAGAAGGGGAATTTCCTTCAGAAAGGACAAAACGTAATGATGAATAAATACTTTGTACAGTTGAAAATTTTAATATAAAACATTTCCCAAGAGAAAATGACAAACCTGTGAGTCTTCGCTACCACTGACAACAAACGCATAATTGGATCCACCAAAGCAGGACCTTATAACATAGCGACCTTGCTTGTGGCCATCATATTTCAATAATAGCTTTGAATTAGCTGTAATATCCCATAAGTGTATCTCTTGATTTGCTAGGTTTACAAGGAGAAACCTACTGTCCTTTGAAACACATAAAGAAGTTATTGATTTGTCCTCTTCAATTAGTCTCTCAGTTTTCGTATCTAAATTGTACATCATAATCTCCTTCTCCCCACAGGTACTGATTATTTGTTTTCCATCACGTGTGACAGCCAAATCAGAAATCTTGGGCATTCGCTGTCCTTTCCATGAATCCAGCTCCTTTCCTTCTAGATCCAATATATAGATGCATTTATCAACACCACCACAGATTACACGTGTGCCATCTGGAAACCAGCCACACGAAGTGAAACCAGTGCTGGCTTTATCATATGTCCACTTGCATTCTCCAGTTTCAACATTCCAAAGCTTGACGAATTCCTCAATACCACAAGTAAGCAACATTCTGTCATCAGGACTCCAAGCAACAAATGAAACTGGTTTACAGTGTTCAGCTAATCTACATTTCATTGACACAAAACCATTATCGGCTACCTGCATCAATAACAATTGGTAGGTTACTTAAAAATATTATGTTATAAGAAGAAAAATATATGAAGAACAAAAAAAACCAAAACCATATGTACCACAAGAAGTATTCACATTAAATAAAACTGATAATCAAGTACACAGTATCCCAGCCTTGTTTGCAAACAAATTACAACAATTTAATGATCTGCAAACTGTCAACGGGAATAAATCCTAACACAGAGGCAATGCAGGCCACAGACAGTGGCACGTGTTTCGCAAATTCAACTGTTGTCCCATATTCTAGGACAATTTACAGAATCTCAGATGTAAACACTAAATTACTAAATTCTCATCAGCTGTGCTTCTAAAAATTGGCAACAAAGTTTACTATTGATCATTACAATGATGATAAGCACAAAGAGATCATCATCCAACTTTCAACTATAAAACTATAATACATTTCCAGTAACTTGCTGTCCCATGCAAGAAGTTGATGACCTCACTTGTGGCAGCAGTGAAACTTCCAACTGTTAGACATTGCATAATATGATAGTACAGATCTCATCAACTACACTTTAACATCTTTTGCTTAAACCAATTTTAAACAAACTCAAGTCCAATAATGTACAAATAAAAATAAAATTTGTTTCATAACCTTGGATAGAAATTATGACTGACCTCCCAAATTATTGTAGTGCAATCTTTTGATGCAGATGCCAAGTACTTCCCATTATTTGAAAATTGTAAATACCAAACTTCATTCTCATGTGACTGTAACACCTGAAACATAAAAATTGTGTTAACAAAACAAGGTAAAACAGAAAAACTGAATTGGGCTCTCTTGATACATGGACTCGAACATCTGGTCATTCTTCACACTGTGAACCACATATTTCATTACTCATAGCCAAACATTCTGTGACCATTACAAATGATTTACAGTTGTAATTGTGAACCATTATCTCTAACAAAGTAGGGAAATAACTAAACAAACAAATAAGGTTTTAGGTTTTGAACCTTGATCTGTCTGAAATGATAAAATATATTAAACTGGCCACAATCACCAGAGGGGTCTTGTAACAATGAAATCATGCAAATCACCGTCAAATTGATGGTGTAAATAAAGGTGTATTTGAGAGAAACACAAGCATCTATCAGACTCGTGATCCAAAGAGGCCCACATAAAAGCTTTGACTTAAATGACAGTCACCTAGCGCAAAAAGTATAAAATCACCAGCCAAATTGACAAGCACTTTGTACATTTGACAAGATGAATCCATAATTATTAATTTGTTTAATTTCTCAGCCTAAACCAGCCTACAACAGCAACAAATTGCTCATAATTATGCTATGGGTTTATCATTTGCATAGATGCACTAAAAGCCAAAAATATTGAATCGTACAAAAACCAAATGCTGCCAGCTTCCAAACAAGTGATGCTACATCGCTACCAGTAAACCACATTATACTTCCTTCCAGTATAAAATGAGTTATTCATTTCCAACTTCCCAAAAACTTCATTGATTTCTATGTTACAAGGATGTATATATGTGATTCTAAGATACTTTTGATAATCCGCCTAAAATGATTCTAAGATATTCTCATGTAAGTCCCAAATTTTTCAGACACTAACTGCTAAGGAGATATATTTTAAGTTAAAAAGCAATGACAACTCTCCACACAAAATGAAAAAATAGATGATATGAAATATTCAATAACCTATCTGTTATTCAAACAACACATGACCAACATCCCATATGAGAAAACCAAAGCATTCGTCAGTCTTGTAAAAAATATTTTCAATTTGAACTCTTGAATTACACTATCTAATATACCTAAAAGGATGCACAAAACAATTAGGTGATGTGATAGGAATTGGAAACTGATAATCATTGATGTGACAAGAAAACTCGTGCAAAATAAAAACACGTTTAGTAAGCTACAGATGCCTAAGGATTCTATGCTGCCCATTCATGAACAAAAATGTGCAAGCCATACAAACTTCAGCATCTATCAACCACCTCAGACATGCAACACCTACATAATCCAATATATGTATTGGTTATTCATATCTAAAGACTATCAAGACATTGTAATACTAATAACCCCTTCTTGAACTATATGGAGAACACAAAGGCAGGGGAGTGAATTGGTATTTTAAACTTTTAAAAACATAAAACCACATAGAACATAGTGAGAAAAAAGAAGATGAAAACAACGAATTTCACATAGAAAATAATTTGAAATAAAAAACCACGAAACTCAATAGCTTTCATTAGCAAAATGTGCACCAACCCAAATTACATAAGTGGGCACCAACTTCAGTTTGAGCACCAAATCAATTGCAAAATAAATAAATTTTAGAACACAAACAGTAGTATAAAGAAAGCAGCATTAATTTTATGAATACCTCCACACCAATCTTTCCTTCACCCACACACCTCCTTCAACCACAACAATCATAAATATTATCAATAACTCCACACCGATCTCTTCTTCAAACACGCACCTGCTTAAATCACTTATCGCAATCAGAATCATACATTAAATAAACTTATCCACCCCACTCCTTTGTCGCATAGTTTCATAACAGCTTCATACCTCAAGATTGAACATCTTCAATCAAAACACTTTCAGATTTCACATAAAAATCTTTGACATAATCAACTAAATATGTATGCTCTACTTCATAAAAACTTGACTCAATGTCATGCACACTAACATACTCTCCTCCATAACCGTCCCTCCATGACACTACTCAAATTAAAATAATCATAAATATCAATCATTCCAAGTGATACTAAGCGTAACACTCAGCACAAGGGAAATTCTTGTGCAAAAATAGAAGAAAGAATCCAAACTTACAAAGTTTTGAGGCTGCCTCACTAACAAAACCATTACAAAATAGCTGGCATCTGAATCAAGCCACCCATTCATGTTCTTCCTATATAGCTGCCCCACACACTTGATATTTTCTCCACCTGTTCATCAATATATTCTACCAAGGCGCACCAATAATATTACTCACACCAATCAGTAATGAAGCCACTAATTTATATATACCCCCGCACATATAATAATTGACTAGAATTTATCTTTGATTTTCATAACAATAAATGACTATTATATATAAATTAAATTAATTCTTCCTTTCAATTAAATGCTATTCCAATCCCAACTTTTAATATTAAGGTTGTCGCTGAAGTAGACAAACAACCAACCAAGTGAAGTAGGCAAGCAACAAGCACGAGCAGAGAACCATGCAAGTGATGTGCACAACCAGGCAGCTCAAGCACACAACCAAATAACTCAACCAGACAACCAAGCAGCTCAAGCACATAACTAGGGAGCTCAAGCACGCAAGCAACCAGCTCAAACAAGTAGCCAACTAGCTGATAAAGAGCTAATGAATAATCAACAGCTTTATAAGTACTTCATTCCATTTCTCTATCACTAGAGTAATCCACCAAAATTCATATGACCTTGATCATCAACCTTTGACAGCAATAACAAAATATTCAACAATCTCCCCCTTTGTAATTCAATGGCAACTCCGTCTAAAATCAAATTGAACCAAAACTGCTCTGCAAAATTGTTGCTCTCCCTGACTCGCTAATCCCCCTTTGACATCAATGACTGATACCAACCTCCATAACTAGAATGGGGCTAGTAAAATATGACAATGAAAACTAACCCCAAGTCAAAATAACAATTCAATGGAATAAAATCAACCCCAACTTTTCATTTATTATATCATCAAGAATGTATAGATTGTTACCTACTCTACTTGCATCAACAATATGTTTGCCATCTTTATTAATTCCATGACCATTTGAATTGAAAACTAAACGGTGCCCCTATCACACAACTGACTCACACTTAATAGATAGGGTTTCAGACATTCTACATTTAATCATTCTCAACTTTGGACTTGCTATCATCGAAAACAACTGTGCCTTTACATTTGTTTTTTGCAAATGGCTCCACTTGTGCTTTTGGAAGTGAGAAACTTTCTCTTCTCTTGTCATATGCTTTTAAAAGCCTATTAATATACTATTTGTCTTTTTCAATTTGTACATGAAGAGTTGTTTGCACAATCAAGAATTCCACTAAAACTTCTTTCTCCTTCCTCCAAACCTTAGCAACCTCTTTTGTTTTGTCCTCTTTCTCAACTTTCTTGTTCTTCTTAGAAAAATCCTCCATTCCACTTTTAAAAACTTTTGCAGTGTGACCAAAGTTATTACATTGATAACATATAACACTGTAGTTCCTTTTAGGAGCAGGTGAATTTCTACTCATAAGTCTGAAAGCATTTCTTGTAAACATTCTACAACTGATGCGTGTCCAAAATAATTGCAAGAGACAACCATAGATAAAGAGTTATTAAACCTGTTCATATGCACTTGTCTTGAGATACAAGACCTTTTGAAAGCATCATTTCTGAATTTTTATGGTGAATCCTTTATGCTATAAAAGTTGATCCTCTATTGTTCTTCTTTTGCAGACTTAGACTTTTGACTACCTTCAAAACCGACTCCATCTTTATCAATAGGCAATTTTTCTGAGGCAATTTTTCTGAGGCAGTGACCTTGCCCAAGGACATAAAGAAAGTTGATTTATCTTTCATGATTCTGTTGTGTCAAAGATTTATTCAACTTAATAAATGAAACAATTTCAGCTTCAAGTCTTTCTGATTTCTTCTTCTATTTTATTTGCTTCTTCAACCTGAAGCTTCAAATCAACTATCATTTTTTTAACTTCTCCACGAGCTAGAGACGTCTTGGTTTTTGCCTCATTCTCTTCTCGTAGCAGCAACTTCAAGTTCTGAGTTGTCACCATTCTCTTCACGTAGCATCAACTTCAAGTTTTGATTTTCCTCATTCTCTTCTTGTAGCAGCAACTTTATGTTCTGATTTTTCTTGCTACGTCTCATTATTTCATTTAAAGCACTTATTAGCTCCTCCTCGAGATCTACTTCTCCTTCATTAGTATGATCTTCATCATATACTTTTTCTATGACCATGAACAATATTTCTTCAATTAAAGCTCTTCATCACTAACATCGATGAACCACTTTTCCTGCTTCTTGTTGGACTTGGTCTTATTTTCATAGTTGTTGTCCTCACTTTTTGCATATGGACATTTAGCTGGAAAACATCATACTTTGTCATAGCTAAAGCGCTTGGAAGGCAACTTGCCTTGATATTTTACCTAAACTTTTCTTCAACTTTCCTCATCAATGTCTCTTCAAAATTAGATTCTTCATCAAAACTTTCACTAGATACATGCTCCTTATTTTTTCCTTTCATCAAGATTTGTAGGCTGCCTTATCTTTGGATGAAGAATCAGAGTTGTGATCATCTTCAACTTATCAATTCCTTCATGTCTTCAATCACTGAAACCTTTAAATCAAAACACAGAGGAAGAGACCCTATAGTGGACTCCTCAACCTTTTCTCCTAAACCTTTAATAGAGTTCAGAACATTTTCCTCCCACAAAATAAGCAACAACATTTTCCTCTTCCTGCATCATGAGACTTTCAAAATTTCCTCTATGGGTTTGCAGCTTTGCCTTCTTGACATCTCCTTGATATGATTTTTGAAATTTCTCCCAAATCTTATTAGTTGTATCACAATGCATGGTTTTCACAAATTCAGTCTCTAACAAACCACATAAGAATACATTCAGGGCTTTTGCATTATTTTCAAAGGCCTTCTTCCCATCAGCATCCATTGGAGTTGGAGGAATCATGTGACCAACCCTCACACAATTCGAAACATCAAAACCAAGAGCCATTAGATAGGTAAACAATTAGACAATCCAGAATTGATTATTAGACACCAAATAAAGGTGCTCTATTCATAGCAAGACCTCCATGAGAACCCATGTGTGCAACCAGGATTAACCTCAAAGGGTTTAAAAGCTCTCTTTTTGAAGGCAAAGCTCTCTTTTTGAAGGCACCCACTTTAAAAGCTCTCTTTTTGAAGGCACCCACTGCATGACTTTCACAAATTCAGTCTCTAACAAACCACATAAGAATGCATTCAGGGCTTTTGCATTATTTTCAAAAGCCTTCTTCCCATCGGCATCCATTGGAGTTGGAGGAATTGTGTGACCAACCGTCACACAATTCCAAACATCAAAACCAAGAGCCATTAGATAGGTAAACAATTAGACACCCCAGAATTAATTATTAGACATCAAATAAAGGTGCTCTATTCATAGCAAGACCTTCATGAGAACCCATGTGTGCAACCAGGATTAACCTCAAAGCGTTTAAAAGCTCTCTTTTTGAAGGCACCCTACTCTGATGCCAGATGACAAGCACACAGAAAATATTGAGAGGGGGGCTATTTTAAGCTTTTAAAAACAATGAAACCACATAAAACAAAGTGCAAGCAAACATCAAGATGCAAACACAGAATTTCATGTGGAAAACCTTTCAGATAAAAAGTCACAGCACACAATAGCTTTCTTTAACAAAATGGGCAGCAATCCATATTACATAAGCACCAACACGCATAGAGCATCAAACCTCCTCAAAGCACCAACTTTGATTAGAGCACCAATTCAATTGCAAAAATCAATAAGTTTTAAAACACGAACAGTAGAATAATGAAAGCAGCATTAATTTTTATGAATACCTCCACACCAATCTTTTCTTCAACCACACAGCTCCTTCAATCACAACAATCAGAAAACAGGCACATAGAATAAACTCATACACCCCACTCCTACGTTGCTTGGCTTCATAACATCTTCATGCCTTAGACATCTCCAATCAGAAGTCATAGATTTCATATAAAATTCTGACATTAGCAACTCCTTATGTATAATTATATGCATCGAATCATCCCTCAGATGGCCTTGGCAAGGTTTCCAAATACCCACAGCCTATTGTCTAAACCTAATTAACAACACAAATTACCGCAAGCTGTTCAAATCAGTTCATAACGTCCAGCTGACCCTTGTTCAAATTTGTCATATGCAGCAGAAGTTTGTGCCAAAATAAAATATCCACTCTAGTAAAGCAAGTTGCACAATAAAGGAAGGTCCCCCATGAGAAGGTGAAAGTCCATGCACAGGGATTATCTCCTAAGTTCAGCAAATCACAAATAAAAACCACCAACAGTTACTATTGGTCGTCGAAAACATCGCACCATGACCATGCCCAAATGAGAGAAGAATATATTAAACTGCCAATCCTCATGCCTAGATGTAACACTAATTTCCATGACCCTCAAAAGGGATCTCACACTAAGTAAATATTCTCCTCACACCTTCTGGTAGAGCATCTCCATAGTCACCTTCAAATCACAAGTTCACATGCTCGACTTCATAAAAACTAGACTAAAGGTCATGCAATGCTGAATAAAATACTCAACTTCATAACCGTCCTCCACTTAATGACACTGATCAACTTAGAATAATCATACACATCAATCATTCCAAGCAATATTAAGAGTAATGGCCAACATAAGGAAAACTCTCACACAAAAATAGAAGAAAGAATTCTACATTACAAAATTCTGGAGCTGCCTCATTGACAAGACTGTTACCAATATCTGTCATCTGAATCAAGCCACACCACTCATGTTATTTCTAGAATCTATATTAATGGAAGCACCTGAAGTGAGTGTGCAATTGATACAGGTGCCACAGACAATATTTTCTCCACCTGTCCATGAATATATTGAATATTCTAAGACACGCCAATCAGTAATGGAACTGCTAATTTATATCTGCCCAAACACATAATTATTGACAAGATTTAATCTTTGGTTTTCATAGCAATAAACAACTGGCATATATAATTCTTCCTTTCAGTTTCAAATTTTCAATGGTTATCCAATCCCAATTTATAATATTAAGGTTGCTGCTTTAGCAGACAAGCTGACAACCAAGCAGCTTAAAAACACAACCAAGCAGCACACAAGCAACCAGCTCAAGCAAGTAAGCAAGTAGCTAGTGAGGAATAATCAGCAGCTTCATAAACATTTTATTCCAATTCTCTATAACTTTGAATAATCCTTCAAAAGTTTTACAACCTTAACATCAACCTTTGACATCAATGAATATTCAACACTCTACACTTCTGTTGTTAGATTCTAAACAATTTTGATTTTGATGGTATATTTCCGATGATGATTTAATATATGTCCTAACAGCAGAATGGTAATGTTTTGATCTTGTCTTGACTTCTACGGGATAGACACTGCTAATGGATGAAGGACTGAAATCAAAATTTTGAATGTGATGGGGGACTTATGGGTGTTTACAAGTAAGTTAATGATTTCAGTTGATACACCATCCAGATGACCACCATGATCAACATTTCACGTATGTTTGTTTTGTGATAATGTCAGATGTGTTGGTGCACTCTCATGCATTTAAACACCATCGGGATGACCATAATGGTCACGTTTCACCTAAGTTCGTTTTGTGATAATGTAAGATGCCGTGTTGTGTTCTTTTGCATTGGCAATTAATTGTATGTGCCTCTTATCATACAAAATAAGTTCAATTTATGTGTTAATTTATTATTAATTGCCTGTGGTGATTGGCAACTCAAAGAAATAACTATAAAGCAGTGTTGTTCTTTTTGTGAAATTATCTAAGTTCAATAATGTTAGATTATTTCATAAGGTCCTAAATTTAACCTTAGCCCAATAATAAATTCAAGTAAGAAATAGATAGAAATAT
Source organism: Cupressus sempervirens (assembly GCA_028749045.1). Taxonomy (NCBI): domain Eukaryota; kingdom Viridiplantae; phylum Streptophyta; class Pinopsida; order Cupressales; family Cupressaceae; genus Cupressus; species Cupressus sempervirens. Next base: position 275,945,303 of record CM053788.1, on the reverse strand, counting down.
CAAATAAGTATCCACTTGATTCAAAAAAGCCTGTGACCTGGCAGGTCGTACATATCATATTTATTAGGAATGGACCCAATTAAATCAAAAGGGAGTTTTGGTGAGAGCGCTGCCTAATCCTGAGTTTAACTCCGAGTTAGATTGAAAGGACTCAAATTAAATAAAAATGTGATTTCGGAAGGAGGACTGCCTTGTTAATTTGCAGGATCTCTGATAGAAATGATAACAGATTATATCAGACTTTTACTTACTTTGAGATACTTCTCATATGCTGAGACTGGAATGCAGAATGCTGACTGGAAAGTAGATTTATAATCTGCACTGTTGTATTGTTAATTCTGGGACTGCAAGTATGTTATGTCTTTCATATTGCCTTGTATATACAAGTGTGAAGAGTTATGTCCCTGTAGGGGCATGACTCTATGTGGCCAATGGCCACGTAGGGTCATAAACAAATGTTTGTTAACCATAACCACTCAAAGGTTAATCATAACCAATAACATGTCCAATAATGATCTCAATGTTTATCGATGGTAATACAAATGAAGCCCAATCCCTGATCGGTGATGACAGATAAATCTGAAAGTAATCCGATGTGTATTGGTGGCAGTCGTAATATCAAGAATGATAGAACCTGATGTGAATCGATAACAGCAGTAATATATATATATATGCCCAATCTAAATCACATCTATCTAAGTTATCCATATATATATGACAGAGCATAATATATTCAAATGCTCAGTGTTACTCGACTAAAGCTAAACTTTCAACACTCCCTCTTTAGCAAGGGAGAGGTAATAAAGAATCCAGATGTTAGAATATCTACAAATAATACATTATTTGAGACTACCACTCTAAGAAATAGAGACTCGTCAAATAACACAAATCACAATGCTATGAACACTATCATATCATAAATTATGATCTCTAATTGTTCGAAAGAATATCTAGAGTAATCATAATGTATTTGTTATTCATGACTTTCGGAATATCCAAACCAACAGTCATAATAACAGGCATATCATTTGTGAGATTGTCACTTTACAAAGATTACCTTCCAAATATATCTGCTCATGAAAGATCGTCATCTTTCATTACATATCAAAAGCAACAATCAAAGAAGTATAAACAAACGATTTGAAATTAAATTCAATGTTCAAAATTTACAATTTAATCATACCAAGTTTTTCTCTGAAGTATACCAACTTCACTTTCGCAAGAGGCTTGGTAAAAATATCAGTTGTCTGTTCATTAGTACTGATGTACTCAAGTTTAATGATATCTCCATCTACCATATCTCTGATGTAGTGATAGGGAATTTCAATATGCTTTGACCGATTGTAAAACACTGGATTAGCTGAAAGTTTAATACAACTCTAGTTATCACAATGAATGATAATAGGCTTCAAGGTTTCTCTGAACATATCAAATAAAAGCTTTCGTAGCCATACAGCTTCTCTGGCACCAAAGGAAGTGCCTATGCATTCTTCTTCTATAGAACTTAGTGCAACTAAGGATTGTTTCTTGCTGAACCAAGAAATCATCCCAAACCCAAGACTGAAGCAACATCCTAAAGTACTCTTACGCTTAGTAGAACTGCCTGCCCAATCTGAATCTCAAAAACCATGAAGATTTATCTCAACTTGGTCATATCTGATTCCCATGCCAACAGTTCTTCTTAGATATCTTGGGATATGTTTAGCTATCATCAAGTGAATCTTCTTCGGAGTAACCATGCACTGACTCAAGGTGTGTTAGTAGCATAGCGTATGTCAAGACAAGTATTCACTAAATACATCAATGAGCCAATAATCAGTCTAAAGAAAGTAGGATCAGCAGGTTCAGATTTATCCATGTCTTGCTTCAATTTATGTAGATTAAGTCCCATAGGGGTAGAAGTTGGTTTGCAGTCCATCATTCTGAACTTAGTTAGAATATCAATAGTATATTTTCCTTGGTTTAGAAAGATGTAGTTTTCCTTCTACCAAACTTCCAATCCTAAGAAGTAGTGAAGAAGACCTAAGTCTTTCATGTCAGATTCAGCTATCAATTCTCGTTTGCATTTGCTTATTAGATGTTCTTCACCTGTAATTAATAAGTCATCAACATACAACACCAAAATAATCATGTCATTTCCATCTATTTTGAAATATAGATTAGGGTCAACTTCATTTTTAGAATACCCTAGCTTTGTAAAATAACTATCTATTCTTTCATACATGCTCTAGGAACTTGATTCAGCCCATATAGTGCTTTCTTTAACTTGCATACATGAGTATTCTTGTTGTGAGTAATAAACCCTTCTAGTTGCCCAATGTACACTTCTTCATTTTCACCATTTAGAAAAGTTGTCTTAACATTCATTTGATGGACTTTCCATCCTTTAGATGCTGCAATGGCCAAAATGGTTCTAGCTGATGTATACTTAGCAACTGGAGCAAAAGTTTCCTCATAATTGATACCTTCTTTCTGTGAGAAACCTTGTGCTACAAATCTTGCCTTGTATTTCTCAATGTTGTCGTGTCATCAAGTGCATGTTTGATTTTGTACAGCCATTTGGAAGATACTATTGATTTATTTTTACGTCTAGGTACAACATCCCATACATCATTTTTTAATATTGAATTGTATTCTTCAATGATAGCTTCCTTCCAAGGCTGACTTGGTAGGGCTTCTTTAGTGTTCAAGGGTTTTGATTTGATAAGTTCTGATACTAATGCAACATAACAAGACTGTGTTCTTGTTTTCTTGCTTTCTTTTAATACTTTATCAGATTCAACATGATTTTCTTCTATGAATTTTTTGGCCGAAAGTGGTCTCTTTTTATTGTTATTATTTTCAACATCATCCAAAGTAGGTATAGGAGATGGAGTATCATTCTCCCTCTCATTCTCTACCGGATGATCTTTATTTGTCTCGGTGGTAAGTTCTGTGAATGTCTCATCATTATTTTTAAAAAGGTTAAAGGCAATGTCTTCTTCAAATTTAACATCCCTACTAATTTCAATTGTTCTCTAACCTGGAATATAGACCCTATAGCCTTTAGAGTTTTCACTATACCCGATGAGAATTCCTTTCTTCCCAAACGGTTCTAGCTGTGTTCTCTTTTCTTTAGGAATGTGCACATAGACTGGACACCCAAATATCCTTAGGTGACTTAGATCTAGTTTAATGCAAAAATCTTTAAAATTTTCAGAGGTGTATTCTCCTCCATTATTTGATCTTAAAACTTTGATTTTCTTTCCTGACTAATTTTCTACTAGGGCTTTGAATTCTTTGAGTTTTGAGACTGCTTCACTAGATTCTTTTTGTTCCGGGAAATAGATCCAAGTTCTAGAATAATCATCAACAAAGATTACATAATAGAGGCACTCATTTAGAGAGGGTGCAGACATAGGACCACAGATCAAAACGAATGAGTTCAAGATTTTCTTTCAATTTATGAACAGTTTTGGGAAAGGACTTCTTGACATTTTTACCTAGGGCATAGCCTTAGCAAACACCTAAATGATCTGGTTTTAGATTAGGTAATCCTTTGACAATTTTCCCTGTAGATGATAATGCTTGAAAATAAAGGTGTCCTAATCTCCTATGCCAGATATCTGTAGACTTTGAAATTTCATGACTTAAAGAAAAAATTTGTTGATTACGGAGTTTATATAAGCTCCCATCTCTAACTCCAATAGAGATAGCTTTCTTGATGTTAGCATTTTTAGACCAAGATAGAACTTTGTTTTCTTGAAAAGCGATTATGTATCCTTGATCAGAAAGGCCAAATATAGAGACTGGATTTCTTTTAGTTCCAAGTACATATAAAAGATTCTTGAGTTGAAGAGTAATACCTAAATTTAGATAAATGGAGCAAGACCCAATACCCTTAATTGGATGAGTGGAGTTATCTCCAATGGTTACTTCTTCTGAATTCTGTTCTGAAAAGCTTTTGAATTTGTCTCTAAAACCTATTATGTGTAGAGACGCTCCACTGTCTATGATCCAAATGTTTTTGTTAAACACGCTGGAGAGTGCTAGATAAAATGCATGATTTTCTTCTACTTCCTCCTTTTCTTCTTTGACTTTTACTAGTGCTGCTTGAATCCTTTTTCGTTCAGGACAGACATTATGAGAGAAATCAATTTTGTCGCATTTAAAACATCTTACTTTTGACCAATCTCTTTTCTTATATGGTTTGTTTGATTCTCTCCTATTTTGATTAAATTTTCTTTTCTTATTGAAGTTTACTTGAAGTGCATGAATGTCTCCCTCTTGATTTAAGCTTATCCCTCTTGAGACTAATCTTGATTCCTCTTGAGTACATTCATTCTTGAGTAATTCAAATTTAGAAAGCTTAGGTCAAGAGATTAGTCCTCGAATAAAGGTTTCCCATGATAGAGGTAGACCCCTTAGGGCAATCATGGTAAGTTCTTTATGGCTTCCAATTGTAGCAAGTTGATCTTCTAGTTCAGAGATTCTTAGAAAATAGGAAGTGATAGTTTCTCCATTGTTCATTTTTATGTATAATAAATCTTATTTTAAAGTCAGCAGCTTGCTTGTATTATTGATTTCAAAAGTGTTTTTAATGGTAGAGAACATTTCAAATGCTGTAGAAAGGCTGGAAATAGATGGGAGAAAATGATTCTTAACAGAGTATAATTATCTTCATGGCTTCATTGTTGTGCCTTTTCCACGTTGTTTTGTTTGGATAACTATCTGGAATAATTTTATTTGATTCTACATATTCTTCTAATTCCATTTCTCTCAAAATTATCATGACACAAATTTTCCATGAAAAAAAATTTGAAGCCCCCTCCAATCTATCCTCTAGCCTTATGTGATTTACCATTTTGATTTTGAAAGGAAAAGAAAATAAATAAAAGGTAAAGTCTAAAGCTTTTTATATGTATATATGAGCTGAATAAAATTTCTTATCAGAATGGCTCTGATACCATGTTAATTTGCAGGATCTCTGATAGAAATGATAACAGATTATATCAGACTTTTACTTACTTTGAGATACTTCTCATATGCTGAGACTGGAACGCCAAACGCTGACTGGAAAGTAGATTTATAATCTGCAGTGTTGTATTGTTAATTTTGGGACTGCGAGTATGTTATGTCTTTCATATTGCCTTGTCTACCGATGAGATTAACTATATATACAAGTGTCTAAGAGTTATGTCCCCGTAGGGGCATGCCAAAGGCCACGTAGGGTCATGACCCTACGTGGTCATAAACAAATGTTTGTTAACCATAACCATTCAAAGGTTAATCGTTCCTGATAACATGTTCAATAATGATCTCAATGTTTATCGATGGTAATACAAATGAAGCCCGATCCCTGATCGGTGATGACAGATAAATCTGAAAGTAATCCAATGTGTATCAGTGGCAGTCATAATATCAAGAATGATAGAACCCGATGTAAATCAGTAACAGCAGTAAAATATATATATATATATATATATATATATATGCCCGATCTGAATCACATCTGTCTAAGTTATACATATACACATGTATACATATATACGTATGCATATTATCATATGTATACATGTGTGTGTGTGTGTGTGTGTGTGTGTGTGTGACAGCATGATATATTCAGATGCTCAGTATTACTCGACTGAAGCTAAACTTTCAACATGCCTGATCCTGGGTTAAATTCTGAGTTGGAATTATTGCGTTTGAATTTTGCATGCATGCTTCAATTTTTTCATTTCTCAGATTACTAACAATAGCTCTGAGCTATAGCAAGACCAGCAGGAGAATATCACAGATTTGTTTTCTTCATTTTCCACTGTCTTGCTTATGATTCTTCTGTTATGAAAATAAATCAATACAAAGGAAAGAAAATTAAGAAAAAGGTTTCTCCCCCAAACAAGACTTTTAAGATTACCCTAATGGAATTTCAGAATATATATTTGTTAAAGTTGTCCTTTCTCAAAAAGTTATAAGCCAATTATGGAACATGTAAATTGAGGTTGTTTGACCGATTGTTTATATTCTTCTTCATTTTCTTCAGTCTTGTAGAGGCTTGGCCCTAAAGCTATAAGTTTATCTAATCAAGGTTGAACCATCATACTAATCTGGTAGCTTATTCACCTCTTCTTTACCTTTAGACTCATATTGTTACTAATATTAGATGGAAAGGATATCAAACACTTACTGGATCTGACTGTGAGTCATTGTAGTATCCCAACTTGTCCTCTTAAAGATTAAGATGAAAACATATATAGTTCTTTGATCATATTTGATTTGTGTCACAAATAAGATGAGCCTGTTCTAATGGCTGTGGAGATTTATAACACAAATTCCTGCAGTAATAATGCCGTTCACTGCAAATTGAGCCTGAGCAGAGCCAGAGACAGAACATAAAATATTAAACATGCATTTGGGTGAGTATATTAAAATGTTTGGGTATTCTTGGACAATGATTCTATCTGGTCAGGATGCTGAATCTGTTGGGTGTCTATTTCTTATGAAGATCACATGCGCTACCATAACTGTGGAGCTGTGCCAAATGGGAAGCCTATGGTTTCACCTTTGTACACTAAACACTGTTGCACTTATGTCACTATAATGGTCTTGAACTCTAAGGGCCATCCATGACCCTTATGGCTAAATTCAGAGTTCTTCAAGGTTACTCAATAATCATAACCTAATCATGAAATTAAGCAATACAATGATCCGGTATTTTGACCACTCCCCAAAAGTGATTCAAGAAACTGCTGGTTGTGGAATCCTGAGATACTGATCCGGATGCGGAAAATCTATCATACTGCTGCTGCTAGGAAAATAAGTACTAAAGCTAAGCTTCAGGGTTTTAAACTGAAAAATTTTGTAACCACTTAAGTATCAGGTGGATTAAGTATAACCATCCAAGTGTAAGAATAGTTGTAAAATTAAAAATACTTATGCTAGACCAGTTAATGGGAAGATTGTGTAGCTATAGGCTGGGAGACCAAATGTAAACGAACCCTGAAAATTTCTGTAACCACTTAAGTGTGAGGTGGATTAAGTATAACCATCTAAGTGTAAGAATAGTTGTAAAATTAAAATACTTGAGCTAGACCAGTTACTGGGAAGATTGTGTAGCTATAGGCTGGGAAGACCAAATGTAAACGATCATACTGTGTTGAGATCCTTAAAGGGATTACTAATTAAAAGAATTCAGGATGAAGTGAAATCTTCTAAAAGAAAGCTGACTTAGTTTAGCTATTTACTAAGGAACACTTATGTCTAACACGTGATTGCACTCACACAGTTAAGCATCATAAGTATGGTATATAATCTTGAAATTTAGCATTATCATTTCAACTAGATGCTACAGTCAGTACAGTAATTTTAAGAACAAACATGCTCCCTTCAAGGCTGTAGATCACAAACATGTTCCCTTCAAGTCTGTAGAAATTAAAGAATCTATGCACTGGACCCTAAACAGTTAAAAGATATTAATAGACAGTTTTGAGTTAGTTATACTCCCCATGATTGACAAGAATGCTGGGACAGACTCTTCACGTGCTCTGCAAGACTGATAAAATATAATGAGAAATAAGTGTCCATTGACTTCTTTAGTGACAAACTCAGAAAGGATATAAATATTGAAATGCTGGAAAATAAATGGTTGCTTAGACAAACAATTCAATGAGACATGACTTTATATGGTTTATTAGGTATGCAATGATCTTAAATTTTATTGAAAAGGTTATTAAGTTTCTAAGCTAGACTCAAACTAAAAATACAGATACTCTGATTCAAAGACTTGGAATGTAGGGACGACATCCTAGATGTTAACCCTTACCTAGCAGATGCTTATATTAAGTTTGGATGAGCGAAGTTGTCAATGCATATGCTAAGTGATGATTAATATGCATGAGCTTTGATTATATTGGGAAGATTGTGTTTTGATGGTCACAGCGGAGCAAAGGTATATAAGCATCTGCAGATGCAAGGGACAGCAAAGTACTAATTAGATATTTGGGATATCAGCATAGTCGCAATTTTGGTATTTATCTATACTACTTGTAAAGTTGTATATTGTTGTAAGAGCAATGAACTCACATTTTTGTATTACAACACCTAACAGAGTTGAGGCCTCTAACAAGGACAGATACACTATATGTATGTAATAGACTCCTAACAAAGTCAACACCTTTCACAAGGTACTATTATTTGTGGATCATTTTGTATGTACCATCCCCACCAAGGTTTTCCCTTAGCCAAGATTTCCCTAGTTAACAAAATATGGTGTTATGAATTTCTTTGTGGTTTGCTTATTATTGTTGTTAAGTACATCAATATATGCAAATTTAATATTTATTTCTGATATCCATAATTGGGCAAAAAGTGTTGGAATACTAAATCTGCAAATGCTCATATACCTCTGCTCTATTGTGATCATCAAAACACAATCTTTCCAACATAAACAAAGCTCGCACATATCAATCATCACTTAGCATACACATTAGAAACTTCACTCATCCAAAAGATCCGTCTTTATACCCTTTTCCATAAGTTTCCTGTTCAATTGGCCTTATTAATTATCACATTACGAAAACTTAAAATTAGCATTTGCTGGGTAAGGGTTAACATCTAGGATGTCATCGCTACATTCCTAAGTCCTTGAGTTTATCTCTATGATATCAAACACTCAACTGGCTTTCTATCCATAACTTATGCCAACTGCAATACTAATATATTCCAAACATTCTAAGATAGATGAAACTTTGAATTATGTACTTAGGAAGTAATAGCACCTCTTCTGGACAATTTTGGAAAAGAAAAACAAGGTTCAGATCTGACATATTGTTAAAATTATAAGCTATAGCAATCCATATCAGAATGCACTATAATCCGTTGTAACAATTTACAAAGAATTATGAAAACCAATATGGTAAACCAAACTCCACAAATCGGCAACTAAAATTTCACATTCAGGCTTGTGCACTGGCAAAGAATAAGATTATTTTATAACAGTTCAGTCTGGATTTGATAGATTGAATTTGTTAAAGACCAAACCCTTGCAAAAGTAGTGATGGAGCTCAAAAATTTTGACCTCCATTTGACAAAGAATGTTGGATGATCCTAAATTCATAAAAGCATCTCATATCTTTTCACTAGATCAACTAGATTCCAGTGTATACACTTTCCTTGTATGTTCTGCATATCATTATTCATCCCACCTTTGTCAAGAAACTCCTCATATTTCTACACTCTCTTTGCTACCTTCTACTACATATATATCATTGTACTACACCTGCAATAGGCATATTTCATTCCTTTATTGATATGAACTTATTCTCAAAGCTTTCTCAGGAACAGAAAACTTGCAATCACAAACACATCAGATACGTAGCAGCATTAATGAGGAGTGATGCCTAATTTTGATGACTTGAGCAATGAGCAAAATACAGTGCATATGAAGTCATACTGGAATAATCACTCACAAACAATGAAGGTCATTATCGTGCCAGTAAAAATTAATATTTCAGAAGTATCAAACATTTAGAACAGATTAAAAGCATCGGGTATATGCAATAATCAAAGCAACAAACATCTGGAGTCAAAGCTCGACTTGAATATCTAAATAAAATCTGAATCAAAGTGTGGTGTTGTCGGGTCTCACAAAGTCAGAGGATGAGCCTCATCATTCATCATCAAAATAAAGATGCAGAGTGTAGACATTTTGCAGACGGGACTAACTTTTTCAGTCACCCTCGACTCAGTGAAAGGAGCCATCATGACTCACGTTGTATGCAGTGAAAGGTGGGATTGATAAATTTGCAAAGAGAGAATTCACCAAAGTTGAAGGCGGGCGCTCTTGAGCCTTATGCTGGACGCCTATCTGAGTGTTCCCCAAAATCAAACTTGACATCTACCTACGCGAAGGAGACATGACACCTATAGAAGTCACGAACAAAGATGGAGCAATATGCTTACTAGATGAGAAACGCGCAGCATGAAGCATTTTCGAAATTTAATTATCCAACACGGGCAGAGAATGGGCGGGCATGTTATTTGAAGGTCTGAAGATTAAAGTGACAGCAAAATATTATATCTAAGGTCTATCTCCCACGATTAAATGAATGCCATAATGCATTGAAATACAATTAAAGATTTAATTAAAAGGTGTGAACTATATTTGAATAATAATTAAGAGGCTGCAATTAAGATGAAGAAAGGTTATAAAGATGTGCATTAATACAAATAGTGATTTGTTAAAATCAAAGGTGTATTATTATTGAGAAGATACAACTTTATATTTTGAATAGTCATATCATCTCACGCAAAGATATAAATACAAGTTATAATTGAAAGAAAGAGAAGACATTTTCGACATAGAACATTCATATTCTCGGAGTATTTTATATTATTTTGTATGGAGGGATAAGGAGCTCAATATGACTTTATAATGTAAATTCAAATATTTTATTTTAATAATAAAATAAAAAGTCCTTTGTTTATGTTTAATGGCATGGAGATTTAAACTGTAGATGATTCATCCTTTGTAATGATTTTTTTAATTTTGTGTACAATTTAAATATCAAATAAGTGGACACAGTCATTTAGCATCATAAACTCGATCATCACAGATCTTGTGAAATATCAAATTGTTTCCATATTTATGTCCAATTTGTCTCCCTACCAGAGGAGTTAAAGTTCAATCTTGACTAATTTAAGTTTGCATATATATTTGATCTGTCCAATCTTGATTATTTAATTGTTGGCAGTATAAGTGCATAGAACATTATAAAGTTATACATGAAAATCTTCACTGAAGTTGACTCTATTGCCCGAATGAGTAGAGGCATTGGTCTTTTTATTATTGAAGTCAGAAAATCTATAACTTCCTTCTTACAAGCATTAAATTCATTATAAGCAAACCTTATACAATTCATACAATTCAAACACTCAGCATTTAGTTTCATTTTAATTGAGTTCAAGGACCTTGCCAGCCGGAGAACTCCAAAGCTTATATTCACTTTAGAAAAGCTCTTAACCAAGTGATCAAGTTCAAGGAGAAGGTCTACGCGCCTAGATGTAGCGGAGCCTGAAGTGCAAGGGAATCAAGGTGATTCTCATTCGTTGGCCAGAACTAATTGAGAGATCCTATTGGAGAAGTGGTGGGCTCTTTGATTTCCAATCTGTGGTTTTGGGAACCAACAAGTAGAACAGGCCATAATACCAAATTTGTTAGATGAATATATCAATTAATAGAATTATCAAGCTAATTTATTCAATGGTTTTGTTGAAAACCAAAATCATTAGTGTTTAGTTATATGCACACACTGAAAAAGGATTTAAAATAAGGTGTCCTCAACGAACTGAAGGGAAATACAAGAAATTAGTCATTAATAGATGGACAGAATAACTTGAAGGAGTCATGTTGAGGCACGGCCAGAAAATTCAACCATACAAGATGGCTCTTTGAAGGGCCACACTAAAGTTTAAGCTTCCAAGAAATTACAGGGTTATAAAAAACGATTCAACAAATTTAATTAAAACCATAAGGTAGAATTACTGAAAAGTTTATAAAACTAAAAGGTCTACTATCATCTTTGTATAAGTTATCTGTGCAATATAAAGTAATTAAAAACTGAAAAGAGAAAATAAACAAAAACTCTTGATTGAAGAATTCATTAAAAATTTAAAATTGATAACTTAATAATAATAATCCTCACAAGGCTTGATAAGTTACATGTAATATCTATAAAATATAATGTCTAATATTAGGATCATTAATAACTTTTGGTTTACAAAATCATTACTACCTTGTATTTAAGGAGAGCACTCTAGGATGCAATCAAGGATAGGCTCGAGTAAATTAAAACCAACCAGATATCCCAAAATAGAGTAGGGATCAGCAACCCGAACGCCTTAAGGCATTGTACCAAGAAAGGCTTAAGGGCTTGAGGGAACACATACTGTGGATTGGTGTCTAAGCAACTTGATTACACTTGAAGCCTCCTTAAACCTAAAGTAATTTCCAACATTATCATTATCTAACATATGGGAGGAGTATAATGTTATCAAGGAGGAGCTTGTATAAATCCAAGCTGACAGATTTTATCCCAATAGAGGGGCTTGGTAAGCAATCCATAAGTCGGTGAGATGCGAACATGGACCTATAAACTTTGAGGGAGTCCATAGCTGGTCTCTAGGCAACTTGGATAGCATCTATACCTGTTATCCAAAAATCTAAATAATAATATCATTGAATAATTGAAATTATTATTATGGTCATGTTCTTAAGATTTATATACGTTATGATTAGCTAAAGAAAGTATCAATCATGACCAACCCTAAAAGGGGACATTACAATTGAATTGAATTGTTATGTGGTGGGAATGTTCTTCTATCTTTCATGTTGCTTTATCTTGAGCTGATTGAGGGTAGCGTGCATCTAGGAGAACAGTGCTACAACACAGCACACCATATGTCAATAGATATAAATCCATTTGAAGCCCTTAATGGTTATGATGCTACTTCCTTTATGGACTTGATTATTACAAATAGTAGAAAGCTAATTATAAAAGATGTGGTACAGCAAAATATGGGCATCTTGTAATCTCTCAAGGAAAATTTGTAATCTCTCAAGGAAAATTTGCAAGCCCAAAATCAGCAAGAGCTATATGCTGATAATTTGATGGTGACATGGAGTTCATAAAATTGCAGCCTTGTAGGCAATCTTCTATCCAAAGGAGTGCAGCTGAGAAGCTGGAGCGGCATTTTTATGGGCCATACAAGATACATTCCATGTCTCCCATCATAAGAAGGCTCTTGGACAGCATATCACTCCTTCACAAGAGCTACCATCACTCAAATACAAAAGCAAATTAATTCTAGAACCTGAAATGGTACTGGATGTGAGGAAGAAGGGGTTGAGAAACAAAGTTAACCACAACTATTTGGTGAAATGGAAAGGACTTTCCCTTTAAGATGTCACATGGGAGGGGGGTGAAATTTTTTAAATCCCAACCTGAAATTGCCTGAACACAAGCAGTTATGGGACAAGAGAACTATTATAGCCTTAAATTAAAAGCTAGTCTGTCAGCCTTAAATGTAATGTTTGCTAAACATCAAGGGTGCACGGGAACAGGGGTACTTGGGGTACTTAGGGTACAGGTATGGGTATGGGTATTTTTTGAAATAGGGGACGGGGGTACTTAGGTATGTCAAACTTTATTTTTTATTATACTTTTCCATTTATAGAAAATCTGAAATTATGAGTCATGACAATGGTTTTTCAAAACAAGAACAGTGATAAAGTTTGCAAATGTATTTGCTATATGTTTGTAATAGTAATATATGATAAATGTTTAGATGCATAACATAGAAGGCAGACTTTAAACATTAACAAGAAGATCATAAATCATATGACATTGACATATTGTAAATGATAAACTTCTGACTTGAACAGTGATAAAGTTTATTGTTAATCAATATGATATCAGAGATTCAAACTGATTAGGTATTGAATTAAGCTTGATAAACAACAAGCTGATACGCAAACAAAAAACCTAGGGAAAAAAAAATCAGAAATCTTAATCAAGGTCCTTATAGCTATGATGCTCTCCACTGAGTACCTGGTACTTGGGTACATCAGTACATGTACCAGGGGTGTGGAAATGAGTACCCATGCAACCTTGCTAAACACCCAATGGCTTCACTTTGTCTTTATTGAAATAGGTGATAAACGGGAAGTATAAATAAATATAATTATTGTTACTTACAGTTATAAGAATGGCTCTTTGAGGTCAACTAATGTTTTACTGTTAACTTCAATAAAAAATGACTCTTTGAAGCCTGTTTTTTGTGTGTCAGTTTTCCTTTGGGGTCCCAATCATGTCTGTGCCGGTTTCCTTTGTAGCCAACATTTGCAAGAGCACATATATACATATTTAGATATCGTTCGAGGGAAGGACCGTCACCAAGTTTTATATGTTGAGCATTTGGCAAATGCTTAGTCCTCTCAGACACAGACCACAGGAGACAGCTGTCAAGGCAGGACAAAATCCCTGCCCAACATCACAGGTTTTTCATTTAATTTCTGATTTCCATTGCCCTGAGTTGACTATTTCAGAGTGACTGATCAGGAAACACAATAGGGAATGCCAAATGAATGCAGGCATGAAGGAGCTGGCATGTGAAAATAAACTCTGTCATGAGTCATAATTGCGCGCGCCACTGCTAAGGTGCACTGCCATAATCACCTTAAAACAAAATTAAATACTGGCAGAGTGCAAGTAAAAACTCTGAGATCTGATTAGTAGCATTTTAAGTTGAATTTTTGTTCATCTCTATAATTGCATCTGGTGATGATTTATTGTGACTGGGCGAACAAACTCAAAAATATAGCTGTGATCACATTGGTGTTGATAAACTGCATTCTAAAGAGAACTATTACAAAATAATTACACTAGGAGTTTGATGCCTGGTTTTATAAATTTCCTTATTCTAACTTTGGATCAAAGCACTTAAGTCTCGTATGAAGATAACCAAATAAATTCTCAAAATCCAACATATCACATAGAAACTTAGGGTGTGTAAAATTAGCTACAACAACTACTGGTGTACTTCCCCTATATTACCTCATCTACCAACTAGACAAGAAATACTGTTATTTGCAATACTGTAAAGACATGTACTAACCACCACATGTCACTTGCTAACTTCAATTTGTCCCCTTCAAATAGCTTGTTTGGAGTTCATTCCCTTTGAAATAGTTGGCATTTAAACTAGCAATAGTTATTTAATGATCTTAGTTAGTTGGTATTTAACATTATGCATGCCTTATACAATCAAGTACTCCAGATGCAAGGGGGTTTATACCTTAGGGGACCACTACTACTTGGATATAATTTTAGCAGAGGACTACTTTCTCCAACCTATTATTCACATTGAATGTGACCCCTATTTCATTTTTACTTGGCAATGTCATTCATCAAGCTTATACTTGAACTTGCCAAGTGCCTTTCCATGATATAGCCAAGGATGAACTTATTATTTCTGAGCCAAATCAAAGAGATCGTGAAAACTAAACCTTTACAAAAAGAGAAAATAATGGTCTTTCGAGTTTTCAAATTCTAGTGAGACCATTTGCCTTGAAAAAATGGAGGCATGAATGTCATTGGTTACATTCTTCCTATAAGCCTATGATTTCTCACACATCCATGCCCTCGTTGAATTCCCCATAGCTAATCATGTTGAGTTGACCCTCACTCACTATTTCTTCTCTACACACCAACCTGCCTACTTCGGAACCTGTAATGCCCAATCATCCTGCAACTCATTTACATGTAACTCATGCAAAGACTGGGTGCATCCAACATTGCATCTTGATCACCAAACTAGCTTTTGAGATGATGTGACCCTCCTCAATCACTCTGGCTAGGGTGTACAAAGGTGATTTAATGCTAATCTAATCCTATGAGCTATAACACTTAGTTATTTACCTTCATAAAAAACTAAGGTTCTAATCTTCAAAACCTCCAGAAATGGTCTCACCAAGATCCCACAAAAGATCAATAATACATTATAACATCTTATACCCACATTTACATATCTTCTAATATTATTGTTTCTCTGTGATCATAACTTTGTAACAAGAGTTCCCGTTCTATTTGGACAATCTGTGCTTTCCATTTTGTAAGCTATGATGCATCAACACTATGATTAAGCCCAAGTACCTGTTGAATTATCAGGTTCAAAATATAGGGTCTAAATTTAGGAGCAGTGGGCTAGGCAGCTCATACTGTACGTATGTGAACTATTTTGGTCCAGCAAATGATCCCATCACAAATGGATGATTGTTAGCGCAATGTCGAAATTCAAATTTGTTATCCAGCCTCTTCGTATATAGCATTTCACTAGGCTGATCTTTAATCCTCGTACGCTTATATCCACAAGCTATCTTGGCTTAGCCTCATCATAGATCTTTGCTTCCTAGTCCACTCCCAATGATGAGTATTTATATTCAAGAGTAATTTGTTTTTTAGTTTATTAGCATTTTCATTGAATAGCTCCCTCTTGGTAGAAAATCTGTAACCCCCACTTCTCCTTCCAAAAAGAGGCTGATAAACAGATCTGTTAAAAAAGGCATCTCCCTACAATCACTCACTTAGCCCCCAGACACTTTCCTTTATTGGGTCATTTCCTTTATTTCTTGATGACTTGGTCATCTGCAAACTTTATACATAGTATCATTCAACTTATGGCCCAAAATATGAAATTTTCCAGATTGATATATCTAACAATATAAATATTGACATTGGATCATCAAACTTCAAATTTAGAAACTATTTAATAAATTCAAACACTATCATTTAAAATCTCTACCATGTAGTTACTCTCTGAGAATTGCATATTATAGTTACTAGAGTTTGTTTGAAAGAAATTATTACCCGGCTGATTGTCATGGTATATGCATGGAGATCAAAGCATCCATTCTATTTTTTTACGTGGTATTTAAAGGAAGTGGACTGGAAGGTTTTAGACAATAAAGATATGCCAAGTTTCCTCAGCTTTTTGGATCTGAATACTCCAATGTTAATTCCTAAGACATGACAGGAATCCAAAAAAATTGTACTGATTAATTGTATGTGAAATATTTACGATGAGAACCTTAAGTAAAACAACAAAACTTAAAAAGGGGTACATATTCAATTAAAAAACCTAAAAGACATGTACATATAAAATGCTCAAATTAAATTTTGAGCATGATTAGAACAAAAATAGAATTGAAATCAACACAAATTCTACACATTGGCCTCTGAAAAAACATAAGGAAGGGAATTGAAACCTGTAATGTAGTAGTAGGAATTTGATCTTCTCCACAATGATGATCAGTATATAGAGAAAGTGCATTATCCAGCGAGTTGTGAAAAACACATGCTTCTCGCTGCACATTGAGGGCCTGCTCAATCAGAGATTCCAACCTCTTCTCGGGAATCATTATAGAAGGCGGTAACAATTGTTGGATGTCTTGGAGAAGTTTCATTCGTTGATGGAAGCTCGAATCGCCATTCTTTTTATATCCAAGAAGCTCACATCTTGAAGGTGATATGATGCAGCTTGAAAGTTCACGAATTGCCTGTGTATTGATTTGTAGTGGAGATATCTCTGACCTAAGGGTCTTTAGAGCTGCAGGTATATTGGCTCTATCCAATAGTTCTAAGAATTTGTGCTGCAATATCTGGAAAGAAGCAGCCTTGAGCGTGCTTTCCTCCAGATGACCAATGCGGTGCAAAGTGAGAACACTTTCATCCCACTTTCCATCAAGTATTTGATTTCTGAATAAGCTCACAATCTCAGACTCAAGCGGTATTCCTGACTCGTCTTCCAAAACGGCACCTGCTTTCTGGTATCCCAAAGAATACAGAGCCTGCGTTATAATCCTTACAAACTCCACCCTCCTTATCAGTCCTTTGGAACCTAAAATCTCTGCCTCTGTCTTTGAATCTCCTTCTTGTAAGGGCAATGACTTGGCCATTAGAATGTCCGATGACAACCCTCGTATATTCCTTGCCTCTGCCTCTGCCTCCAGTGAAGACAGCTTAATGCGCTTCAAGGGTGGTTCCTCATCCTCTTTGCCTCCCATCAAAGGCCACAATTTAGCCCATAAATAGCCCTCTCCACACCATCAATACCTGCACACGGATAAACGATCGTTTCACAGCGAACAAAAATACTAGCCTGGGATGTGAATAATCAAAATCCTATATGTGTACTCAGAGCATCGTCTCAGCTGTAGGAAGTGAAACAAGAAAAGAAAGAGGTCATCTAACACAATGTTTAATCTCCTTCCTTCCTCCCATCCAGGGGGGCAGTTTCTAATCCAACGCTAATTCACTAACTGTGCCCAAACAATAAGATAATCTCCAACAGTAATATTTCTACTCAGAGGCAATCTAGTAATGTCAAGAAGAAGATCCAGGTGTAACCCAAAATGTTGATGCGAACAAAACATACGGAAGTTTTTACAAGAGGATTTCACTGTAAAAAAAATACCAGTAACCAATAACAATTGAAACTAAGAAAAGCAGCTGAGGAAAATCAATAACCTAGTTGCCTGAAATTCCCAAAATGGGTATACCTTAATGGGCAAGGTCTCTCTTTTCAAGACTATTCTGATAGGGTAGGGATTGAGATAGAGTTGCAAGCAAGCAAAAAAGTGTCCCAGATGCCTCGCCTCTCCCTTCCCCTTTAAGTAGAGCCGCCAAACCCTCGACCTCGATCTCCCACCGTCTTTCTGCTCTCTTTTCCTACAAATGGTGATTGAATATAAAGAAATCGGTGCTGCTCCTAGCGTAATGTATAGTCTCTCCAAAGGGCAGAAGATGACGGGATACAAAGTATGTTACTTGACGCTTCAAAAGCCAATGCCTCCCTCGCTCATCTATTTCGAGAATTCCGCTATAGAGTGGAAGTTAGGACCTCCCACAAAACTCCAACATACGAAACCATTGAATCCAATATGTTTTAAGTTTCTTGTATAGGAAGAAAGAGCATTTTTTGTTTTGTAAAATCAGTATCAAGCATTATATTGGAAAAAACGCTCAAAGTATGAAACAACATTTGAAAAATTCAAACTTATGTGCTAATGGAAGTCAATATTTTTAAGACTAAAATCATGATCTTTTTTATGAAAAAAAGTCATTGATGTGCAGTCATGTTTGAGAGCAGTTTATTAATTGTGGAGGAGAACAAATATCTAAGAATTGACTTCTATTATAGATTAAGTTTGAAAACATAGAAATCAAAAAGAATACAGGGGGATGAAGGCCTCTTACCTTCTTCAAAATAGATGCAAGAAAGTGGATTTGTGGGATTGGAAGACTAGGAAGACTCTCTTTAGTTGTTTGGCGGTTCTAGTTATTCTTTATAGATGTGAGGTATGGGGGGAGCAGGATATCAAATTATAAATGGCACTCAAATAGAAAGAATTCAAAAACATCTCATTGTTATTAACCTCAAGGTCAAGTCAATGGTTCCTTACGAGATCCTTTTGGCAGAGGGGGCATGTTTCTAGTGGAGGTCTTAGCAATTATCTTATTGCTAAGCCATTTTTTAAAAAGTGGAAATTGTGGGTAAGCATTGCTAGCCTGAGTTGGTGGCTGACGAAGAGCTAAAATATAGAAAAATATGGATGAAAAAAAACTAGCAAGTTGTTGAACAAATGGAGCATTGATCCTTAAGAGTGTTTGAACACCAATATAGAGATAAAGAAATGGGTGCTAGAGAAATTTAGGATTGTTATGCAGACAAATCAAATCATAGAAGAAAAAAACTTTATTACGTTAAAGAATTTAATCACACATGAGAACATGGGGATAAAATATTTAGGATCCACAATTAAAGGAAAGGTCAAAACTTTAATTGCTCAACTAAGGACCAACTTTGATCATTTATGATGTGAAATTGCTAGATGGAAGGTTCCTAAAGGAGGGTAGGAGGTAAGAATCTATACTTCTTGCAGCAAGGGAATGGTGGAAAAGGAATGGAACTTTGTCAAAGATTGTGTTCCATACGAAGATATTTGTAGCCAATACAAGGACAGCTTACAAGTGAGTAGGATAAAGGAATTTTTCTTGGAGATAAGATAACACAAGACAACTACCTTTCTAATGTAGATCTACAACAAAAGGAACAATCTAGAGAAATTGCAGGAGGTTGATTAAATGGCACTTCTTTTGGTACCTTAGACTGGTGGTCTTGCAGACGTCATTTAAACCCTTTCAATTCATTTTATTTATTCTATTTCATTATCAAAGAGCTTGAGCATTCTTTAACTTAGAGGGATCTTAGGTCTCACTTGTTTTCTTCACCTTTTGTTTAATTTTTGACACATTTTTTACCTTGAATACTTGATTATCTTTTTGAAACTAATTTTAATGATATACTATCATTCATTTTTTTTTTTTTTTAAGATATGAATCTTTTTATTGATATCGTTGTATGTATTTGAATTTGTTATATTTTGCATGAGTTGTAGTTATACAAATGCAAAAAAAAAAAGCATGCCTAAGATTATGCATATATACATATAATCATTTGTGGTCCCAACTGGTACTAAGAGGGGGGAAACGGGGGGTGGAGGTGTGGATTAGTACAATCTTTCAAACCAATCACTATAACTACTTTACCCACTATTCTAACTACCATTCTTTATCTAGTAAAAATGATGATAAAAGTATGCAATAAAACCATGCAAGATCACATAAAAGAGCATACATCATTAACACGAGTATTTATACGTGGAAACACTCAATGTGAGGATGAAAACCACTGTTGGAGTAATACACCCATTAGTCTTTCATTGCAAGTAAAAGGGTGCCATGTTAAAGGCTATGTTGCTCTTTCCAAGAACACATCCTACTAGGAATATACATAATTTGTTAGGATTACATAAGCATGCTAAGGCTACCTTGTTAGAGGATTTAAGATCTATTTCTAAGAGATACCTTGCTAGAGGATTGCAAAGACTTACATACAAGTATCTCATGTTTAAGTCTTACAATAGTTGCAATGATAACAAAGCAAACTAATGTTTGGATATAAAGTGTGGCACACCTTGCCTTCTCATCCCCTGTGTTTACCTCGAAGACTCCTTGATCTTCTCCTTTTGTTCTAGCTTGCCCCTATGAACTATCCTCATTCAGTTCTTCCACTTTTGTGTTTTTGCATCGGTTTGCCACTCTAATCTCTAATTTATCTTTTTTGTTATTAACTACTCTCTTTGTAGTTGCACTCTTCAACACTAGTAACAACAATAACAACTTCATAATGAAGTTTATACAATATATACACTCTTTTCATTTCAACACCAAAACCCTAAAATATCTTGCTCAAATCTTGAATTCAAATTTTGAATTTTGCATACTAGCTTGTCACAAAATATCAGTGACTAGTACTACCTATACATAGGTGCCTATTCACATAGGCTTATCTGTCTTTCTGTGAGTCTATATCTAGATTCTCATGCTTGTGTCATTTTCTCATGCAATCCTTAATGCATGTCACATCATACACAAACTATCATTTTGTATTATCATATTCCTAATGACTCTTCTTGGATTATTTGTGCTCTACTATCTTATGTGTCTATCTGTCGGTTGTAGCCTTGACTACACCATTCTCCTTATCTTAACTGGTATGCTAGTTACCAATGGTTGTATTGTCTGGAAACACTTCATCTTTATCAACTGGTTGCCAATCAATGACAACACTTCAAGTCTTTGTGATAAAAAGTATTAGTCATCACCTTTTTTCTATCCAAATGCCAATGTGCCTCTTTAAGTCCAACAATCTCGCCCTTTGGCATTGATAAAAAAAACCTCTCAACAAAACCTCTAATTACCTTACGCGCTTTGTCACATGTTACACTCCCCTTGTCAAAAAGATTTTATCTTCTCCTATGTGATCTTCATTTTCACTCATGTCTCTCTTACTCTTTAGTATAACATTTCTCCCTATTTCATGGATTCCCCCCTTATTCTTCTCTTCTTCTTATTCTCCCCCATTTTCCTTGATCTTTTCTTTGCCTCTTGTTCTCCCCCTTTATTCTTATCATATATTTTCCTCTTATTCTCCCCTTTTTTGTCATCAAATGACAAAGGGTAAGTCATTCTCATGGCTTTTCAAATATGTCTTTAAAATGATCTCATTTTTGTTAGCATGAAAACTGATGATATTCGTGTGGGGGAGTATCCTATAATTGTTGGAGAATGTGGGAGACTGCTAGTGAGATCATATGTTGCATTCATGGTAGTGTTTGTCATTGATGTCAACATATTTGTTATTTTATGAAACGGACATAGTAGCAAATAGTGTTTGATGTCGTATAGTTTGAGGATTGAAGATGAGGTCAAGCTTAGTTGAGGACATGTTCTACAAAGTGTTTTGATTCGGTGGTGAAGAGCACATTTAGAAAGTCAAAGATTGGTGACAACTATTCGAGATTTATGAAAGACAGCAAACAAACATAATTCATCAAAAGTGGTCTCTAGTAATTTAATTATATCTCCTAATAGGGATAAAATCTAGCTATGTGTAATTGTGCAAAGGTAGAACACATCATGATAATGATCTAAGTGAGCATCGAAAGTCTGAGGTCACAAGTATGAAGACTTGTGAAGACTCTGAGTTGACAATGTTATGTAATTATGAAAAGATGTAATGTAGCATGTATTGTTTTATATTAATGAGGTCCTATTTTAATTATAAATTGGGAAAGCCTCAAGGATGACTCAATGAATTGATTTGAGGACTTGGTATAAATTAAATTTCTTTTCCTTGTGATTGGATGTATGTATTATATTGAAGTAAGTGAGTAAATTGTACGTGAGTAAGCGATCTAAAGGATATTCACAACAAGAAGGTATTGATTAAAAGGAAACATTTGCACTAGTTGCTAGAATAGAAGTAGTTATAATGTTTTTGGCTTGTGTGGTTAACAAGAAATTCAAAGTGTATCAAATGGATGTGAAAACATTTATGAATGGAGAACTTGAACAAGACGTTTACATTGAGAAGCCTTAAGGTTTTCCTTTGACAAAAGGAGGAGATATTGTCTGTATATTGAAGAAAAAACTATATGATTTGAAACAAGCACCTAGAGCTTGGTATGGGAGGTTGGACAAATATTTGGCAAAATTGGGATTTGCTAAAGGTACTACAGATAGTAACTTATATTTAAAAGAAATTGAGAATGGTTTACTAATTATTGAAGTATTTGTGGATGATAAAATCTTTGCAGGAAATGATGGAGCAAGTGAAACAATTATTAATAAAATGAAGGAGTTTGAGATAAGCATGGTTGGTGAGATGAAGTATTTCTTGGGTTTGTAGATTGTATAGAAAAGTGAAGGTATTTTCTTATCACAAACTAAGTACATGAAAGACTTGTTGAAAAGATTTGGTTTGGAAAGTCGCAAATGTGTTGGTACACCAATGATAATTGGTCATAAGTTATATTGAAAAGATGAGACACCTACTGTTGAGCATAACAAGTACATATCCATGATTAGAGATTTGTAATATTTGACACATACAAGACCAAACATATCTAATGCAGTTGGCATTGTTGTAAAATATCAAGCATCTCCTAAAGAAGCACATTATGCAACAGTAAAGAGAATTTTCCAATATTTGAAGGGTACAACTGATTTTAGGTTGTGGTATGACATATCAAATTAATTTACTCTATGTGCATATATTGATACAAATTAGGCAGGCGATACAAATGACAAAAAGAGTACAAGTGGTGAAGCATTTTTCTTAATAGGAAGATTGGTTTCTTTGCTAAGCAAGAAACAATATTGTATTTCACAAAGCACAATAGGAGCAAAGTATTTAGGAGCAACAAATAATTACAATCAATTTATGCGAATGAAGCGGATGTTGAAGAATATTGGAGTTGAGTTTATAGAGTCTATTGTCATGCATTATGATAACACAAGTGCATTGTTATTTCTAAGAATCTTTTGTTACATTCTAAGATAAAGCACATATCTATTAAGTGTCATGATTTGAGAGAGAAGGTTGCAGAGAAAGAGATCAAACTAGAGTATATTAGCAAAAAGGAGCATATAGCGGATATATTTACAAAGCCTTTACCAAATGATATATTTGAGTATTTGAGAGGTATGATTGGGGTTGTGCCCCTGCCTACTTCAGAGTAGATGATGCAGAGATTGCATCAATCCAGTGGTACATAGAACTATTGTTTATTCGGACTAGATGCTTCCTTTATGGGGGAGTATCAGTGTTTGTGCTGAGTCACAAAGGACTCTTGGTAGCTAGTATTAAATAGTGTCTTTAGACACTTGAGCTTGATGGAGATATTTTTGGCAGCAGATTGACATAATGATGCCTTTTTCATTGATGTCCATGGGCAAGATAAGTACATGAAAAACATCTTATGGTTATGGGAGAGAAGTTGTTTGTATTATCGGGAGAGAAATGTACTTAAATAATGATGAACATTGATGAAAGTATATCAATGGGGAGAGATATTTCTATAAGAGATTGATTAGATTGATGGAAAGGATTTGAAAAGTAGACGAACACAACAATGGAGCAGTTTTAACAGTGTGGTATGTTTGGTATTCTTAGAACTTAGATGTTTTTTAATCTATGTTACCATCAATGTCAAAGAAGGAGATTGTTAGCATGAATACTAATGCTACAGGGGAGTTGTTGGAAATGTAATGATGACCGATTGATTGAGAGGAGGGGTGGGGGTTTGAATCAAGAGCCACTTAAATCTTCTTCCCTTAATCTCACTTTATTAGATTATCCAATCTACTTGCATGCATGGAACATAAAGAAATAAAGTAACAACACCATAACACTTGACACAATATTTGATGACCTAGATACCCTCCAAAATAGAAGGTAAACTATGGTGGGGATGATACCTACAAGATTTAGTACTGTAGTAATAAAATTGGCTTGTTAGGGCTTACAATTGATCACTTCTGATGATCTACCTGGTTAAGAGAAAGGACTATTAGGTCCACCTTGTGGAAGGATTTATATAATATAATTAAGTATGTGCTATGTTAGGAGTTTTTGCAAAGAACTATTAGGTCTACCCTGTTAGAGGATTTGATTGATGCACTTGTTAAGATGAATTAGTGGATTGGTCTGTGTTGTGCAACTTGGTTTGTTGAATAAGATCCTTTGATGTAAACTGATCACCTGACTATGATAGATGAGTCTCTGCCTTTCCTATATAATGCTTGTAGCTTTCTAATTATGTTATTCTTTCATATTTGATTTTATTCAATATTTCCCAACTGATAGCGATGAGGACAGTAATTACAAAGTAACTTATATTTATATCCATCGAAAATAATTGCATCAACAAGTCGACTACTAAGATATCATAATAGTTTCAAACAATAATTTTTCAAGTTGGCTCAATTTTGACACCGAGGTCCAATTATCCACTTAGGTGATATGTTGATACTTGAGCAACACAATGGAACTCGACAACTATGGCATTCTATTAGCATTGTGCACTTGGTTCACATTGATCACTCAATGAGTGAAGATGGCTCGATTAACACTAGTAGCTTGGTAGACACTACTTGAAACCAAACACTTAATTGATACTACAACTTGGTAGATATTGTCAACTCGGTTGACAGTGCTCATTGCTCACTTAGTTAACATTGTTAACATTGTTTACCTCGCTATGTTCGGTAATAGTATAACCATACAAAATGACTAAGTGTTTTGGCACTAATTGACAATATGTCTTGCCATAAAGTCTACAATCTCCCCTTTTGGCATTAGTGACAAAAACACTTAAAACTTTGATCTTCAAAATTGTAGTCAAAATTCTCGCTTTCCATGTGCTTGGATCTGCAACTCGGTTACAATTGATACTGTTTTTAATTTTTCAAAATTATTTTTGTAACACTACTATACACATTTTTCTCTTTCCTCTGTACATGCATTTCCTCATATATATCTTATATATTTCCTCCTTGTATACTATATATTCCCCCTTGTTTTTTATACAAATGCCAAGAAATGCATATCTACAAGGTAATACCAAAATGTGAGAGGAAATCAATGTGTACCTTCAAACCTAAAGACATAGTCTTGTCCCAATTTTCCTACAACACCTTCAAAATGTGCAACTCAATTTGAATTTTAGTTGACAATTCTAGCATATGCTCTGCAATAGAAAAATTGTTGTCATGAATCAATGTCTTTGCATGAGCAATTTGCTTTTACATTACATCCATGTGTAGAATTACTAGACTCTGAATTTATGATAAGGATGTCCTTATCCTAGCTTCTTCTCTTAATAGTTTTGTCTGTAAATCAAGAAAATATTTTATTTTCACAAAATATGTTGAGCTTGAACTTGGGTCAAGGGCCAGCTGGATTTGCACTTGTCTTTAAATCAGTATCAATCTTTGTCAGCTTGTCCTTAATATCCTTTGTAAATTTGGTAGAATCACTCAATTTTATAAATAGAGATACAACATTATTATAATCTTCTCAAATGAAACAATAATAGTAGACAATTCCACTTGATCAATTGCAATTTTCTTTGCAACATTCTCTAGCACTTTATTCTCAAATTTCCTTTCTTCCTTTTGCAGTAGCTTCTCTTGACCATCTAAATCTTTATTAAACTTGTGCATAATGTCAAAAAGTTGGTCCATGATGGATTATTTCTCATTTACCTCTATAGACAATGCATCCAAAAATATAGACTTAATGTCTTCAAGCACTTTGTTTCTTTTGCTTTCTGCCCTTAGCTTATGATGTCTGGCTCATTTCTTCCATAACTCACCCATGATGTCCATCTATTCAGTAGTAAGGTTGGAGAGATCCCAATTTGGAATCACTATATCCTTATCGAGATCAATATCACTTATATTCTTTTCTTCAAGCACTTTGTGGATTCATATTTGAGGTACTTGAAATCAACCATGCCACTTCCTTCCTTTATTGATTTCAGTCTTTGTTCAAAGGTAGGTGGGGTCTTCTTTAGTGAGATGATTGGAGTGTTGTCTTCATATTCATCATCATCCTCATCTTCAAGCCTTACTTTTGTTCTTAGCTTCCTAGGCTTGGTACTAACCGCAGGGGTAGAAGACCTTGTTGATTTCCTTGTTGGTGTCTTTGCCTTCTTCATTGGAGGTTCCTCTACCTCTTCTTCTTGATCACCTTCCTCTTCTTCTTCCTCTTTTAAATCATCACCTTTTCCCCTAGTAAGCATGAGACAGGAATCAAATTTGGCAAATTTCTTCTCAAGGTTTTCTAACCTTTTCTTTCCTCTCTTGAGGATTTGAGGAATCTAAATCTCAAGTGAGATTTTGGTTTCTTCTTCTTCATAAGTTCCAAAGTAGGTAGCTTTAGGATCTATAGGCTCATTGATGAGATCCTCAATGATGTATTTGGTGTCATCAATGTTCACCTCATATGCCAAAGGTTTTACCCATGCAATCCTAGGTCTAACAACATGAATATGCACTTTATCATAGTTAACCAGGAAGCATATTTCTTCTTCATACTCATCTATTAACTGTTTAGGGATCCTAAACCTATTATGCATCCTTTATAAATTTTTCTTTGATGCTTGAATGCTCTCCATATTCTTTCTCAATTGGATGAGGTGAAACTCGATGAGGTCAAATAACAAATTCTTCTTGGCCACTTTGAATGCCAAGTCTACTGCCTCACAAGGTACACTGTTTGGTCGGCTTGAACTGTAAATTTTGTGTGAAATGACATGAATACTAAACTTGATCTCCATGTCTACGACATTGTTAAACTTCATTCTTCTTCCATCACACTCATCTAGGGTCTTCTCTACTAACTTACCTCGGGCTAGGGTTTTGGTAGTCTTAGGTGTGTCAAGAATAGAATACCTTGTAACTCGATGTACCATTTTCTTCATTATCTTCACTAGTTGCTCTAACCAAAAATGCATGTCATGTACACAACTCAAAATATACTTAATCCACCTCACTTGAAAATTTCTTGGCATATGGAGAATGTGGGTCAAACCCTTGACCTCTAGATGTTTGTGCTCAGGTTTTAGGTTTTCATTCTCACACAACACTTCATACACCTAGTTTAACTCAAATATGCCCAATTCTTGAAAAGAAAAATGATAAAAATGTGTGGATATCACAAATCAAGATTACCTTTGGAGGACTCTGTGAGTTTTCTCCCATTGGGTTCTTTTCTTCATCAATTGTAGGGTATAACTTGAATTGTGGTACTTTGCAGACCACATTCTTCACCAACATTTTCAAAACCTTTCTTAACAGGTGTGCTTGATGAAGCTTCCATATTGCTCGATGGAAGAAGATGAACTTCGTTGCAACTTATCTTCAACAATAAATTCACTCTAAAATGCTTGGGGGCTCTAAATTGCTCTATAAATTGAAATTCACGGTGAATGATAAGCCTTCGATTTCACCTTTTATGATTTTATTTTGCCTTCAAGTCACCATAATTGCATCATACAGAAATATTTATCATAGCTTGGTTAGTTCTTCAAACTTTCTCAGCATGAACTACTCAAATAGAAGCTTAGCTAGAACTAACTTTGCTTCGTTAGGACCATTTAACCCGACTTAACTTGGTTAAGCCTAAGTAACTCGGTTATAACTCTGATCCAACTTGATTAAATCATGACTTGTCCTAGTGCATCTAATATGCATATTTGGACTTTCTTACACATCTAGAACTGATGTATGATACCTTGTATGCCTAGTTCCAGTTATCTCCACGCTTTACTCAGAGATGGTTATTTCACCCATCTGGGTGCCAGATTCTTTATTACCATGACTTGAGCTTTCAGGAGTCTTCCTTACCCATTGTTGATTCATCTAAGTTTTGATTTCATAAGCCTTTTCCTTTCTTTTCTCAAAGCCAGTATCTACCGTATCTTTGTTCATATAGTTCTTGCTTAAATGACCAAATTGCTTACACACACAACATCTCTTGGAAGGGTTTCATTTCCTAAAATGAGTCCTTACACAGTTTACTCCAATGTGTCCACACTCACCACATAGATAGCATTTGTATCATGTGTTGTAATCCTAACCAAAGATTGCTTTAGTAGGCTATTCAATAGGATTCCATTTCTTGGTTCTACACTCTAAAGATTTATGACCTTGTTTGTTACATGTGAAGCATTTTCCTTCAAACTTAGTTTTCTATGTGCATTCACTTACACTATGTCCATGATTGTTAAAACTATAACATTTACCATTAAACTTTGATTTTCCATTGCTCCAACATTTGTTTGATGTATGCCCTAACTTTTCACAATAATTACATGTAGGCCTTTTGTCATTTTAAGCTCCTTGTTGTGATGATTCTCCTTGTTCAATCTAACCCAATCCTGTTTTCCCTTTGTGTCTTTTATGAGATAGTTCAACCAACTGATTCATGTTTTTTGGAGATCTCATAATTCTTACATTGGTTTTTTTCTTCTTTAAGATCATTCTTGAGTCTATCATTTTATGTCCTTAAATTTATGACTTCTTGATTTGCACTATTCAATTGATTTATCATATTTGCTTGATGTAGTGAAAAGCTGGTGGATTTCATTGTCCTTTTCTTCTAGTTTGGTGTTGAGTAGTCTTTTGTCTTCATCTTCCATCTCTTTGTCATTTTCAACTTTGTTCTTTTGCTCCATGACTCCACATATTTTGACCGAATGAATCTCTTGTACTCTTTTCAATTTTCTGACTTCTTCTTGCAGAATGAGGTTCATTCCAAGTAGATCTATTATAGTTGCATTTGTTTCATCAGAACTCCTTTCTCTACAAATATATTCAATTCTTTCTTTTGTGTATTGATTGACGTTCATATGTATTGCTAACTCTTTTCTTCTTTTCAGGGATTGAGAAAGTTGATTCTTCAATTTCTTGATTTGTTCCATGGCCACATGTAGATCCATCTTTTCATTTTCAATGGCTTTCTCTAGCTTGTATAGTTCCATTGTCTCTAATCTTTACTCTCAAGCTACTAAAATTTTGATAAGAGAACCTTGCTCTGATACTAATTGTTGGAAATGTGATGATGACCGAGTGACTGGGGGGGTTGGGGGAGGGGGGGTGGGGTGAATCAGGAACCACTTAAATCTTCTTCACTTAATCTCACTTCATTAGAATATCTAATCTACTTGCATGCATGGAACATAAATCAATAAAGTAACAACACCATAACACTTGACATAGTATTTGGTGACCCAAAAACCCTCCAAAATAGAAGGTAAAACTGGGGTGGGGATGATACTCACAAGCTTTAGTACTACACTAATAAAGTTGGTCTGTTAGGCTTACAATTGATCACTTCTGATGATCTGCTTGTTTAAGAGAAAGAAGGATTATTAGGTCCACCTTGTGGAAGGATTTATACAGTACAATTAAGTGTGTACTATGTTAGGAGTTTCTGCAAATGGCTATTAGGTCCACCATGTTAGAGGATTTGACTGATGCACCTGTTAGGATGAATTAGTGGATTGATCTTTTCTATGCAACTTGGTTTGTTGAATAAGATCCTTTGATTTAAACTGATTAGTTGACTATGATAGATGAGTCTTTGTCTTTCCTGTATACTAGATGTAGCCTTCTAATTACTCTGCTCTTTCATATTTGCTTCTATGCAATGTTCTCCAACTAATAGCGATGCATATAGTAATTACAAAGTAACTTATATTTATATCCATTAAAAATAATTGCTTTAACAAGTTGGCTACTAAGATATCATAATAGTTTCAAACAATAATTTACCAAGTCGGCTCAATGTTGACACTCGAGTCCAATTATCCACTTGAGTGATATGTTGATAGTCGGGAAACACAATGGAACTTGACAACTATGGCATTTGGTTAACACTATGCACTTGGTTCACATTGATCACTCAATGAGCGAAGATGACTCGATTAATACTAGTAGTTTGGTAGACATTGCTTGAAACCAAAAACTCGATTGATATTGCAACTCGGTGGATATTATCAACTCGATTGACACAACCTGCTGCTCACTCAGTTAACACTATTGACATGCTTTACTTGGTTCTGCTCAGTAACAATACAACCATGCTTTACTTGGTTCTGCTCAGTAACAATATAACCATACAAAATGACTAAGTGTTATGGCACTAATTGACAATATGTCTTGTTGTAAGGTCTACAGGAGTATCCTAGCATTGTTGGAGCATGTGGGAGACTGCTAATGAGATCATATGTTGCATTCATGGTAGTGTTTGTCATTGATGTCAACATATTGGTTATTCTATGAAGACTAGCATAGTAGCAGACATTGTTTGAGGTCATATAGTTTGAGGATTGAAGATGAGGTCAAGCATAGTTGAGGAAAAGTTCTACAAAGTGTCTTGATTTTGTGGTCAAGAGTGCATTCAAAAAGTCAAAGACTGGTGACAACTATTTGAGATTTACAAAAGACACTATATAGACCAAATTCATGAGAAGTGATTTCTAGTAATTGGATTATATCTCCTAACAAGGATAGAATCTGGTTGTGTGTAATTGTACATCGGTAGAAGATATCACAATGATGATGTTAGTGAGCATACAAAGTCTGAGGTCACTCGTGTGAAGACTATGAGCTGACAATGTTATGTAATTATGAAAAGATGTAATGTAACATGTGTTGTTTTATATTAATGAGGTCCTATTTTGATTGTAAATTGGGAAAGCCTCAAGGCCAACTAAATGAATTGATTTCAGGACTTGGTATAAAGGAAAATTGTTCTCCTTATGATTGGATGTATGTATTATATTGAAGTAAGCAATTGAATTGCATGAGTAAGTGATCTAAAGGATATTCAAAGAAATAAGGTATTGATTAGGAGGAAACATTTGTACCAGTTGCTAGAATAGAAGTAGTTAGAATATTTTTGGCTTATGCAACTAACAAGAAATTTAAAGTGCATCAGATGGATGTAAAGTCAAAATTTATAAATGGATAACTTGAAGAAGAAGTTTACATTGAGCAATCTAAAGGTTTTCCTAATACAAAAGAAGGAGATATGGTTTGTAAATTGAAGAAAGAATTGTGTTGTTTGAAACAAGCACCTAGAGCTTGGTATGCAAGGTTGGACAAATATTTGGCAAAGTTGGGATTTGCTAAAGGTACTACAAATAATAACTTGTGTTTAAAAGAGATTGAGAATGATTTACTAATTATTGATGTATTTGTGGATGATTTAATCTTTGGAGGAAATGATGAAGCAAGTGAAATATTTGTTAATGAAATGAAGAAGGAGTTTAAGATGAGCGTGATTGGTGAGATGAAGTATTTCTTGGGTTTGCATACTGTGTAGAATAGTGAAGGTATTTTCTTATCACAAATAAAGTACATGAAAGACTTGTTGAAAACATTTGGTTTGGAAAGTTGAAAACATATTGGTACACCTACGGTAACTAGTCATAAATTATCTAGCAAAGATGAGACACCTACTATTGAGCATAACAAGTACAGATCCATGATTGAAGGTTTGCTACAAGACCAAACACAACTAATGCAATTGTCATTGTTGCAAGATTTCAAGCATCTCCTAATGAAGCACATAATGCAACAGTAAAGAGAATTTTCATATATTTGAATGGTACACCTAATTTTGGGTTGTGGTATGACATATCAAATGAATTTACTCTATGTGCATATACTGATGCAGATAGGGTAGGCGGTATGGATGGAAGAAAGAGTATAAGTGGTGAAGCATTTTTCTTAGGAGGAAGATTGGTTTGTTGGCTAAGCAAGACATAATATTTCATTTCATAGAGCACAACAAGAGCAGAGTATGTAGGAGAAAAAAATAATTGCAATTAGATTATGTGGATGAAGCAGATTTTGAAGAATATTGAAGTTGAGTTTATAGAGCCTGCTGTCATACATTATGATAATACAAGTCCAGTGAGTATTTCTAAGAATCTTGTGTTACATTCTAAGATAAAGTATATATCTATCAAGTATCATGTTTTGAGAGAGAAGGTTGTAGAGAAAGAGATCCGACTAGAGTATGTTAGCACAAAGGTGCAGATAACATATATATTTACAAAGCCTTTATTGAAGGATACATTTGAGTATTTGAGAGGTATGCTTAGGGTTATGTCTTTGCCTAATTTGGAGTAGATGATGCAAGGATTGCATTGGTCTAGTGGTACATAGCACTATTGTTTATCTAGAATGAATATGGATGCTTCCTCTATGGGGGAGTATCTGTGTTTGAAGGTTACAGAGAAAGAGATCAGACTAGAGTATGTTAGCTCAAAGGAGTAGATAACAAATATATTTACAAAGCCTTTATTGAAGGATAAATTTAAGTATTTGAGAGGTATGCTTGGGGTTATGCCTTTGCCTAATTTAGAGTAGATGATGCAAGTATTGCATCAATCCAGTGGTACATAGCACTACTATTTATCTAGACTAGATATTGATGCTTCCTCTATGGGGAAGTATCTATGTTTGAGCTGAGTCATAAAGGACTCTTTATACTTGGTATTAAATGATGTCTTCAAACACTTGAGCTTTATGGAGATATGTTTTGCAGTAGCTTAACATAATGATGCCTTTTTCATTGATGTCAATGGGGGAGAGAAGCACATGAAAAATGTCTTTTGGTTATGGGGGAGAACTTGTTTTTGTTACTGGGAGAGAAATTTACTTAAAGAATGATGAACATTGATGGAAGTATATCAATGAGGGGAGATGTTTCTATGAGAGATTGATTTTATTGATGAAGAGGATTTGAAAAGTAGATGACTACAATAATGGAGCAGTTACAACAAAGTGGTATGTTTGGTATTCTTGGAACTTAGATATTTTTCATCTATGTTGCCATCAATGTCAAAGGAAGAGATTGTTAGTATGAATATTGATGATATTCTTATGGGGGAGCATCCTATCATTGTTGGAGGATGTGGGAGACTACTAGTGAGATCATATGTTGCATTCATGGTAGTGTTTGTCATTGATGTCAACATATTGGTTATTCTATGAAGACTGACATGGTAGCAGATAGTGTTTGAGGTCATACAGTTTAAGGATTGAAGATGAGGTCAAGCGTAGTTGAGGACATGTTTTACAAAGTCTCTCAATTCTATGGTTAAGAGCACATTTAGAAAGTCAAAGACTAGTGAGAACTATTCAAGATTTATAGAAGACATTATACATATATAATTCATGAGAAGTGGTTTCTAGTAATTGGACTATATTTTGTAATAGGGATAGAATCTTCCTATGTGTAATTGTACATATGTAGAAGACATCACGATGATGATTTCAGTGAGCATGCAATGTTTGAGGTCACACGTGTAAAGACATGTGAAGACTGTGAGTTAACAATGTTATGTAATTATGAAAAGATGTAATGTAATGTGTATTGTTTTATATTAATGAGTCCTATTTAAGTTGTAAATTGGGAAAGCCTCAAGGATCAATCAATGAATTGATTTGAGGACTTGGTATAAAGGAAAGTTGTTTTCCTTATGATTGGATGTATGCATTATATTGAAGTAAGCAAGTGAATTATATGAGGGAATTATACATGAGTAAGCAATCTAAAGGATATTCAAAGCAAGAAAGTATTGATTATGAGGAAACATTTGCACCAGTTTCTAGAATAGAAGTAGTTATAATGTTGTAGGCTTGTGTGGCTAATAAGAAACTCAACGTGTGTCAGATGGATGTGAAGTCAACATTTCTGAATGGAAAACTTGAAGAAGAAGTTTACATTTAGCAGCCTAAAGGTTTTCCTTTGACAAAAGGAGATATGGTTTGTAAATTGAAGAAAGAACTATATGGTTTGAAACAAGCACTTAGAGCTTGGTATGCAAGGTTGGACAAATATTTGGAAAAATTGAGGTTTGATAAAGGTACTACAGAGAATAACTTATATTTAAAATAAATTAAGAATGGTTTACTGATTATTGTAGTATTTGTGGATGATATAATATTTGGAGGAAATGATGAAGCAAGTGAATCATTTATTAATGAAATAAAGAAGGAGCTTAAGATGAGTATGATTGGTGAGATGAAGTATTTCTTGGGTTTGCGGATTATGTAGAATAGTGAAGGTATTTTCTTATAAAAAACTAAGTACATGAAAGACTTGCTGAAAAGATTTGGTTTGGTAAGTTGTAAATGCGTTAGTACACCTATGTTAACTGGTCATAAACTATATAACAAAGATGAGACACCTACTATTGAGCATAACAAGTATAGATCCATGATTGGAGGTTTGCAATATTTTACACATACAAGACTAGACTAGCTAATTTAGTTGGCATTTTATGGGATTCAAGCATCTTCTAAAGAAGTACATTATGCTACAAATAGATCAAATGAATTTACACTATGTGCATATACTGATGCAGATTGGGTAGGCGGTGTGGATGACAAAAAGAGTACAAGTAGTGGAGCATTTTTCTTAGGAGGAAGATTGGTTTCTTAGCTAAGCAAGAAAAAATATTATATTTCACAAAGTACAACAGGAGTAGAGTATGTAGGAGTAACAAATAATTGCAATCAGATTATGTGGATGAAGAAAATGTTGAAGAATATTGGAGTTTAGTTTATAGAGCCTATTGTCATGCATTGTGATAACACAATTACAGTGAGTATTTCTAAGAATCTTGTGTTACATTCTAAGACAAAGCACATATCTATTAAGTATCATTTTTTGAGAGAGAAGGTTGCAAAGAAAGAGATCATATTGGAGTATGTGAGCACAAAGGAGTAGATACTAGGTATATTTACAAAGCCTTTACCAAAAGATACATTTGAGTAGTGTGGTTGGGGTTATGCTCATGCCTACTTCAGAGTAGATAATGTAGATAGTCTAGTGGTACATAATACTATTGTTTATGTTGGCGCTCAAAATTGTAGCCTTGATTTTGAGCACCATTGAAAGAATTAAGCCTTCTAAATGCTTTTTGATGCATATGTGCCCGGTTGTACCTTTGAGCCCCATGAGGTGTTTAATGTTTCTAACACATTTGATTTAGTGCGTTTGCTTATTTCATGAAGTTAAATTGACATTTTGAGCCATTTTGTGAAGTCTTGTTTTGAGCATTTGTCAAATCTGCATTTTTGCTCAAGTGTCAAGTAGCGACAAGAGGCTATGTTTGCATTTGAATATCTCGCACCCATAAATGTTTCATGACTCACTACTTTGGGAGTGTTTAGTGTCCATACTTGAGAGCCTATGTTTTATATTTTGAGTCATTTCAAATCCATTTGACTAGGTTTTGAATCCCTCAAAGTTGGCAGTTTACTGTTTTCATGATGATATGAATTGTTTTGAATTTTGGGAAGCCCTGTTTGACGTGTTATAACTTTGACCTAGTTGACCAAAATGATGAAATTCATTTTGTGTTGCATTTTAGAGGTCAGAGACTTGCTATGTTTCAATTTTTAAGTCTTGACAAATCTATTTGTTCAGTTTTCAAACACGATTCCAAATGCAATTTCTAGCTTTTTACTGGTCTGAAAAGGTGTAGATTTGTCAGTACCCCTGTTCATGGTGCAATATCTTGAAATCCATGATAGGTGAGATCAAATGAATTGTACCACTGTGTTTTCCTCTAAAAATGTTTTAAGTGTGCCAATTCGCAAGTCATGACGAATCTATTTGTACACTTTCCCAGGTCAATTCCATTTGCAAAAAATGATTTTCTGCCATTGTTTCTAGTCACCAATTCTGAGTAGCCTACTTTGACCACTTTTCATTTGTGCCTAGTTATTTGTAATGAGCCCAAATCTTAGATTTATACTCTCCTTGTGACAATGAATTAACATCCCAGTTTTCATGCCCTCAAGTGCTCATTTGCCTAGTTTTTGAAGCCAATTCTAAACGTAGTTTATTGTTTTCTAACATGTTTGCTTGCAGGCAGTTCTGAGAGGTCAACTTTGACGGTCAATATATTTTGACCCCGAATTCATCATGAGACGAGATTTGACATGGTGCAAGTGTAGAACAGAGATTCAGTATTGTTGATTTCAGAGCCTAGTTAGCTGTTCAGGTCAGTTTTTAAGGTCAGTCAAAGGACCTCTTGGCACAAAGTTGACCAGATGTAGAAAGAGGTGAAATAAGTTTTAAAATGTTAAAAAGTGATGCAAATTGATTGATTCTTTGTCAAATTGGTATCAGATGTCCTATGGATTAGTTGGATAGTTTAGGTGTTTGAAAATGAATTATTTTTTTAGCCGAACCCACTTTGGGGCCCAACTATTTCTGTCTGATTAATAAGACATTTGGATTTTAAAATGTTTTAAAGGAAGAGAAAGTCATAATGGTTTTAAAATCATTACAAAGATGATTTTGGGTTGAGAATGGTGTGAATGGTAAACTCGAAAACTATTTTCCCCTTTTATAACTTAAATGATTATAAAAGGAGTGTAGTGATTCAACTATGTTTAGAGATTAAAGTGTTTTTGAGTTTTTGATTCTTATAAACTTGGGATAATTTAAATAACATTGGCATCTTTTAAAGATAAGGTTGAATTATGGAGAGCCAATTTAACTATCCAATTTTCAAAAGGCAGAAATAAATAAGATCTAGTGTTGACATTGAGACAAATGATTGTTCTAGGCAAGGGTTGATCAGAGATTTCTACTTTGGCACCGGGTACATTATTAGTAAAAAAAAAGATGTTGAAGATAGCTATGCAAACTTGGATAAGTTATGATAAAGCTTGTTGAGCAGCTTTAACAAATTTTGATGCATAGATCGCTCTTGTGGACACCAAAAAAAGGGGAAAGTTGGCAGATGATTTCACAAGTTTTGCTTTATTCTGTGAAGAAAATTGTTGCTTCCTCAAAACTAGAGAATTGCATACTTTTGCTCATAGATGCACAAGCATACATGGAAATTAGTGATGAAAGTTTCCATCAGGAGATATTTAATGAGTGCATTACAAATCTTCACAAAAAGGTTAAAGAAAAGAAGCCATCAAAACAAGCTAAGAAATAGGTAAGGCTCCGTGGTCCCAAAGAATGACAGTTGTTCCAATATTCTATAAACTAATTGAAGACAAGCATCAAAAGTCACCATTATTATTTCATTTGAGGGTGAAGTGCCTTCTCTAATTCTAACATTCATTTTCTCTAAGGGAAAATTCTATTCTAATTTGTAATCACATTGGGCCCAGATTGGGTGGCTATTTTACCAAAAAAATGAATGAGAGAACACACATCAAAAAACAAGGAGTCACCATGAAATGAGAGTCACTAGTTTAAAAGGAAAGTCACAGGTCAAAGGCACCATGCAATGGCAGAGAAACTCATGAAATGGCAAAGTCTGTGCAAGGAAATTAACTGTAGGGGAGCCATTTGCAAAGAGCATTATGGAGGTAGGGAGATTCATATATAAAGATGAGGTTCGGTTTACTGCAGGGGAGCAGTGATAAACAAGCCACAACTTAGAGGAAGCTTCTGCATTTGGAGAGAAAGCCCCACCTACCCAATATAAACAAAGCATCCCGCAACCATGCTAAGAGTAGGAAATCACCAAAAGCAAGGTTAGTGATGAAAGATTGTAGAGGCTTGGTGTTCTAATCTGGAGACATTGAACATGGCATAAGCTGCCACCTACAATTGGGGCTTCCTATAGAAGAACCTGGTAGATATTCTTCTGAAGCTTGGGGATTGATCTCTAAGAGGATGAAGAAAAGTATAAAATTCTTGAAGGTAAGAAATATGTTGAAAGCTTTACCAACACAGGTAGCAATATAAAAAGAGGTTCACACACAAGTAATGAAATCTCACGCTAA
The DNA here is from genome assembly GCA_028749045.1 of Cupressus sempervirens. Taxonomy (NCBI): domain Eukaryota; kingdom Viridiplantae; phylum Streptophyta; class Pinopsida; order Cupressales; family Cupressaceae; genus Cupressus; species Cupressus sempervirens. The sequence goes on along the minus strand of CM053788.1, from coordinate 275,907,015 downwards.
GAATGTAGCGCAACTCATGCATGAACAGAGCATTAAACCATTATCCCACATTGGTTGGGGAATGGAAGTTTTAAATCTTTAAATACTCCTCTTTACACTATGCATAGTGTCTTAGGACAAAGGCTTTTGGAAGCCGCTTGGTGCAAGATGGGGCCCGCAGTTGGCCAACAGAGTGACCATTTTGTTTGTGTTTGAAAATGTTACCAGTTTCTAATTACCCTGATGAGAATATGACACATCTAGGGGTAGCTAACTCCCATCTTCAACACATCATTTCAAACATCGGGCCAACTATAAGGCTAGACCCTTCTTCTACTTCAGGCTCTGCAAAACCTAGGCAGGTGAACCTCAAATCCAATTAATATGGTACCAGTGCAAAACATATCCTTGGATCTAACAATGCAGATAAAAACCCCTTATATCTCCTAATAACCCATGTAATGACATAGATCTACGAAAGCAAATTACAAATCTAGGAAATTCATAAGTTGAGTGAGGATTAGATTGTTCTAGCTCTTCAACATTAAATGTAAAGATGATTTGAATTTTGATTTGATTTTATGTGGGTGGGGAAAGTGGATGAAAACTAGGTATGAACAACAAACTTATGATCCTGCAATAGATTAGTGCCTCATCCATTGGGCAATTCATGAATCTCCCTCATGCATTTTGGATATCTAGAACACATATCTTATGCCAAGACTCTAGATCTATCCATTTACCTTTTAAATTGGATATCAATGTTTGATCTAAATCTCATTCTTACCTGATATCCTTCTCAATAAACCTACAACCTTGTTGATTTCCTTGAAGCATTTACATAATTCCTTGAATTACAAGCAATAATGGAGCAACATACAGCATTAAGGGACTACAATTATGATCTAGGCTCTTTGTTCAAAGATCATAAAACATCATAGCTCAGTGAGAAAGGAGACAAGATTTAAACTAAAACTCAACATTTGTTGTTCCTTGTATTGATTTCCTTGAAATAATACATAAAAATGCATGAAATTAACTCATAAAGAACTTAATAAACTAAGCTATACAACAAACAAATGTTGTCATACAAGAGAGAAAATAGTGGGAATGAGAAACTAATGGGATGGGAAGGGGGTGTCACAGCCAAAGCAAAAGCTTCATGGTCTAGAACCAACACATCCCAGATCTTCCATTCAAACTTCATCAATTCTAGGGCCAATTCTACTAAATGTCTTCATTCCAGAGAAACTTTCCAAAATTCCAACCCTTACAAAAAAGAAGAAGAAAGCATAAATAGAAAGGAAGCAATTCCCAGATCTGCTATGCAACTGACATGTGTCCCTTTAGAATTCTCCTTGAAGAAGTTGAAAAGAATCTCTCTACCTTCTCTCCTCAACTGCCAATCATATCCTTTTTTTTTTGCCTTTCCAAATGCAAAGTATCTCAACAAAAGACAAAGATCTGCTAACTAAACCCGGATATGTTCCAATTGATAATTTTTTAGCCAAAACACCACAAAAACTCAAAATAACTAGATACAAGAGTCACTAAATGTGTTTTATGTGTTTTTCCATTGAATTCTACAACTGACGACTCAAAACATCCGATAAAACATGTAAATCAATCTTAGAGAGAAAAAATCCTATAGCATGTATCGGTGGTGTTCAGTGCAAAAACCAACCTCATATTCAAAAAATTCAGTTTCAAGGAAATCAATACAAGGAACAACAAATGTTGAGTTTCAGTTTAAATCTTGTCTCCTTTCTCACTGAGTTGTGATGTTTTATGATCTTTGAACAAAGAGCCTAGATCATAATTGCAATCCCTTAAGGCTGTATGTTGCTCCATTGTTGCTTGTAATTCAAGGAATTATGTAAATGCTTCAGGGAAATCAATAGGGTTGCAGATTTATTGAGGAAGATATTAGGTAAGAATGAGATTTAGATCGAACATTGATATCCAATTTACAAGGTAAATGGATAGATCTAGAGTCTTGGCATAAGATATGTGTTTTAGATATCCAAAATGCATGTGGGAGATTCATGAATTGCCCAATGGATGAGGCACTAATCTATTACAAGATCATACATTTGTTGTTCATACCTGGTTTTCATCCACTTTCCCCACCCACATAAAATCAAATCAAAATTCAAATCATCTTTACACATTTTATGTTGAAGAGCTAGAACAGTCTAACCCTCTCTCAGCTTATGAATTTCCTAGATTTGCAATTTACTTCCGTAGATCTATGCCATTACATGATTTATTAGGAGATATAAGGGGTTTTTATTTGCATTGTTAGATCTAGGGATATGTTTAGCATTGGTACCGTATTAATTGGATTTGAGGTTCACCCACCTAGGTTTTGCAGAGCCTGAAATAGAAGAAGGGTCTAGCCTTATAGTTGGCCCAGTGTTTGAAATGATGTGTTGAAGATGAGAGTTAGCTACCCCTAGATGTGTCATATTTTGATTGAGGTAATTAGAAATTAGTAGAATTTTCAAACACCGACAATTTATTTGGACTGGATGCTGAAACTTCCTCTAGGGGGGGAGAGTATCTATGTTTGAGTTTATTCATAAAGGACTCTTGGTAGATGGTATTAAATAGTGTCTTCAGACACTTGGGCTTTATGGAGATATATTTTGCATTAGATTGACATAATGATTCCTTTTTCATTGATTTCAATGGGGGAGAGAAGTACATTAAAAACATCTTCTAGTTATGGGGGAGATGTTGCTTCTATTATTGGGAGATAAATGTACTTCAAGAATGATGAACATTGATGGAAATATATCAATGGGGAGAGATATTTTTGTGAGAGATTGAGTTGATTGATGAAGAGGATTTGAGAAGTAGAGGACTACAATAATGGAGCAGTTGCAACAAAGTAGTATGTTTGGTATTCTTGAAACTTAGATGTTTTTCATCTATGTTGCCATCAATGTCAAAGGAGGAGATTGTTAAAATAAATACTAATGATAGTTCTATGGGGTAGTAACCTAGCATTGTTAGAGAATGTGAGAGATTGCTAGTGAGATCATATATCACATTCACGATAGTATTTGTCTTTGATGTCAATATATTGGTTATTCAGTGAAGACTAACAAAGTACTAGATAATGTTTGAGGTTGCATTGTTCGAGGATTGAAGATGATGTCAAGTAAGTTGAGAAAATGTTCTATAGTGTCATGATTCCATGGTTAAGAACACATTCAGAATGTTGAAGATTAGTGATAGCTATTCAAGATTTACATAAGACAGTATACATACATAATTCCTAAGAAGTGATTTATAGTAATTGGATTATATCTCCTAACAAGGATAGAATGTGGGTGTGCATAGTTTTACAAAGGTAGAAGACATCACAATGATGATGTTAGTGAGTATGCAAAGTTTGAGGCCACACATGTGAAGACTTGTGAAGGTTGTGAGCCAACAGTGTTATGTAATTATGAAAATATGTAATGTAATATGTATTATTTTATATTAATGAGGTTTTATTTTAATTTTAAATTGGGAAAGCCTCAAGCTGATTCAATGAATTAATTTGAGGTCTTGGTATAAAGAAAAGTTGTTTTCCTTGTGACTGGATGTATGCATTGTATTGAAGTGTAAGCAAATGAATTATATGAGTGACTTATATGTGAGTAAGCGATTAAAGGGATTAGTGTGATGCAAATTTATAGATCTGGTATTGAATCTGAGGAGTGCTTGGTGTAGCTAAGGCACAATGAATGAGCAAAGTGATTATATTTAGCAGAGAGTATTAGTGGACAATTGATCATTTAGTTTTTTTCCTAAAAGGAATAATATAATGGCTAGTTGGACAGTGAGTTCGGTGGTATTGCCCTTGAAGTTGTTTGAATAGTGGGTCCTTCTGCCTTCCATAACTCCTAACAGGGTTAGAATCTTCTTTAAGGATTCAAAGTCTCCTAACAAGGACTAATATGTACTAAATGTATTTCATTGGCTCCCAATAGAGTTCATCCTCTTCTAAGGAACTTATATATTAGTACACCATTTTATGGATACCATCCCCATTGAGGTTTTTCCTTTAATCAAGGGTTTCCCTAGTTAACAAATATGGTGTTATTGTGTATGGCTATCTTCTTATGGTTATTGCACTTGTTGATTACATATTTCAGATTCAATAAGTGTAAAAAAAAGTTGTTTATAATGCATAATTGATTCCCCCACCCTTTTAGTTATACTGGTAAACTTTACTTTCTAGAAATTGGTATCATATCATCAGGTTCATGAAGGAAAAGCTTAACAACTTAAGGAGATCTATGGTGAGTCATTTTAGAAAGGATAGTCTGAAGTTTGATGGAACCAACTATGACAGTTGGAAAGAGAAGATGAAGACACATTTGCTATGCATGGGTCCAAAATATTGGTTGATTACTAAGGATAAGAAATAAGTGATTGTTGAAGAAAATATTGAAGATTTTCCTGAAAGATAGAGAGATATGTTCATGTGTAATATGCTTTCCAGGGAAACACTTTCGTCATCCCTTCTTGAAAATGAATACAATCAGGTAAAATCTTTTAAATTATCAAATGAAATTTGGAAAAATTTGGAATCTACTTATGAAGGTGATAAGCATGCTAAGAATTTTAGATTATAGAACTATATATGTTTGTTTCATGAGGCTAAAATGATGGAAGATGAATATGTAAGAAGCTATTTTGGTAGGATATTAGAGATTGTTGCAGGAATTATGGCTTGTGATGGAAAGAAGGATGAAGATGAAATTGTATGGAAGATCTTGAAAACATTGACACCTGCATTTAAGAAATTCACAAGAGAAACTCTTCTTGGAAGATTAGAAGCAACAGAGATAAGCTTGAGATAGAGTGGAGATTTGCCTAGAATTGAGACTGCATTCGGTGCATTGAGTGTTCAACCTAACTTTTGCAAGAGTGTGAGCACTAGTGAAGATTATGATAGCGATACTAGAGGAAGAACTGAAGAAGACATAAATATTGAAGAAGGAATTTCCCTATTTGTGAAAAGAGAACCACAAGGTAAGAAAATCCTTAAATGTTGGACTTGTAATGAATTTCATCATTATGCTTCTAAGTTTCATAAGAGAGTAAAGAAGTATAAGATGAATTTCAAGCCTAGGAGATCTAGAGAATGTCTTCATAAAAATGATGAAGATCTAGGAGATAGTGTGGACATATTCTTGAGTGAAAGTGATAATGATAGTGATGAACTAGGATTTGTTGCAATTAAAGAGGAAAGTCCTAAAAAGGAAGAAGTTAGAGAAGAAAAGGCAAAAGGCATTAATATCACAAGTTGAGAAGAAGAAATCTGATTGGTTTATACATAGTGGTTGTTTACATCATATGATTGGTGATGTAAATAAATTTGTTGAGTTCAATAGTTGTGATGGAGGAATTGTTAGTGTTGGAAACAATGTAGCTTGTCATATAAAGGGAATATGATCTATCACTCTTGATGGTCAAAATAATACTGATGATGTTTATTTTGTTGATGGTCTAAAACATAATCTTCTAAGTGTTGGACAATTAGTTGACAAGGGATATCAACTGCAGTTCATATCAAGGATAAGAATTGTAACATGATTGGTACTAACACAATATCAAGAGGTAATTTTTTTTAATTGAATCCTACAAAGATGACATGCTTGATTGCTAAAGTTGACAATAATATCTTGTGGCATAAAAAGTTTTGTCATATAATTTTTGATTTTAGCACCTAGAAAACGGGTTAAATGCATAACATACTATGAGCAAATCACAAAACTAAATAATCATATATTAGCACCCACTAGTCTACCATGAAAGCCAAACTAATAAAGAAAGCAATAGAAACCCCCTCTTTCATTTGTAGCTCCCATGTCCTTCTTTCTTCTCCAAATGATTGTAGCTCCAAAGCTGCCTATAGTGCATACAAAATTGAAGCCAAAGTCTATGATGTGGATAATGCCATGAGAATACTTGAAGTTGTGATTTAAGCTTGAGAGAAGATGGTGTGAAAATGAAAAGAAGCCAAGGACTTGAAAAATGCTCAAGAATTAGGACCAAGGACTCAAGACTTCAAGGATTCAAGGACCGAAAATGAGAGAAAGAGTGTCCAATTTATAATTGACATGGAGGATGAGAGCATTGGATTTTTCACCCATAGATATGTGATGTGGCAAAAGATTCCTTTGAAAATCCATGACACATATGACAAAATATGCCAATTGTGAGATTCGATGACACATGAAAGTCAAACTTGGCTAAATGTGGAAGAGAATCTATGACGCGTCATAAGACACCTCAACCCACTTAAAGCCAAGAATCTATGACGAATAAGCCAAATAGGGACGTGCGTAAGAGGTAAGAATATTTGATTATGAAAAATCTTAGCCAAGTGTCAAAGGAGAATCGACGAGGTGTCATATCCAAGTGTCATGATGATGCAATATTTTATAGAATATTCGAATTAAAAATCCTCTTATTCCACAAAATAAGAATTAGTAGAAAATGGAATTAATGATGGAAAATGGAACTTAGGAAATTAAGAATTTCCATGGTTTGAAAATGATCAATCAATTAATTAATAAAATTAATTAATTGAGGATGATAATTAGGAAGAATAATTAGAAAGAATAATAGGATTAAATTATGGGTTATTTAATCCTATAGAGAAAATTAGTAGATGATTGGCCAAAATTGATTAAATAAATGCGATAGTATCCTTTGATGAAAATGTAATGATAATATAGATCAAATAAGATGATGATTAATAGATCAAAATTGATAACATGCCAAGGACACATGAAATGAATTGGTTGATATGCAACATTTAACTGACATTGTAAATGCTACAGGATTGAAATTGATTGAAAAACTTTGATCATAATAACATTGACAGACACTGTCAATATTATTAAAATGGTTGATGATGCCATGATCTAACATTGAAAGCCTCAACAATGTCAAAGATTGAATGACATGAATGATCGTTTGACCTAGCACTGAGAGCCATGACAGTACTAAGGTCAGATTGATAAGATTGATAGGTTGATAGGTTTCCAAGGCACTGAAAGCCACAACAATACCTAGGAGTCAGATAAATGATGATTGATTTGAGATGTTTGATATGTTTTAGGTTGATTAGGACTTATTTTGAGTGATTTTGAGTTGATTTGGGGTGATTCTGAGTTGATATGAAATGGTTTTGAGTTGATACAAAATGATTTTGAGTTGATATGAAATCGATGTGAAAGAGGATACAAATGATAAAGTATGATCAATTTGGCCAAAAGATCAAAGTTAGTAGAATGAGAAAATGGGACAAATTAGTATGAAGAAGTGATGAAATCATAGATGCAAACCATTTTTGAGCATGTACATTTTGCCCCTCTTTGATACAATGTGATTTAGAGCATTGTATCAAAGAAAAACTGATGAGAAAGCCACAACATGCCCCAGTAGGGATGATATATATGGGTCCCCCCTTGAGAAATTGTATAAGATAATAATATAATAAGTCAATTTTTTGACAAAAAGAAGACAAAACCATAGCAACTGACAGAATGAAAATCAGAGCTAAAATGTCAAAGTTATGAGGCCCAGAGTGCAGAACAGGGTCAATCGGGAGCCTGAGAGTGATTGCATGCGTTACCACTCAATAAAAACAAAAAATGATGGAAATTATAGTTTATTTTGTCCACAAAAAATATACAAATCCAAAAAAACTAATGGATTGCAAATCCGAGTTAAAACACAAAAGTTATGGCCTCTAGAGTGCAACATAGAGGCTCTGGGAGCAATTTTGGGTATCCTAGGTCCCCAACTGCGCCCAAAACTCAACCAAGTGCATCATTGATGCACTTGGTAAGCCCAAGTGTGTCATGATAGTACCAAGTGTCTCAATGAAACACTTGGAAGCCCAAGTGGTCTCAGAAAGTACAAAATGTGCTCGAGAAGGCTCTAGGGGCCAAAATCAACATGACAGGGGACAACCAGGAGCCCAAGAGTAGTTTCAAGGATTACCACTCCATATAGTGACCAAATAATGAAAATAATAGCTCATTTTGTTCACAATAAATATATGAGTCCAATGCAAATGACAATTTGTAAATCAGAGTTGAAACACAAAAGTTATGGCCTCCAGAGTGCAACCTAGGGGTTCTGGGAGCAGTTCTGGATAACCTAGGTCCCCAAGTGCGTCCAAACTCTACCAAGTGTGTCAATGACATAGTTGGCATGACCAAGTGCATCAATGACATAGTTGGGAACCCCAATTGTGCCTGAAAGTGTAGATTGTGCCCTAATAGGCTTCGAGGCCCAGAATCAGCCCGATTGGACTCGAAATGCCTCGAAACTTTGTGTGCATGCCCAAAATGATGGAAAGATGTTAGAACATGAGTGAAATCATAAAAAATGGGCCATATTTGGTCAAATATGATGAGACAAATTTCAGGTTGAGGTTGAACTAGGTGGAAAGCCACAGAAAGTTGATTGACAGTGCAAGATGATGTCGGAATGCATGAATGCAAGATGAAGATGATTTGGTGAATCAGAAGACATGATCATGGTGATGGAGAATGAGATGAAGAAGAAAGATGAGACGAGGAGATGTTAGTATGATGGAAAGACTTTTGCTTCTAGAAAGTGCAATATATGTTAAATGGAGCTTTATTTTGATATGGCAAATGGAATGCAACACATCATGGCATAAAGGGCCAGAGCGCAAATGCAAGCCTTTTGTGTAAACAAGCACGATGTAGATAGAGAATGACCTTGTCCTTCCTGAGGCATATGTACATGCCCCAGACTCTCAAAGGTACATTGTAATAGAAAAAAATAGTGAAAGATGACCATGAACCATCCTAGCCACTCTCATAGATCAGTTTATATCATCGAGTGGCATAGGAACATGATCGAAGAAAACAAAGCAAAAGTAAAGCACTTACTAAACAACATGAGCCAACAACTATTCTTGTCCATTGTTACTTGCTTTTGAGTGCTTTTAGGTGTTCAGATGGTGTTTGATAGGTTGATAATGTGATAGTTCTGGTTATGGATTTAGTTGATAGGTTCATAGTGATATGTTGGATTGATTGTTGGTTCACGTTGCCCGGATAGTGTGATTGTCTTGAAAGTGTTGTGCTTTGAATTTCAATCTGCAAAGTGCAAGTGTGTACGCAAAAGGGATGGTTATCCACAGTGAAATATGTACAAGGTTTATTGCAAATTTTTGATGGGTTTTGTGATTTTTAGGGTTCTTGAGGATATTTGATGTTTTGCGTGACTAGTTTTTTCAGGACATTTTACAACTTTTAGGGTATATTCAGGACATTTTATGATTTTTAGGGATTTTTTCAAGATCGTTTTATGATTTTTAGTGCTTTTTTCAAGACATTATATGATTTTTAGTGCTTTTTTCAGGACATTATATGATTTTTAGGGTTTATTCAAGACATTTTATGATTTTTAGTGATTTTTTCAAGATCATATTTGAATGTTTAGGATTTTTTTTAGGACATTATGTGATTTTTATAGAGTTTTTCAGGACATTATGTGATTTTTAGGATTTTTTCAGGATCATATAAGCATATGCAAGTGTTAGCTCCAATCCATTATGCGATAGGTCCAATGGATACAAAGCACTTAGGGATATGCCCTTAGTTCAAATTCAAACTCATGCAGCATGTAGGTAATATGCCCCCAGGAAATACACAAACTATGTACAAAGGCCAATGACAGAGTGTGTACAGACTGGTAATGCTTGGCAAGATAACAAGGGACATTAACTAGTTTGTGAGCCATGGTCAAGGAGCCAAGGATGTCTTGCAATAGGAAGAATATGATCAAGGAATGACAGAGGGGAAAAAGACCAGATGGAATCCTGATAGATGGAGGACCCACAACTAATTACACATGGTTCCTGTTTGCCAGGTTTTCACCATGGTACTTGCCCAAAGTGCCTGTTTGCCAGGTTTTCACTTTTGGACAAAATTTTTCTCTTGACTCAAATTTTTGTGCCAAGATGCTTGTTTGACAGGTTTTCATCAAGGCATCCATTTTTTCATGACTTTTTTCACTTTTTTCTTTTCTTTTTTTTAGGACTTTTTGCTATTTTTTTGCTATTTTTTCAGGACTTTTAGACGGAATCAAGAATGTCACTGAAAAATGCTGAGAAGATATCTGTTGTTGGTGTTGCTAGCTGATAAGCTCTAGATCCATGACTAACAATAACTACATAGGAGTCATTCCAAGTTTGTAGCTAAAATCAAACCATTGGAAAGGCCTCAAGATATACCATCGTGTACCGTATGTAAGACAATGTCTGTCTCTTGTGAATCAAGGCATTTGAGGATAATTGGGTCAACAAAAATGTCATGTGGGATGTAACTGATGATGACATACAGAAAGGCTTGTGGGACAGGGATGTGATCTTCAATGCTAGGAAAATTAGGTAGCTGGATTTGGAGATAAACAACTGGATATAAGGGAGGGTTGGGAGAGTTGAGACCAATGACCTTCCATAAGAATGCTAATCGAGAGAGCTCCAAAAGACTTTGTGGCATGTTGAACATTGGAACACTAATATTCATGGCATCATATTTTTCATTTTGTATCATTGGGAGCTACTTAGCTTTTGATTTTTATGGTCTAATGGTGCCTTTCGGTTTTCACCAAGAGACCTATGCTTGTTATTTCTTTCTCTTTTTTCTTTGTAACTAGAAGGTGGAGTGGGCTCCCCAAAGTATGCTGATGTGTTCTCTTTAGAAGAAATTTCTTCTTTATGATCTTCAATCATAATGCCTTCAAAGTCTATTACGAGAGTGTCATCATCGTTGAATTGATAAAAAATTGGTGGTCCATGTTGGTCCCAAACCAATAGTTCAGGATAACTTGAAGGGATGCCATCATCACTATTGAATGGGCTTTGGTTGAAGGTAGACATATAGGTATCTGATTCAACTGGGTCATTGGGGTTATGCTCAGAAGCTAGAGGATTTTTGGTTTTAGGTGGGATATCCTCAAATGCCTTTTCATCATTCAAAACATCCATAGTCTTACATGTAGATACCGTGGTACTAGGAGGACCTATTCGTAATGGTTTACATCCAAGCCCCAAACTAGGAGGTCATCCTTTTGTAGTGATAGGTTCAATGATTCCTTGTTTCTGAGATCCAAGACCATTATAGCCATCATAAGCTTGTTTCTGCATGATAATAAACCCAAGTCCATACTTGCTAGGAGGTATCAAAGTGGGTTCTCGTTCTACTTTTGTTTTCTCAATACATAGAGATGTATTCTCATTGATAGAAGTATCATTCTTTGTACTAATCTTTGAATGTTGTGCTTGAAGTGGTTGTAATTTACCATGAGATTGGGGAGAAACTGGTGACTCCCTAATGTGAGAGACTTGAGACATAAAGTACTCTCCACACCCATTGTCTTCAATCTTCATCTTTTCCTTGGCTTTACTGAGCAGCATATCAGTATCCACATACTTAGAGGAATTTGTGGGTTGTGCTTCATTATTTTTTAGGATTTGGAATGCAGTAGCATCTCTTAGATTAGCACAAAATTGTAAAGGAGCTGGATCACCGGGGATGGTAACCTCTATGTTGTGATAAGAAAACTTCAGACATTGATGATATGTAGAAGGGACTACTTTCATAGCATGAAGCCAAGGGCATCCTAGTATCATGTTGCAATTCATTTCTATATCTAGGACATGGAATAATGTATCTTCAGTAGCTGGACAAACTTTGATAGGTAATGTGATGACGCCCTTAGAGAAGCGTTCACCATCATCATAAGCTTTTATTGTGATTCTTCGAGAGGGATCCACATCATCTTCAGAATAACCCAAATTGTTGACAACCTTAAGAGTACAAATGTTCAATCCTGCTCCTCCATCTATTAAGACACATCTGACTTTGGCATTATGGATGAAGACTTTGAGATAAAGGGGATCATTATGGTTAGGTTTGTCCTTAGGAATATCTCGAGGGGAAAAGGTGATATGCTGTGAGGTGGATAGGTTCTCAATCATGGCTTGGAACTGGGCAACATCCATGTTATTTGGGACTATTGACTCTTTAAGGGCTTGCTTCAAGATCTTTTGGTGTTGGGGGGATGCACGCAATAGATCCAAGATGGATACTTGTGTAGGGGTTTTGCCGAGCTATTCAACAAGGCTATAATCAGATGAAGTAGGAGTAGTAGGTCTACTTGGGGGTGCAGGTCTAGTAGAAGTAGTAGGTCTAGATGGGGCTCCAGGTAGGGTGATCTTGCTACAACGTGTAGTGATAGTGCAACGAGGGTCTTCAGCCTTCAATGTGAATGTAGATATGCAAAAATTAGACTCATTAAAGAAATTGATGGTGTAGTCATAGCCCATGCATGTGTAATTCACATTACCTTGTGAGTTTGAGTTTGAACTTGAGGGTTTCTCTTTGTCATGATTACCCAAAGGATCTTTGAAAATAGTGTGATCAGAGTTGGATGCTAATAATGATGGATCAATCGTGATTACACCATCATCAATAAGGTCTTGTATTGCATGTTTTAGTTGGAAGCATGATGAGGTCTTATGTCCTTTGGTGCAGTGGTAATCACAGTATTTGTTGTCATCCCACCAATCAGCTTTAGTTAATGGTTCATCTTTGATCCGGGGTAACTGCAGGAAGTTATTACTCAGTAACTATTGTAATGCAGTTTCAAGAAGTATTCACAATGGTGTGAACTTTTTGTCTTTGGTTCTAGGATGTCTTCGAGGTTTTTCTTGCGTGGAAGTCTCAGTTTTCTATTGTTGAGGTGTTGTTTGATTAGGAGTTTGTGAATTTGTGGGATTTGCGCCTTTCAAAGTCAATTGAGGTTGTGTTGTGCTAATTGTTTGAACATCCACAATGCCATCATTAGTCACGTTCTTATTTTTGGAGAAAAAATTTGGCTTGTCATTAGATGAGTTGGTATTGGTGTTGTCCTTGTTTGTCTTGAGGATTCCCTTACGGATAAGAGCATCTTCAATACTAGCCCCTTTTTTCATCAATTTAGAAATGGTGCTTGGGCTCTTGATTTTGAGTTCATACATTAAGTCTAGGACTAAGTTTTTAATGCACAAGTTTAATTGTTATTCTTCAGGAATGTCTAGTGAGCATTGACTAACTAAGCTTCTCCAACGGAGTAAGAATGTGATGAATGTGATGAATGGTTCTCCCTTCTTCTATTTAGTTGAGCACAAATAAGAAAGTATCACCTCATTTCTAATGTTAAAGGTAAAGTGGGAGATAAACTTGTATGCTATCTCTGACCAAGATTTGATATTACCAAGAACTTTGGAGTACCATTCAAGTGCGGGTCCACCTAGAGAATGAGGGAAAAATCTCATAAGATAAGTGGGCTCATCACTGAGTTCAGTACATGAAGCACCAAATTCTCTGATATGATCAATAGGGTTTCCTTTTGCTCGGTATTTTTCAAACCTTGGAGCCTCAAAGTGTTTTAGGAATGGAGGCATATACAGACCTTTATCAAATGGATTAGGACGTAGGTCCCTTTCTATATATAGAGCTTGTTTCTTCTGGACTCCCAATGCCTCGACTTGTTTTGAAAGTAATTTGAATTATTGTAATAGTTCTTCATTGGGGTTTTGCATGATGGTCTTTCCTTCAAGTCTTTTGTGTCTGTGAGTAGACCGTTTGCTGTGGTGAGAGCTATGTCTACTCGATTCTGACATTTCTGTGTCTGATGAGTCTGGTGAAGTGTTGCTAGGTGGTGGAGGTATGTTGGCACCTCAAAGACAGAAGGGTCTCTATTGTTGGGGAACTTGTTGTGGTATTTGATGTGGCACTTGTTGTGGGATTGATTGCGATTGTTGTACCATGTGTGGTTGTTATGCCATGTGTTGTGGTTGTTGTTGGGATACCTCTGTTGGTTGTATGTGAGACCATGTACATGAGTGTTGTTGTAGGGGTATCTGTTGAGGTTGTTGTGGCACATGTTGTTGTTGTAATAAATGTTGCTGGTATGTAATTTTTTGCTCAAGGTGTCTTTGATATTCCATTTTTTGTTTAGAAAACATGGTTTGTTGTTGTTGGAATTGTTGCTGAAATTATTGTTGATAAATTGTGTGCAAGTCAAGTGGGTTCACATGGGATTGCGTATTAGGAATGTTGGATGTTTTCCCCACTTGAGGTTGTTGTCGTTGTGGTTGATGTTGTTGTTGATATGTGGGATGTGTGTTAAGTGGATGTAGACTTGGTTGTGCCTTGGAAGTGTTGAGTCCTTATACCATTGTAGAGTGTTGTTGTTGTGGGGGTTGACTAAGTCCTTGAGAATTGAACGTCATGTTTGGATTGTTGTTTTGGTACCTTTGTGTGTTAGATGTTCCTACTTGTGACATCATATTGACTTGACTATGAGATGTGTCCCTATTGAGAATGGGTGTAATGTCAGTAAGACTTTTCCTTTTTGTGTCCATAGGGATGGTTGCACTTGATATTTCACATGTTGTACTTATGAAAGGCTCCATTGCATTTGATGTCATAGCACTTGGTAAAGTTAGGAGCAAAGGTGTACTTTGTTGATTTGCCTCCAAAGAAGTTATGTTTGGCATCCCTAGAGCACAAGTCCCTTTAGGTGCATCTTGTTGTTGCATCATGTGACTAAAATCAAGTCTTAATGTCCTTTTGGGGTGTTTAAGGATTGGTGGTATTTCGTTGAACAAGGGGTTAACATTGACGTGTTCAAATGTACTTTGGAGGATTTTGATGGTTGATTCTTGAAGGGACCTTATAGGTGCCATTATCGTGTTTGAAAACTCCAAAGGTTGTTTTCCCTTTTCTAAGTCCAAATTGATCATGGGTTGTATGTTTTCAATAGTTGTGTTAGTTTGATGTTTGGACTTGGGTCCTTCCACGTTTGGGTTGAATTTGACAATTTCTTGGGCTGCCAAAAGTTTGAAGTTTTTACAGAATTTTTTGTCTTGACATGCTCTAGCCATTTCTTCATCAGTGATGCCATAGTCGATGTTAGAGTCATCACTAAGGTGTACAGTACCTTGTTGTATGTTTTATGTGTTATAGTTGAAGTTATTTGTGTTAGGTTGGCTAAATTCAAAGGAGTGTGATTGTTCATATTCAAGTGTGGTTGGCACACTTCCTCCTCCTGGTGGTATTGGCACAAATATAGGTTCAAAGTCAGGACTCCATTGAACCATCCCATGTGTGGGGGAAGTGTTTGGAGGAAATCTCATAGTAGGTGCATTGTTTAAGGTTTGTTGTGTCATAGCTTGATTATGAGGATCTTGCGGATACATGTTCAAGGGTTCTGCTAGTAATGGTTGTGCTGCCTCGATTTGGTCTTCGTCAAAGGTTTATTGGGTTTTCTTGCTCTATATCTATATTGGATGAGGTTTTGGTTGTGCTTGTGCCTTAGAAAATAAAGGTTGACAGAGTTCCTCGGGTCTTTAAGCTGATTGCGTCCTAGTAAGTGCTGGCATGATACCTAGGAATGTAGATACAATGGAAATTTTGAGTGATTTGAGTGATTTAGAGTGGTGGGTATGCAAGATATGAGTGTTTTTGGGATTTTTAAGTGTTTAGGAATGTTATGCAATGTGAGGAAATGCTAAATGAATTAGGGTTTTGATGTGCAAAGTGAAAATGTCTTAGGGATGTTATGAAAATGCAAATGCAAGGTGATGTTTTGAGGGTATGCAAAATGAAGGCATGCAAAATGAAGGTTAGGGCTATGTTTTGGACTGGGTAATGACACTAAAGGTAGGTGTATTCAAGGTAGACTATGAAAAGTATGTTTCCAAGGGTTGATAATGATGTTTGGGACATGCAAAATGAGGGTAAATGCTCAAGAAGGCAATTTGGTTGATGGACAATCTGATAGGGTTTGGTAGTGAGAATGATACTAAGGTTTGGACCATACAAGATGAAGGGTATATACCACTAGGGTAAGTCAAAATGATGTTTGGGGATGCTAGGGATATGATTATTCCATGACAAGGGTATATGGAAAGTTTTGAACTTAGGTAAAACCTTTTAGAAAGTATTTCGTCTAGGAGTTTAACCTTGTGATAAAGGACTTTGGATCTTGACCAAAAACTGATAAAAGATGAAAGATCAAATTGATAAAAGATGACAAGGTCAAATATATAAAGACATAGACATATTTTGACCCAAGAAAATGATAAGAAAAGATAAAAAGACTAGTCAAGATCCATTATCTGTCAACACTAGGAGATACTCTAAGACTCATACTTTGTTTAGATTTTTGACTAAATTCAAAGGCTTTGAGGGTTCAAAATGATGTTTTGGGGACTCAAAATGGTGGTGATGCTAAGAAGATGTGTGATATGGACAATTCCTATGATGAAAAATGAGATTTTGGGTGCAAGATGCAGTTTTGGGTCAAGTGCAGAACGGGGAGGTGTAGAGGCTCTTAGATGCAGTTTTGGGGTCCTAAAGTGCAGTTCGAAGGCCCAAAATGGTCATGCAGGTACCCAAGTGTGCCCTAATAGTTACAAGTGCACCCTAATAGTACCAACTACATCATTGATGCACTTGGAGTCAGTTTGGGTGCAGTTGGTAGTTTCTGGGCGTAGTTGGTAAGCTAGGAAGAATGTTTGCTGATTTTGAAGGGTATGGTTACCAAATTGATATGCCAGGAAACTAATATGTTGGGGTTGATGTTAGGATGGATTGGGAGATGAAAAATAGAGCTTATGACCTAAAGAATGATGTCCTAAGTGGAGGTAATGAAGACTAGGTGATGCAGAATGCAGATCTAGGCAAGCTAATGCAAGGGGAGCTAACCAGGTGCCTAAGGACACTGTTGAAGCCCCAAAATGCTATCTGGAATCCAAAAATGGGTTTCAAGACCACCAAGTGCACCCAAATAGTTCCAAATGCATCAATGACATAGTTGGTAGTTTTATGACACAGTTGGTAGTTTTAGGGCGCAGTTGGTAAACTGGGTTGAAACTGAGGCAATTTTGGGAGCTATGATTTCAGGATTGATGTCACAAAGAGGTAAATAGTAGGGGATAGTGTTAGGGCCAGTATGAATGCTAAAAATGATGGTTAAGACACCTGAAATGATGGTTAAAGTGGTCAAGATCATGAATAGGTTTGCAAAGATGCAAGGTGGTGAATGCAAAGTGCTGATTTTAAGATGGGAATGCAAAAGACTAAGGGAGGTAAACTAAACCTAAATGGATGCAATATGAAAGGTAATAGATACTAAGTGAGGACTAAAATGTTCAATATGAAGTCTATATGATGCATGAATGAGGCCTATACTAGGGTGAATGTAAGTGAAGTCTATGCAAGTGTGAGATCTACGTTTTGCCAAGCACATTTAGGAGCACAAGTCACCATATTTTCCAAGGTTTGAGTGTGTTGAACCAAAGTTTGGAAAAATGTTTTGACAATGTGTAATGTTTTGACAAGTTCAAATGATATCCAAGGTGTAAATTTAAAAGTTTGGCTTTTATCTTGATTATGTTTTACACACACGCAAGACACACTAAGACAAGAATAGTTGTTAAAAGTTAACAAACACACCACAACCTAGGCTTTTAGGATTGTATCCATTGAATTCGTACTTGAACCAAAGTTTAGCCGCACTTATCCAGAGTAGACAACCTAGGATCTTGGCACCACGGGCTCCCCCTTATAGTGCAGTCACTTCTCGGGGCTACCAAGATCTGCTTCCCAAGGGGCATGACTTCCCAAGGGACTGTTGCCTCTACTAAGGACCGTGAGAATGTAGGATGTCTTCACGGGCATGGGTGACCCCTTGAGCTAGTGGATAGAAAGGATTTTAGCCACTAAAACATGATTTTTAGTAAGGGCATTCCGTTCGGAAATTGAATGATAAACTTTTGCAGAAGGTCTCCCAGTCCCAAGAACCAGGGTTTGACACACCACAAGGGTACTGGAGGAGAGCTATCACACATCAATACCGTCGACACGAATTTCACTATAATCAAATTTTATATAGCGGTTGGAATGTTGACCTGGCTTTTGGCCCATTATCACTCTAAGGTCATCCCCTAGCATAGCCAATATCGAGTATCTTGGTCCAAGGCTGGCCTCTTATAGAAGTTACGCAGATTTCTCTTATAGCCAAGATCCACGAATGGCGAGGGGAGAGGATATGTCCAATGCAACTCCTAGGGATTTAACACTGTAGACATGCTAGGTAGAAAAGAAAAAAGTTCATTTTAAGCACCAAGTGAAATGTTATCTAATCTAAGAAATCTACACAAATGGTTTTGACAAGCACACAAAGTCTTCAACAACGTCCTGCAAAGCACACATTAGTAGTTTCTTATGATCATATCTTCATCCCATGATTGCCACATGTTGCAAATAGACCATCAGTAACACAAAATCATCTAATCTAAGTTCTAGAAGGAAATGGAAACCTTATGTGCAGATTCTGATTGATGTATGTGCTCACTGTGAGCCAGGTGTGCTCTGACAGAGCAGATGGCACCCCAGAAGGCCAAAATGGCTTAGAACACTCCCAAGTGCACCTAGATAGTGCAAACTATGTTAATGATGCATTTGGGGCCTAGTTGGGCGTAGTTGGTAGTTTTAGGGTGCAGTTGGGAAGTCAGGTGCAACGTGTGGGGAAATGGTGCCTAGATAAGACCCAAAAATTGAAAATTTCAAAGCTACACTCCCAAGTGCGCCCAAACAGTGTAGATTGCATCAACGATGTAGTTGGGGCCTAGTTGGGCATAGTTGGTAAGTCAAAAACAATAGAAAGAGGTTTTGGTGGCTTTTGAACTCCTAAAATTGCTCCTAGGGGTCCCAAGTGCGCCCTGACAGAGCAGAGTGCATCCTAGGACAACAAGCTAATAGAATGCATGAAAAAAGAGCATACAAGCATTTTAATAGACCCCCTAGTTAATCTATGTGTGAAAAGGAAGAGTAGATAGTTGTTATACCCTTCCAAGTGAGCTCCTTCCTTGCACCTGCAAGCACAAAACAAGAAAACCCAAGTTTGATATGCATGTTCACGTCGGGTTTACCAAATGTAGCACCTAGAAAATAGGTTAAATGCATAACATACTATGAGAAAATTACAAAGCTCAATAATCATATATTAGCACCCACTAGTCTACCATGAAAGCTAAACTAATAAAGAAAGCAATAGAAACCCCCTCTTTCGTTTGTAGCTCCCATGTCCTTCTTTCTTCTCCAAATGATTGTAGCTCCAAAGTTGCCTATAGTGCACAAAAAATTAAAGCCAAAGTCTATGATGTGGATAATGCCATGAGAATACTTGAAGTTGTGATTTAAGCTTGAGAGAAGATGGTGTGAAAATGCAAAGAAGCCAAGGACTTGAAAAATGCTCGAGAATTAGGACCAAGGACTCAAGACTTCAAGGATTCAAGGATCGAAAATGAGAGAAAGAGTGTCCAATTTATAATTGACATGGACGATGAGAACATTGGATTTGTCACCCATAGATATGTGATGTGGCAAGAGATTCCTTTGAAAATCCATGACACATATGACAAAATATGCCAATTGTGAGATTCTATGACACATGAAAGTCAAACTTGGCTAAATGTGGAAGAGAATCTATGACGCGTCATAAGACACCTCAACCCACTTAAAGCCAAGAATCTATGACAAATAAGCCAAATAGGGACATGCATAAGAGGTAAGAATATTTGATTATGAAAAATCTTAGCCAAGTGTCAAAGGAGAATCCATGAGGTGTCATATCCAAGTGTCATGATGATGCAATATTTTATGGAATATTCGAATTAAAAATCCTCTTATTCCACAAAATAAGAATTAGTAGAAAATGGAATTAATGATGGAAAATGGAACTTAGGAAATTAAGAATTTCCATGGTTTGCAAATGATCAATCAATTAATCAATAAAATTAATTCATTTAGGATGATAATTAGGGAGAATAATTAGAAAGAATAATAGGATTAAATTATGGGTTATTTAATCCTATAGAGAAAATTAGTAGATGATTTGCAAAAATTGATTAAATAAATGCGACAGTATCCTTTGATGAAAATGTAATGATAATATAGATCAAATGAGATGATGATTAATAGATCAAAATTGATAACATGCCAAGGATACATGACATGAATTGGTTGATATGTAACATTTAACTGACATTGTAAATGCTACATGATTGAAATTGATTGAAAAGGTTTGATCATAATAACATCGATGGACACTATCAATATTATTAAAATGGTTGATGATGCCATGATCTAACATTGAAAGCCTCAACAATGTCAAAGATTGAATGACATGAATGATAGTTTGACCTAGCACTAAAAGCCATGACAGTACTAAGGTCAGATTGATAAGATTGATAGGTTGATAGGTTTCCAAGGCACTGAAAGCCACAACAATACCTAGGAGTCAAATAAATGATGATTGATTTGAGATGTTTGATATGTTTCAGGTTGATTAGGACTTATTCCAAGTGATTTCAAGTTGATTAGGGGTGATTCCAAGTTGATATGAAATAGTTTTGAGTTGATACAAAATGATTTTGAGTTGATGTGAAATCAATGTGAAAGAGGATACAAATGATAAAGTATGATCAATTTGGCTAAAAGATCAAAGTTAGTAGAATGAGAAAATGGGACAAATTAGTATGAAGAAGTGATGAAATCGTAGATGCAAACCATTTTTGAGCGTCTACATTGATAACATTGTGAAAGTGAGTAGTACACTTGCTATTAAAGACTTGCCTAAAATAGTGAATCCTAATAACATGGTATGTAAGGAATGTGTTATCGCAAAGCAAAAGAAAAGCTCCTTTCGAGGCAAGAAGCATACAACATCAACAAAGTTGGAGATAGTGCACACAAATTTGAGTGATCCTACAAAAGCAAGTGCATCCTATAGTGAAAGGTACTTTATTATCTTCTTATTGATGATTTTAGTAGGATGGTGTGGGTAGCATTTCTTAGAGAGAAATCTAAAAGTTGAGAAGTTTAAGGTGCTTAAGAATAGAGTTGAAAATGAATATGGACTAAATATTAAGTGTTTACAATTTGATAGAAGTTGAGAGTTAATGTTGAATGAGTTTAATAGTTTTTGTGAAGTAAATGGCATTAAAAGGAAACTTTCAACCCCTAAGACACCCAAGTAGAATGTTGTAGCAAGAAGGAGAAACATATCAGTGATAGAAGTAACACGATCTATGATGTTTGAGAATAATGTTTTAAGGAAATTTTGGAGAGAAGCAATTAACACATTAGTATTACAATGAATAGAGTACAAATCATCCAAGGTACTAGTAAGACCCCTTATGAGCTCTTGTTTGGACATGCACCATTAGTTAAGTACTTCAGAATTTTTGGAATTAAGTGTTACATTAAGAGAGAAGATGACATTGGTAAGTTTGATGCAAGAAGTGATGAAGGTATGTTTATTGGTTATTTATTAAAGGGTAAAACATACAGATATTTTAATTAGAGAACTAAGACTATTATTGAGAGTGAAAATGTTAGATTCTATGAGAAGTTTGGAATTCAAGAGAGAATACTTGATTATGATTCTAATGAAGAAACTAATCTGAAGGCTAACCAAGAGAATGTTGAGTTATTTTATGAAACTGAGACAGATTTGCAAAATGATTTTTAGATTATGGAACAAAGAGAAGAACCAGGGACTGATTCTAGAGTTGAAGTAAGAGTTGACATAGTGACACCTCATAAGAACCTAATAAAGAACCATCTTGTTGATCATATTATTGATAGCAAGGACAAAGGTGTAATGACAAGAAATAAGGTACAAAGAGAAGAACTATGTCTGATTTCTCAAGTAGAGCCTAACAGTACAGATGAAGCTAGTAAAGATGATGTTTGGATTCAAGCTATGAGAGAGGAGTTAGATTAGATTGAGAAGGATGATACATGGGAATTAGTTCCTAGACCGAAGGACAAAAACATTATAGGAACTAAATGTTTTTTCAGAAATAAGATGAATGAACAAGGTGATGTTGTGAGAAATAAAGCAAGACTAGTATGTAAAGGATATTCACGGCAAGAAGGTATTGATTATGAGGAAACATTTGTACCAGTTGCTAGAATAAAAGTAGTTATAATTTTTTTGGCTTATGCAGCTAACAAGAAATTCAAAGTGACTCAAATGGATGTGAAGTCAACACTTCTAAATAGAGAACTTGAAGAAGAAGTTTACATTGAGTGGCTTGAAGGTTTTCCTTTGACAAAAGAAGGAGATACGGTCTATAAATTAAAGAAATAATTATATGGTTTGAAATAAGCACCTAGAGCTTGGTATGCGAGGTTGGACAAATATTTAGCAAAATTGGGATTTGCTAAAGGTACTACAAATAGTAACTTGTATTTAAAAGAAATTGAGAATGATTTACTAATTATTGAAGTATTTGTGGATGATAAATATTTGGAGGAAATGATGAAGCAACTGAAGCATTTGCTAATGAAATGAAGGAGTTTGAGATGAGCATGATTGGTGAGATTAAGTATTTCTTAAGTTTGTAGATTGTGTAGAATAGTGAAGTTATTTTCTTATCACAAATTAAGTACTTGAAAGACTTGTTGAAAATATTTGGTTTAGAATTTTTTTAATTTGTTGGCACACCTATGGTAACTAGTAATAAGTTATCTAGAAAAGATGAGATGCCTACTATTGATTAGAACAAGTACATATCCATGATTGGAGGTTTACGATATTTGAAACATACAAGACCATACATAGCTGATGCAATTGACATTGTTGTGATATTTCAAGCTGATCCTAAAGAAGCACATTATGCATCAATAAATAAAATTTTCAAATATTTGAAGGGTACACTTGATTTTGGGTTTTGGTATGATAGATCAAATGAATTTACTCTATATACATATACTGATGTGGATTGCGCATGTAGTATGGATGACATAAAGAGTACAAGTGGTGGAGCATCTTTCTTAGGACGAAGATTGGTTTCTTGGCTAAGCAAGAAACAATATTGCATTTAACAAAGCACATCACAAGTAGAGTATGTAACATCAATAAATAATTGCAATCAGATTATGCAGATGAAGCAGATGTTGAAGGATATTAGAGTTGAGTTTATAGAGCCTATTGTCATACATTTTTATAACACAAGTACAATGAGCATGTCTAATAATCCTATGTTGCATTCTAAGACAAAACACATATCTATTAAGTATCATGTTTTCAGAGAGATCAGACTAGAGTATGTTAGCACAAAAGGAGAAAATAGAAATATATTTACAGAGCCTTTATCGAAGGATACATTTGATTATTTGAGATGTATGATTGGGGTTACACCTTTCCTACTTTAGAGTAGATGATGTAGAATTGCAATAATCCAGTGGTATAAAACACCATTGTTTATTTGGACTAGATGCTTATGTTTCCTCTATGGAGGAGTATATGTGTTTGAGATGAGTCATAAAGGACTCTTGGTAGCTATATTAAACAATATCTTTGGGTACTTGAGCTTGATGGAGAGATTTTTTTATAATAGATTGACATAATGATTCTTTTGTCATTGATGTTAATGGGGGAGAGAAGAACATAAAAACCATCTTATGATTATGGGTGAGAAGTTGTTTATGTTAATGGGAGAGAAATGTACTTAAAGAATGATTAACATTGATGGAAGTATATCAATGGGAGAGATATGTTTCTCTAAGAGATTGATTTGATTAACAAAGAGGATTTGAAAAGAAGACGACTACAACAGTGGAGCAGTTGCACTAGGGTGGTATGTTTGGTATTCTTGGAACTTAGATGTTTTTCATCTATGTTGCCATCAATTCCAAAGGGGGAGATTGCTAGCATGAATGCTGATGATATTACTATGGGGGAGTATCCTAGCATTATTGGAGCATGTGGGAGATTGCCAGTGAGATCATATGTTGCATTCATGTTAGTGTTTATCATTGATATCAATATACTAGTTATTTTGTAAAGACTAAAAAAGTAGCAGACAACCTTAAAGATGAGGTCAAGCACAGTTGAGTACATGTTCTACAAAGTGTCTTGATTCCATGGTTAAGAGGGCATTTAGAAAGTCAAAGACTAGTGACAACTATTTGAGATTTACATAAGACATAATTCTTGATAAGTGATTTATGGTAATTGGATTATATCTCCTAACAAGCATAGAATCTGGTGGTGCACAATTATACAGAGGTAGAAGACATCATGATGATGATGTCAGTGAGCGCACAAAGTTTGAGCTTGTATGTGTGAAGACTTGTGAAGATAGTGAGCCAACAGTGTTATGTAATTATGAAAAGATGTAATGTAACATGTATTATTCTATATTAATGAGGTCCTATTTTAATTTAAGTTGGGAAAGCCTCAAGGACAACTCTATGAATTAATATGAGGACTCAGTCTAAAGGAAAGTTGTTTTCCTTGTGATTGGATGTATGTATTGTATTGAAGTAAGCAAGTGAATTGTATGAGTGAATTATATGCAAGTAAGCGATCTAAGGGATTAGTGTGATGCAAGTTTGTAGATATTTTAGGATTAACCATAGAAAAAAATAATAATTACATGCAAATATAACCAATATCAAAAAATAATCAATCGCACAAGACACAAGGATTTAACGTGGTTCACCCAATCCCTAGGCTACATCCACCAACAAAAAGTCTAATATTATTATTATCCAGTGATTACAATATATAATTTCTTATTGCTCAATATTATTGGAAGAAGCTATAATATCATCATACATTATGAAATCGCTAACCTTAAGCTATTTTATACAATCTTTTTGCCACTTACAAAATTAGGGCTAGAATAAGTCATCCAATAGAAAAATAGCACCTGACACCTTTTACAATAATAGAGTCATTTTTGGCTTTGGGGGCATTGCCCTTAAAAACCATCATGGGGGCATTGCCCCTTGATCCTACTATATACTACAATATGGAGTGCACCTAGGGCACTACCCCAATACCCTACAAAGGGCACTGCCTCTTAACCCCCATAGTAATATTTTGGGGTAGGAAACCACATTGAACTTTGAGTTTGATAAGGCTCCACATCACAATAGGATATGGTATTGAGATCTAAGGAGTATTTGGTGTAGCTAAAGCACAATGAATGAGAAAAGTGATTATATTTGATAGAGCGTGCTAGTGATATTGTGCTAAAAGGAATAATATAGAGGCTAGTTGGACAGTGAGTTTAGTGGTATTACTCTTGAAGTTGTTTGGACAGTGGGTCCTTCTACCTTCATAACTCCTAACATTGTTAGAATCCCCTCACAAGGATTCAAAGTCTCCTAACAAGGACTAATATGTATTGAATGTACTTCATTAGCTCCTAATAGAATATATCCTCTTACAAAGAACTTATATATTAGTACATCATTTTTTGGGTACCATCCCGACCAGGGTTTTCCCTCTAATCAAGAGTTTTCCTAGATAACAAATCTAGTGTTATTGTGTGTGATTATCTTCTTATGGTTATTGCACTTGTTGATTATATGTTTTAGAATTAATAAAGATAAAAAAAGTTGTTTTGATTGCATAATTGATTTACCACCCTATCAATTATCTTGGTGCACTTTACTTTCTAACAATTTTGTGTTGGGGGTAGCCTCCCATGACTCCTTTAGGTTGGTGAGAGCTATAATATCACTCTATAAATATGCAAGTTACTTGTCTATTTTATCCACTAAATTTGTCAGTGGTTGTGCAATCTAGGCTTCTTTATCCTTGACATGATCTTTTAAGATCCCAATGATGGTGACATGAAACTTTGCAACTCAAGTAATGAAACTATCCTTCTATCCTCTTTTGTCCTAAATTTATTAACTGAGTACATGGTTTATTGTAGCTTTATGGCATGCTCTAATATTGATCCTAATAATGCATCATAAGTCTAGATGGCTTCACTAAGCTCATGGTAAACTTTCTCTCTCCTTTGTTTGTAGTCACTAGTGAAGGTGGATGACATGCATTACTTCTAGAATACTGGGGTGAAATATTTAAGACCTTCAAACATTTCATCTTTGAGCTTTGTCAGTTCCTCTTTCTTGTTTTGAATAAGACTAATGTGTTTCTCCATATATTTCACTTGAGCATTTTGTTCAATGACCTTTGTAATATTTCCAACCTTCTCATAGATATGATCAACAAGTTCTTTGATCTGAATGATTATATCAACATTTGGATTGTATGAGCCTTTGGGTACTATCTCACTAATGAGATCTCTCGACTTTACCAGTCTATTTTATCTTTTGTGCCTTTTATTGAATAGCTTTAACCTTTTTGTATTTTTCCACAAGCTTTGTATATTTATTTAGTTCCTTACCTTTTATCTCATCGTGATGTTTTTCATTTCATTTTATTCTTCCAAATATTGCTTTCTTTTCTAGTTCCTCTTCAACATCTTCTTTTATTAATTTTCCTTCATCCTCAGATGTGGATGATGAGGTCAGTTATTGTCTCCCTTTATGTTTTTTTGTTGTCTAACTCCTCTTCTAATTGTAACTTTCTTTTTCCTTTCTTAGGCTTCTTCACATTCCTTTTTCTTTTAGACATACTACTAGATGACCTTGACTCTATTTATGTCTTCTCTTTCTCCAACGACAATACTTATTCTTATCTTATCTCTAGCTCCACTACTAGAGTCTCTTGTCTTACCCATTTTCCATCCCTGTGTGTATGCTCTAGGGTTTCTATTGGAAGCTCCTTCTTAGGCATTTGTTACTTCTTAGGTGTGACTTATTTTTCAAGGACTTGATCTTTTTCTTCTTCTATTTCTCCTTTCTTTTCATTGGTCATGGTTTAACATAGTGATTTCCCTTTTTCTTGCTTTGTTTCCCTCTTTGGATGTGTTCCCATTTTAGTTACATCAATTATCACCAGAGAGTTTTCTCTCATTGATGAGTCTTCTTTTCTTTGAGCTTCCACCTCATGTTATTTTACCTATCTCTATTCATGTTTCTTTGGTTCTATGTCCAATTGGAGAGTTTTCTTTAGCCTGCCTTGTAGCATGTCCTTTTGTTCCCTTTTATGAGCTTTGTGACTCCTCAAATGTTGAAGCTTGTGTGATAGAAACACTTGGCTCTTTCTAACCTTTCTTCTCTATGGGGACCTATTCTACTGCTTTGGATCAACTTTCTTCTCTCTATTGGATTCCTCTTCACTCATAAGCTTTGTCCATAACTTCTTAGCATTCTAATATGCTTCTTTTCTCTAAAAATTGTACCAGGTCTACATTGTTACAAAATTGAAGACCTTCTTACATGATTCTACTAGTGCTACTCTTTCTTTATTAGTATAATTTAGTTCCATATTCTCTAAGAATCCATCCAACATTCCCTTACATTTAATGATTCCTTCTTTCCACCTCTCGGAAATTATTGTGTCTAGATTATTGGGCACTAGTGGTTTGATGTCTCCAAGTGATCTATTGAAGGTTCTCATACTTACTAGAACCACACAAACTATATTTTCCTTATTTGATTCATTGAATATTGAAAATCTAATCTTTAAAGTGTTGTAATTGTCATTGTGCATGATATCATTTGATATATATTTGAAATTAAGTTTCTTACCTTAGGAAATTTTAGAATTGCAATATTTTTTTCCATTTTATATACACCGTCTTCTAGTGTAGGTGATGCCTTATTTCCCTCTTTCTCTATCTTCTTTCTCTTGTAGGTTTCTACTGTTGGGGGTTTGATGGTGGTTGGGATGCTTCTCCTAGTGGCTTCTCTTGCTAGTTCAAATTTGGGTGAAGATTATTTTTTAGTCTCCTCCATTGTTAATGTTTGAGGACTTTCCTCAGCTTCACTAGTTTCCTCTACTTATTCTTACTCAACTTCCTCCATGTTAACTTGTTTGGAGGTCTAGCCTTTGTCCTTTCTCTTCAATCTTCTTCTCTCTGCAACTATCTCTAGTTTCTTCCTCTATTCTTTTGTATTACTTTTCTTGGAACAAACTTTTTTCTCTTTGGATCAATGGGCTTAGCAAGTAGACACTCAATATGAGTCATGGTTTATACTTTTTAAGCTTCATATGGTAGCTCTACCAACTAATGGGTTCATGGTTGAACCACTTGAACAATGCACATGACAGTGTTAGCAAGGAATGTACTACTCGCTTGTATTCTTC
This sequence comes from Cupressus sempervirens, assembly GCA_028749045.1. Taxonomy (NCBI): domain Eukaryota; kingdom Viridiplantae; phylum Streptophyta; class Pinopsida; order Cupressales; family Cupressaceae; genus Cupressus; species Cupressus sempervirens. Next base: position 275,878,893 of record CM053788.1, on the reverse strand, counting down.
TACCAATGTGAAAGGAATCATTTCCCTTTCATGCATCTCTAGTTGGAACTTCAAAGTATTCATCCAACAATTTAAGGCCTTTAATTCCCAACCTATTATACAATCTAGTGATTTGTGCAGTTATAGGGCTACTTCTCTTCCATTCAAACTTCCTAAATCTGGGGAATTCTTTTTTAAACTAAAAGAAAATACATATAAGTAAAGAGCCACATTTCAAAGGGTGCTTAATGTAATCCCTCTTTAATTTATGTAGATTTAACAACACTTGAATACGTAGTCAATTGCTCAAATCAAGTAGGGTTTGATCCTTTATGATCTAGTGTGCTCCATACACAACTTCACTTGGCACACTATTGTTTCTACTAGAGTTGTAGAGCCTATATACAATTACCATCATCATGTACCTTACCTCTAGATTGGTGATGTCCTTTACTGAACACATGTGTCTATCGTGATGAAATCCAGTCAAATTAGCCACTTCCTTTAGCAATTTAGTCTTTGTTGTCAGCACCTTTCCTATTCTGTTGATCCCTGTTACTCTTTAGATCACCTCCTTTGTGATCTTGTAGAGTTTGTCAAGCCAAATGTATTGATCATGCACTATTCTTAGCATGATTCGAACCAATTTTCTATGGAAGAAGTTTGGGATGTCCATGACATGGCATAGTATAGCTGCCTCTAGATGTTTGTGATGGGGCTTCAATACTCCATCTTTATAGACTGACTGATATAGCCCATGAATACCTTTGTCTCCCAACTCACACGTCTTCACCTTTAAATATTCACTCATGTTCTTAGTGAGTAGAACATTGCTTGGTAGCAAGGAAAGGACTCTTTTCATGTCCTTTCCATTGGCATTCATTAAAATAGGTGTAAAAACTAGTGGTTCACCGTCCTTTCCATCAACCAATTCTACGTCATACAATTCCTATATCATTATTCTTAATGAACTAATTTTCTACTTCACACATTAGCTTCTTTATATCTTGCTCTTAGTTCACCTTTCAACACTTACTCAGAGTCACACAATATTCTCATAATGATATTACACTAGATAGCTAGGTTTGTGTGAATATGAAAGCTTGATAGATTTCAAGTTTGCAAAGTGATAATCATCTTGTGATGTGCCTATTTATAGAGCCAAATAGTAACGTTGAGGTTCCAACATAAAAAAACCTTTTACCAACCTCTAACTCTACATAGTTAATCCTTTATGTTAAATCATCCAACAATCATGTTTTGGAGATGACTTGTCTTATCTTATAGGTAAAGAATTTTAGACTAGTGACTAGCTTCTATCTTTCTTTAGCTCCATGTTCAGTGATCTACTTGTTTAGACTAGGGAACTGGTGTTAGATTTTACTTGTTCACATAACCCCCTAAGCTTGGCTAGCTTAGTTTGATTTATAAATCTCGTAATTTGCCAAGAAATTTACAACCTCTATTGGTTTTACTTCAATTTATTTTGTGCTCTTCTTGGTCTAAGTCTTGGTAAAGTCCTTCCTAACATGCTCTTCGTCAATGATCTTCACCTTCCCTTTCTTTTCTTAAAGTTGTGACTTTTATTTGCTTCTTGTGCAATATTCTTTGGCAATATGACCTATCCTATGACATTTTTATCATGTCATATTGGTACTCCACCATGATCTGGTGTTTCTTGTTTGGCTTGTCCTTAGCTTGTAGTGCAATGGTGTTAGAAAGTAAAGTCCACTAATATAACTGGGGGGGGGGGGGGGGGGGGGGAGGGGTGGTGGGAATCAATTATATGCTTTAAATAACTTTTGTAAATGTTAACAATACTAAAATATGTAACCAAATAATATAATAATCATAGTATGATAACCATGCAAAGTGACACAAGATATGTTAATAAGGAAACCCTTGATCAGAGGGAAAACCTTGGTGGGAATAATACTCACAATGTGATGTATTAATATAAAAGTTTCTTGTGAAAGGATGTGACACTATTAGGAGTCAAATAAATACAATAAGTACATATAAGGCCTTTTTAGTAGCCTTTAAATCCTTTTTAGGAGATTCTAACCCTATAAGGAGTTGTTCCAACCCTGTTAGCAGCCGATAAAAAGTCAACTAAACCCACTATCCAAATTGCTTCAAAATTGTTCTCACTATATAATTCAAAATAATATATACAAGATAATGAAGGGACTAAAACATCAACTTATCTTTCCCATACATTTACTTTCAAGTTCCACAACATCACAAGCATCAACCATTGCTCTGACCTTAGCAAAATTTGCATCCAAATTCACATGACATCACATTGCATTATATATGACTGTCTATGACACCTTTACAACCAAAGAAACATCTTTTTTTTATACCAAGTCCTAATAACTAATTGAGTCATACTTGAGGCTTCCCTAATGTACAATGAATAATATAGGACCATCATAAGATATTACATTTAAGTTCCACACACTACAATACAAGTTACACCAATAATATAACACAATTGACCGTCAAGAAATAATTTGCACATTATCCTTCACAACTGTTCACAAACTGAAAATAAATTTTTTCCATCTCAAACATATCATCATGAACATGTCTGTAACCAAAATCCAATCCCGTTGAACAATCTTTAACTCCATCAAAAAGATACAACACAAACAACAATATACTGTTTCTTGTACACTCACATACAATTAGTCCTTTGCAAAAAATTTATAACCCACACATAACTCCATAATTCTTTCTACAAACATAGATATAACATCTATACATATCCAAAAACTGATTGCTAACCTTGCTAAATGTAACTCAACAACAATAAATTGCATTGAACAAAACTATCTCTACTACTCTGCTAGAACTATCTAGAAAGATGATATGTTGACATCAATGAAAAAGTAAATCATGAATACAACACATAAGCACTCAATCATATCCTAGAGCATACTATCAACCTCTCTAAGGAATTCATACCAATAATCTCCCTCTTTGGCATTTATGGCAACATATGATGAAAAATATCAATAATACCAAAATATATTCCTTCCTTATCTACTTTACTCAATCAACCAATATAATTAAGATACTCTCCCCTATACATGCTACTCCTTGATAAATGTATATATCTCCTATTAACATCAATTTGGAATATAAAAGGTGTATTTCATGTATATATCTTCCCCATTGACATTAATGACAAAGGTTCCAATATGCCAGCTCTCGAAGTTTAGTCATCTCCAATACAATCTGAAAAAGCTTACCAAGTGTCTAAAGAAACTAGTAGACAATGCTCATGAGTTCTCAAAAACTTTTCCCAAAAGTGACTACTCCCCCAAGGAAGCATCACTAATGTGCAACCTAGATGTAAGAATAAGTTCTAAATATATTGAACTGATGTAATCTTTCATCAACTACTTTGAATAAGGTTGGGGGATAACCCCAAACATGCCTCTCAAGTACTCAAATGTTTCCTTAGCCAAAAGTTTATTAAATATGTCTGCTATCTTCTCCTTTTAGCTAACATAGCCCAATTTGATTTCTTTCTCTACTACCTTCTCTCTCAAGAAATGATACTTTACTACAATGTTCTTAGTCTTTGAATGCAACACTAGATTCTTTAACATATTAATTGTGCTTGTGTTATCACTGTGAATGTGAATGATAATAGGTTCTATAATTTCAATACCAATATCTTCTAACATTTTCTTCATATGAGTAGTTTGATTACAATTGTTTATTGCTGCTGCATACTATGCTTCTATTATAGATTGTGATATGCAATTTTGTTTCTTACTTAGTCATGAAACCAATCTTCCTTCCAAAAAGAATACTCCACTTGTACTTTTTTGTTATCAATATTTCTTTCCCAATCTACTTTTGTATATTCACATTGTTAGGAATGGAAAGGAGTAACTAAGAGGGGAGGGGTGAATCAGTTACTACAAAAACAAATCCAAAAGACCTTTTAAGATGTGAGCATAATATAAAACCAATAACTTTCTATAACTTGGTTAACATTGAATATTCTATTGTAACTTGGTTAATGTTACCCATTTTTGCCTCCCGCCAAAATTTGAACTTTGAATGCAAACCCCACCCAACGGTCACCTTCCATTTTTAATATTATTTTTAATGTCATGGAAATACAAAAAAATTAAAACGATCAAAACCTTATAGTATTTCCTATATTCCCTAAGTTTGTTTCTACCGGTCTGCAACTTTTTGCATCGTCAGATCTTGTCTAGATCCACGGTGGGCGCTTTACCGCATTCTCCAAATGCATGACCTTTATACAATGTAGGGGAGTCCCTTTGTGACACATGGATCGGTGGGTCCATCTTCTTTGAGCCGCTGCAAATAGGGTGGACCGGGTGGTAGGGTGAGTTGGCAGTTTGATTGGTGCTCGCATTCCCCCATTTTGTCTTTTGTCAGGCTTTCTAAAAATGCGGGCATGCCCCTTTGTGAAACCTATCCCACGACCTCACATATTCTTGGTTGTACCTTTCACCATCAGATCTTCAAGGATCAATGGCTGGTGCATGCCCGCAATAAGGAGTTGCGAGGAAATTAAACATTGTGAGCATGCCCCTTTGTGACACATGGAATGGTGTGATGTCATGGGCCCGCTTTTCTCAGAAGGTAATGACAACTCATCTCCCATGGCAATTGTTAGGTGAGTTAGAGTACAACAAGGGCATCTCATTGGCCCATCTAGCTGACCAGGTATGCAGTTTTGCAAAGCTTTGATTGTCGTAGATTCAAACAAAATCAAGGGCTGGCGCTTTCTTGCAATATAAAGATGCAACGACCTTAAGTAATGTGGGCAAGTGCCTTGTTGCCATGTGTCCTTGTAGGACCAGGCTAGTTACATATGCTATGAGGTGATTGCAGGGTGGTGGTAGTTGTATGCTAGGGTGATGCTAGATGGAGCTAGGTCAGGCCAGGTCAGATGCTGAGTGTTTTGTGGGCCCCAAAATTTTGAAGGACAAGCGCAGTATATGGAGAATCTTCATGGTCGTTGATCCTATGGTGATCAATGATCGGGGCTTCCCCATAATAAGGAGTTGCAAGGAAATTAAACAATGCGAGAAAGTGCCCAAGCAACATGTGTCCCAGTAGGCCCGACCAAGGTATTAACAGTTAGTATTGACAATTGGGCTGGTGGTTATGTGATTGTCACAGTTAGGATTTTGAGGAGGTGGTACAATTAGTTAGTCAACTGCGTGTGGACTTTGCGGGGGTGGCAGAATGAAATAAACTAATTGGTCCATGTGGCCTATTTTGCTTGTAGAGTTCAGTTGACTGCTGATTTTTGCTGATTCACGGGCCAGAGACGAAGAGAGATCAAGTTTTCCTGCGCGATTTGATCCCTATGATGATTTCCAACCACCCTCGAATGAATGCTAATCCTAGAAGAACACTCCAGCTTCCTAGTTTATCTATCTACCTTGGTTAGAATGGTTCAATGATGTCATTTTTGTCTTCTCAGGGCCTTGTTCCAACAAAGATCATATATCATTACATCTGGATCTGTGCTTAGATCAGATTTTCTTCAGATCTCCATGATTATTCTCTAAAGGGCTTAATGGTAGTAGTTGTGGAGTAATTTTGGTTGGAAAGTATCTTAGTTATGCTTGAGCTATAAAGGCAAATTTTGTAGATTTTGTAAAGATGGACTTTTCTCTGACTTCTCTGATATTGCTCTGCAATTTCATGTGTAAATTCCCTTTGCTTCTAAACTATATGGTATTCTTCCTTATTTCCTTCAGCCATTGATGTAAAGTGCAAGAACTATTTGCCTCTCATTGGTGTATTGTAGAGATCTGCAATCTTGAATGACTGTATCTTTTTTGACCTATGAATGGTATGTAAGTGAATCCTCTCTTTCCTTGTGTCATTCATTTGGGTTTTCTAATCTACATGTGATTGTTAGATTAAAGCAAATCTGAATGTGTATATCTTTTGGTGTCATGATGGTTCAATAGTGCATGTACGGGTAGAGATTGGTTTGAACATTCTATTTTGGTGCATCACCTCCTTAGTTTAGAATAGGTAGATTTTCTTTTCATGCATCCCTTCTCCCGTTTCCTCTCCAAGAGTAGTTAGGTGCACCCTGATAGTAAAGAAAGCCGACCTTCTCCAGAGACTCAACCTCACAGTTCAAGTCCCACAGCTTGGAGGTTGTTTCCATGTTTCACAAGGTTATCCTTAGGTAAAAACTTTGGACAAGGGTGCAAACCTTTGTGACAACAGTTAATACTGAACATATTACTATCACTCGGTTAGCATAAAGATCTTAAGATATTAATGTGATTACCTTCATTAACTTAGATGTAGACACATAAAGAAAATAACATGAGCACAAGAGACACCAAGTTTTAACATGGAAACCCAATTTGGGAAAACCACCAATTGCAACTAGTTACTATTTTTCACTCTTTTGAAGTTGGCCCTATTAGGAGCCAACCCTATTAAAGGTTACAAAACACATTGTTAGGTGTGACCCTATTAAAGGATTTAATTCACCCTATTAGGAGTGGCCTTATTAGAGGTCTTTAGACACTTCAATCTAGAAATGCCACCTTGTTAGAGGATTTACAAAAAAAAACTATTAGGCTAACTCTGTTAAGAGATTTGATTCATTGCTACAATTATTAGAGAGTAACAATGGCTTGACCTGATTGCTGATGCAATTGAATTTGCTGATTCAGATCTTACTTCTGGCTTGATTACTTGATGCTTCTTGATCAAAATGATCTTTGCAGACCAGTCAACTCAGATGCTCTACCCTTTACAAATATCCTTCAAACTCACTTCCTTAATTCATCTTCTTCAATTCCATTTTTTAATCCTCAACTTGACCTTTCATATATATGATTTACCTTGTCAAGTCGACTTGAATATTCTTTTAATCAATAAATCTACCAAACACAATATATTTATAGTTAGCGAATACAAGATTTAGTACTTGGTCAATACTAAGAATTCCTTCATTAAATAAACAACTCAGCCAATATTGACTTCATGCTAACTTTCCTTTGGTAACCAAGTGAACTCGGTCAATACTAGATTTGCTTCATTAACCAACTATGCTCGGTTAAAACTATCTCTGCACTTGGTTGTCACTGAATGCTCGACATACATAGGAGACTACCTTTGATGCTTGAGTAAGCTTGGCTATCACTAATTTTTTGGTAAGGATTGACATTTTGTGCAACATCAAATACAACATACAATTGCATAATTATTTTCAACAGTCTCCCTCTTTGGCATTGATGGCAACACAACATGTCATAATATAAAGAAATTTTTATATCAAAACAAAAGTAAGGATAATATCCTTAGTTTCCTTTTGATTCTCATCCATGTGAACTCCCTCTGGAATGATTTTCTTTGACATGAATTTGCTAAAGACAACAAACTCTCCCTTTCTACAAAATTTTTCTAATATGATAACAAACTCTCCCTCTTTGACATCTCATGCCAAAGACAATAATCAATGTATTTTCCATGTACTCAATGTACTGATTCATATGTAATCTACTCTAACAATACTGCATCAACTTGTTTGATCTTCAAAAATGCTTAGTTGATGCACCACTAAAATATGATTAGTGAGCTTCAGATAGGGGAATAGCCCCTAGCTTCATCTTAGATTAAAAAATGCATCCTTAGGTAATGAATTGGTGAATATGTCTACAACTTGTTCTTTTGTATTCACATATTTTAATCTCACCTCTTTTTCTTGCACTAATTCCCTTAGAAAATGATATTTTATTGCAATGTTCTTTGTCTTGGTATGCATCATTGGGTTCTTGTATATATTAGTTGTATTGGTGTTATCATATAAGATAACTATTGGATCCTTGATTTCTTCCTTCATACCTGATAACAGTTGTTTGAACCAAATGATGTTGGAACAATTAACTATTGCTGCAACATATTCTACATTTGCTGTAGACTGAAAGATGCAATTTTGTTTCTTGCTTGTCCAAGACACTAGCCTCTTTCCAGCAAAGAATACTCCACCACTAGTGCTTTTCCTGTCATTAATACTTCCTGCCTAGTCAACATCAATAGAGGCTTTCAATTCAAAGTTACCTCCTTTCTTATAACACAAACCGTAATCTTCAGTACCTTTTAAATACCTCATAATTCTTTTTATTGCCATCATATGATTTTCCTTTGCATTAGCAGAGAATCTTTCCACCATACCAACTGTTAATGCAATATCAAGTCTTGTATGTACCACACACTAAAGTTTTCTGATCATTGATTTGTATGTAGTCTGATCTACCTCTTTGGAACCATCATTTTCGAAAAGCTTATGTCTAGTAGACATAGATGTTCCAACTGGTTTGGAATCTTTCATTCCAAATTTCTTCAATATCTCCTTGATGTACTTTGATTGAGTAATATAGATACTATAATCACCTAAAAATGGTCATCTAGACTATTAGCCCCCTCCTCATCATTTTGGCTAGTTTAATTAGTCATTTATCTAGACCAAATTGCTAATAATCAATTAATTTGATTATAACCTAAGTTTGACTATGCTATCCTAAGTTGATTATTTGATTAAAAGAACATGTCCCCTTTTAATTAAATAAAAGACCCCATTCTTCTAACCCACTTAGAGTGCACACATAAAGTCCTTTTTCTATTTTTCAAATGAAAAGGAAAGGCTTTGTGATTTTTCTCTTATATGGGGAATCAACTTCTATTTTATTGGTTGACTTACTTGTACAAATGGATCACTCCTATCTTTGAACTCCACAATTGATCTTCTATCATCTTAACCTTGATCTCTGCCATTCATATGACTTTAAAAGAGAGAGAGCTTTCCCAAAAAACCCCATTCTTCTAACCCACTTAGAGTGCACACATAAAGTCTTTTTTATATTTTTCAAATGAAAAGGAAAGGCTTTGTGATTTTTCTCTTATATGGGGAATCAACTTCTATTTTATTGGTTGACTTACTTGTACAAATGGATCACTCCTATCTTTGAACTCCATAGTTGATCTTCTATCATCTTAACCTTGATCTCTACCATTCATATGACTTTAAAAGAGAGAGATATTTCCCCCTCAAATGATCCATCCACCTTTTGAATATTATTATGCTACAGGTTTTCTAATAGGTTTCTTTGGAGCTTTGTGGAGAACTTCTATTTTCTTGTCTTCATTCTCTCATTCCATCACATTCTAGCTTAATATCATGTTGCATGTCAATTTACTTTCCCTTTTGCAATGATTTATCTCACATAGCTTAATTAGGTTGGTTGTAATACTTTCATTTTGTTTACGTAGCTGCACTTTGCATTTCATCTAGCTTACTTCACATTTGCACTGCATTATTGAGGCATCTTTTCTAGACATTTACATTCTTGCATGTTGTCTCTAATAGAACCTCCCATTACATGGTTTACTAGAAAGAAGAGCATTCATAAGGCTCAGATGAGAGCCCTCATATTTGAATCATACTCTCTTGGACTTCATGGATAGGGAGCTCTAAGCTGACATTCAAGCATTTCAAACTCAAGGGATCACTTAGATATAATAGTTTAGAGTGTGACACTTTCTTAGTGTATAGATACCATCTTTCTTCTATTGAATTTGTAAGCCAATAAATAATTTAATCTCTCCAAACATTGAAGTTTCAAATTCTTTACTCATTTCCTCATAAAAAGATTTGCATAAATTATAATGTCCAGTGAATAATGTATCATCTACAAAGATTTCTGCCAACACCATCTTCTTATCTAGTCCTTGCTTGATGTATAGGATTATGTTATCGTTTATCCTTTGAAAACCAATCTTTACGAGATGACTGTGCAATCTTTTATACCAGGCTCTAGGGGTTTTTTTTGACACAATATAAAGCTTTGTGTAGTCTACAAAATTTATCCCTTTTTTTGGGATCTATGAAACCTTCAGGTTGTTTAATGTAGACTTCTTCTTTTGGGATTCCATTCAAGAAAGCTGACTTTACATCCATCTGTTATACTTTGAATCCTTTATGTGAAACACAATCAAGTAGTGTTCTAACACCTTCTAGTCTTGCAATAGGAGCAAAAATCTCCCCATAATCAATACCTTCTTCTTGAGTATAACCTTTGTATGCTAATCTTGCTTTATTTCTTGAAACTTCTCCATTTTCATTCAACTTATTTTTGAATACCCATTTTTTGCCAATTACAAATTTGTCCTTGGGTCTAGAAACAAAAGTCCAAGTTTTGTTCATTTCAATCTAATTAATCTCTTCATTCATTGCGTCAATCCAACTTTCATTGTCTAATACATCTTTAATAGTTCTAGGTTCAAACTTAGTATGCAAATATGTACCCTTTAATTTGTTCATTGTTATTGTGCCTTTTGATTGATCTCCAATGATTTTCTGAAGTGCATGATGCCTTTTGACATATCTACCTAGTATAGGTATCTTATCCTTGGATTTAGAGCTTGTTTCATTTTGTTCATCATGTTCAAAATCATGCTCGAGTCCCAATGTCTATAACTCAAGTCTATCAGACTATGACTTGATTTGCACTTGCTAAACCTTGGGTCCTTGAATGCAACTCAGGTTGAATTGGAGATTTAGGGGACTCGGGTGGTGAAGACTTCTAATTTCCAAATGCATTTTCTTGAATATCAGGTTCAAAGTAGATAAAGTTTATGTAGTTTTAGATTCTTTTCTGCTTTTTTCTTCACTCTTTTTTGCAAACTCATCAATTTTTACATGTGCGCTTTATATGACTTTGTGAGTATAAAGATTCAGACATTTATATGCTTTGCTCTTGTTGGAGTATACCAAGAATATTCCTTCATCACTTTTCACATCAAATTTTCCTTTCTTGGAATCTTTCAAGATATAACATTTTCTTCCAAATACTTTGAAATAAAAAACATTAGGTTTATAGTCATACCATAATTCATAAGGTTTTTGATTGAAGTCCTTCTTTAGTTGAACTCAGTTTAAGGTATAAACTACTATGCTGATTGCTTCCTTCGAGTATTTGATTGCAACATTTTTAATTATCATCAGTGTTCTTGCACAATCCATAATGGATCTATATCTTCTTTTTGCTATGCCATTCTGTTGAGGTATACTAGGTGTAGATACCTATCTTTTGATTCCTCTTTCATTACATAATTCATTGAATTCATTTGAGAAGAATTCTCCTCCTCTATCTATCCTTAGACACTTTAGTTTCTTTCCTATTTCTTTCTCCACTCTAGCCAGATACCACTTGAATTTTTGAATGGATTCAGATTTATCTTTTAGGTACATAACTATCATCATCTTGGAATAATCATCAAAAAATAAAATAAAGTACTTATCTCCATAGTATCTTTCTATGCCAATGGGTCTACAAAGATCTATATGAACTAGCTCTAGAACTTCTTCAAAGTGATAGTTCTTGCTTCTGAAACTTTTCTTTCCCATTTTTCTAATTTGAAATTTTTTCGCACATGCCCATACTAGGTTTCTTTAGATTAGGAAAGCCTCTTATTCTTCTATTATTGCTTATGTTGACTAGGTTATCAAAATTCACATGACACCACCTTTTATGCCATAGCCAAATTTCCTCTAATTGAGCTAGGAAACATGAAATTTTAGTTAGATCTAGATAGAATAGATTACCTTTTGTTTGATTGCCAGTCCCAACTAGATTTCCTTTCCCATCCAATAGCTTAGCCTTTCCATTCATGAACTCTACCTTGAATGCAATGTTGTTCAACTGTGCCACACTAAGTAGATTATGTTTTAGTCCTTCAACCCAGTAAGCATTTTCACACTTGAGTTCATTATTCAATGTAATGCAACCTTTTCCTTTTACATAACAAGTTTCATCATTTCCAAATCTAACACTCCGACCATCATAGTGTTCCAAGTGCTCAAATTTAGATTTATCACCAATCATGTGGTGAGAACAACCACTATCAATAATCCATGTGTCTCTTTTGCTAATATGAGAAATGAGGGCCATCTTATCATTTTCATCATCTGATTAATCTTTTATAGCAATGTAAACCATTTCATCTTCATCACTACTATTAGAGTCTTGCAACAAGATTTCTTACCTTTATCCGTGTAGTCTTTGTAGCTTTAAAAATATTTCTTGCCTTTAAACTTGTCATTATTATTTTCTTCTTTTCCTTCTTTGTTTGGACACCTTGCAGCAATGTGACCAACTTCTTCACAAGAAAAATAGATTAGAGGTATTCTACCTTTGTACTTTCCTTTGCCTTTAGGGAATCTTCTTCCAAGTAGGGCTTCAATGACTTTAGGGTCATCATTAGAATTTTCTTCATCTTCACTATTAGAACTTTTTCTTTTAGATTTTCCACCTTTCTTCTTGAGTGATAGTTTATCTTGAAATGCAGACTCAATGCTACAAGAGTTAGGAACATAGTTATCAAAGTTATCTAACTCAAAGGTTGTCAACCTTCCCAATAGTGCATCCAAAGTTATATCATTTTTAGGATCACATCTCATCTCTTGAATAGATAACACTCTAATTGCATTAAAAAAAGAGAGAGTTGTGAGTACCTTGCTAACTACTACTTGTACACTCAAAAGTGTCCCACTCTAAACCCTTCTATCTAAACGATTCCATGAGTTTGAAGTGTTTGGATGCTGGCTTAGAGCTCCCTATCCACAGAGTGCAAGAGTGTGTATTTCAAGTTCAAGGGCTCTCAGCTAAGCCTTAGGAATACTCTTCTCGCTAGTAAATCATGCAATGGGAGGTTCCAAAGACAAGATGCAAGAATGCAAATGTCTCAAGGAGTTCCTCAAGAATGCAATGCAAGTATGAAAACTAAGCTAAGATGATAATGCAAAATGCAGCTATGCTAAAACATGTATGAGAGTGTTACAATCCAACTATTAGACTATATGATTTAAGCTACATGTAAAAATGAAAGCTAAGCTAAGCTATAATGCCATGGATGAGAGAATGTAGACAAGAAAGAGAAGTTCTCCACAAAGCTCCAAAGAAACCTGTTAGAAAACTTGCAACATTACAATACTCAAAAGATGGATGCTTTGAGGGGGAAAGCTCTCTCCTTTTAAATTCATATAGATGGTAGAGATCAGGATGAAGATGGTGGATGATCAACGGTGGAATTTGAAAAGAGGAGTGATCCATGTGCACACACAAGTCAACCAATAGAATATAAGTTGACTTGTCATATAAGACAAAAGTCACAAAGCCTTTTTTTTTAATTGCAAAATAGAAAAAGGACTTTATGTGTGCACTTTAAGTAGGTTAGAAGAATGGGGTCTTTTATTTAATTAAAAGGGGACATGTTCTTTTAATCAAATAATGAACTTAGGATAGCATAGTCAAACTATAGGTTATAATCGAATAAATTGATTATTAGCAATTTGGTTTAGGTAAATGATTAAATTAATTTAGCCAAAATGTTGAAAAGGGGGCTAATAGTCTAGATGACCATTTTTAGGTGATTACACTACTACATCATCTATTTTCCCTCTTGAGGCTCTGATTGCACTTACACTTGCTTTGATCTTTCATTGTATTATGCAATATTTTTATCTTCTCTCATCTTCATATGATCAAATTGACCTCTTAGAAATTTTTCCTTAGCTCTCTTTACATTTTCATCTCCTCCATAGATATCTTTCACCTTGTTCCACATTTAATGAGTGGTAGGACAATCTTTGACTTCATCAATTTTGACATAATTGAGAGTAGAGGCAATGGCAATCATCATTATGTTGTAATTATTCTTTTCCACAATTTGATCCATAGACAAAGGTCCAATAGGTGCCACATATTTTTTATCTAGATATTTTAGGCTTGTGTCTCCAATGGTTGCCAAATGTAGCTTCAAGAGTTCCTACCATGCTTGGAAGTTATCTCTATTTAGTTTAGGAATCTCCCTTTTGTAAGACATCTTGATCTTTATCTTAGGTCCTTGAAACCTTATCCGTAAGAACCAAATGCTCTAAGAGTAATTATTGGAAATGGAAATGAGTAATTGAGAGCGAGGGGTGAATTAGTTATTACAAAAACAAATCCAAAAGTTCCTTTAAGATGTCAACAGAATATAAAATCAATAACTTGTTGTAACTTAGTTAACACTAAATATTTTGTTGTAACTTGGTTAACACTGAATATATTACTATCACTCGTTTAGCACAATTTTTTTAAGATATTAATGTGATTACCTTTATTAACTTAGTTGTAGATACATTAAAAAAAAAATGAACACAAGAGACACCAAGATTTAACATGGAAAACTAATTTGGGAAAGCCACCAATTGCAACTAGTTACTATTTTTCACTCTTCTAAAGTGAGCCTTGTTAGGAGCCAACCCTATTAAAGGTTAAAAAACACACTATTAGGTGTGACCTTATTAAAGGATTTAAGTCACACTATTAAGAGTGACCTTTCTAGAGGTCTTTAGACACTTCAATCTAGAAATGCCACCTTGTTAGAGGATTTACATAAAATAAATGTTAGGCTAACTCTATTAAGAGATTCGATTCACTGCTACAATTATTAGAGAGTAACAATGACTTGACCTGATTGCTAATGCAACTAACTTTTTTGATTTAGATATCAGTGTTGGCTTGATTACTTGATCCTCCTTGATGATAATGTTCTTTGCATCTCGATCAAATCGGATGCTCTGTCCTTTACATATATCCTTCAAACTCACTTCCTTGATTCATCTTCTTCAATTCCATTTTTCAATCCTCAACTTGACCTTTCATATATATGATTTACTTTGTTAAGTCACCTTAGATATTCTTTTAATCAATAAATTTTTCAAACATAATGCTGAAAATACAATAGGGAAGTAAACTCTAAGAGGGGGGGTGAATCAACACTTAAAACTTTCAAACTCAAAATCATTCACCACACATCCATCTCATAATCTATGCATATAAATTGAAATACCAAATTAAGCATATACATTCATCACATGAAAGTAAGACATTTAACACATGTATGACACAAGATATTTGGATACCTAGAAACCGTCTAAGGAGAAGGTAAAATTGGGGTGGGGATGACACCCACAAATCTTCACTACTACAATAATCAAGTGTATCCAACAAAGGTTACAATGTTTTGATCATGAAACATGATCTACCTATGAAAGGTTTTCCCTATTAAAGGATTACAAGATTGTTAGATCTTACCCTGTTAAAGTATTTCAACACCTTTTTAGAAGTGTGCTTGTTAAAAGAACTGTAACTTACAATGAAGTAAGTACCTTGTTAAAGGATTTACAACAACCCATCAAGACTACTATGTTAAGATATTTAACTGATTCACCTATTAGAATGTCTCAAAAAGGATCCTTTGGTTAACACTCTATTGCTTGATGTTAGATCACCTCTTTTTTGATGTGTACTTGATCCTTCCTAATCAAATGTATCTCTATTGTCTTCTAATTCCTTTGCTTTGTTCTCCTTGAACTGATTTTGCAATATATCTCAAATCATAACTCCTTAGTCACCATGAATTCTCTTTTTATGCATGTAAACTTCTCTCCTTTCTTCTTACCCATTCATAAAAATTTTACGGTTTATTCTCCTTAAGAAGACCTAGGTGACTTAGGGTTAGGTATTAATCAACGATAGTGATTTAGCCATATTGCCACCTAATCCTTCCCTTTTTCTGATTGGATGCATGTAATGCATAAGGATTCATAATGAAGATTCTTTCTTATCATCTAAGATCATAAAACAATCCTTAAGTCGGCCCAAAAATAGTTAACATGTAAGTTTGTGTCATTACAGACATCTATGTCAAAAATGTATAACTCAGCACTTGAAGTCCTTGATGCTCAGCATCAACTACAACTTCAATGCTATAACTCAGCCTATGAATGAATCGACATTCATTGATTACTCATCATTTGTATAACTCAGCACATACTATCTACTCGATACTTGAGTGACTCATCACTTTCTAGTTACTTGGCACATACTAAATATCCTTTGCTTGTCATATACTATCTGACAACTGATGCTCGACATGTATTACTTGTTCGACATGAACTAAGTAAATGACTTGAGTATATTGTCACTCATATTTCAAAACCAATATGATATTAACACACAACATATTGATAGTTGACTAATGTAGGATTGAATACTTGGTCGATACTAAGAATTCCTTTGTTAACCAACCCAACTCGATCAATACTGACTTCATGCTAACTTTCCTTCAGTAACCAAGTGAACTCAGTCAATAATGGATTTGTTTCATTAACCAATTATGCTTGGTCAAACTTGGTCATTGCTGAACGCTCGACATACACAAGAGACTACCTTTGATGCCCGAGTAAGTTAGACTATCATTTATTTCTCCATAAGGCTTGACATTTTGTGTAACATCAAAGACAACATACAATTGCATAATTGTTTTCAACACACATAAGATAAAGTCATGTAATCTATTATACCATAAGCCATAATATGATGTGCCCTTCAAATATCTGAATATCCTCTTCACTACTACCAAATGTGTCTCTTTAGGATCTGCTTGGAATCTTTCCACAATTCCAATTGCGTAAGCTATATCTAGTTTTGTATGAGGCAAATACTATAATCCTTCTATCATAGATCTATATCTTGTTTGTTTAGTACTAGGAGATTCATCCTTACTTGATAATTTACAGCTTGTAACTATAGGTGTTCTAATTGGTTTACAATTTTCCAAACCAAAATTTGTCAACAAATCCTTAAGATATTTTGTTTGTAATATGAAAATTTCATCCTCATTCTGAGTTATTTGCAGTCCTAAGAAATAATTCATTTCACCAATCATAATCTTCTCAAATTCATTCTTCATTTCTTATAAAAATTTCTTAGTAGATTCATCACTTCCTCCAAGAATAATGTCATCAACATATACAACAATAATCAGCAATCCATCTTTACTCTTCCTTGAGTACATGTTACTATCTACATTACCTTTCTTAAATCCTAAATTTTGTAAATAATTATCCAATCTTGCATAACAAGCTCTAGGTGCTTGATTTAATCTACACACTACTTTCTTCAATATGTAAACCATGTCATTGTCTTTTTTTAGGGGAAATCCACCAGTTTGTTCAATGTAAACTTCTTCCTCAAGCTTGCCACTAAGAAAAGCTAAATTAACATCTATCTAATAAACCTTAAAATTCTTGTTAGTTGCATATGCAAAAAATGTTAATATTTCTTCAACTCTAGAAACAAGGGAAAAAGTTAACTCAAAATCAATACCTCCTTGTTGTGAATAACCTTTGCATTCTAACCTCACGTTGTTTCTTACCAATTCTCCTTGTTCATTCATCTTGTTTTTTAATACCCATTTAGTTCCAACAACATTATTATCTTTAGGTCTTCTTATGCTTTTTTCTTTTCGATCTTCTCAAGTTCCTCTTTCATAGCCTTTATTCAAGATTTATGTTTACAAGCTTCTTCTATAGTCTTAGGTTAAACTTGAGATATCAAACATAATTTTTCACTCACCTTATTTCTTGTCATCACTCCTTTGTTTGCACTTCCAATGATCAAGTAGAGAAAACTTGTTTGATACTCTTGTCCTTTCTAGTGTACTTTGTAGTGACTAGTTAGAATGAGCCTTAGATATACATTCTCTGGATTTGTACCCATACTTTTTATAATAGTAATAATAGTCTTTTATTCTCACCTCATTAGCATGAACTTTGCACTGGTGTGCACCATGTCTATACCGGTGGTAGGTGTTGCAGTAACCATCATGGGCATATAGAATACAGAGCACTAATTTCTTATGCCAACAAACATTTGACATATGTCCTACTTTACCACAATAGTAATAGGGAGGTTTGTTGTATTTCTTACCTTTTGATGATGTTCTCCCATTCTTCTTTAGGTTTGTGTCTTTCATTCTTGATGACTCTCCTTTCTCTATTTTGTTGATTCTTTCAAATCCTAAACTGATTGAGCTGTTGGTCTTCCTTTAAGCTTTGAGTTACTCTTCCAACTTCTTGGAGCTTTCTTTAGACTTCATCAATCTCTCATTATTTTATTTTGTGCTCTTTAATTCATCAGCTAACTAGTATACTTGCTCTTCCAATTATTTGCATTCTTCAGTAAGAATCTTCATCTACTTCATTTTGTCATGATACTATTCATGCAAAAAATTGTTTTCTTGTTTGATGTACTAGTGTTCTTCTTCCATCATGGTCATTTCTTCTTCCTTTTCTCTCAATGATTCCTCAACTTGTTGTCTTGCTTCTTGGGTTATTCTTAGTTCCTCAGTGGCTTGATCTATAACCAGAATGACATTATCTTTCTCGTCTCAAGCTTTACTTATTCTTACCACTTCTTGCTCTTGTTCCTTCTACATCAGTTTTATCCTTTTGGTTAGCTTCTCATTTTCAACCATGAGATCTCATATAGCTTTTTCAGATTCCTTGGGTCTACTGTTCTCCTCTAACTATTATATTAGTACTTGACTTTTTCTTTTCTTCTTCAGGAGTTTATTTCTCTTGTCTAGTGGCTCTCTCAACTTTTCCTTCAAGTTCTCAATAGTGTCAAAAGGTTCATCAAGTTGTCTCTATAGTCTATAGGATTCCATATGATCTTTCATTTATTTTTTAAGCTCTTCACTATTAGGGCCCAAGCTTTGATACCAGTTATTGGTCCCAACTAGTACTGAGAGGTGGGGTAAATCAATACAATCATTTAGACTTGTCACCACGACTACTTTACTCACTTTTCTAACTACCAATTCTTTAACCAACAAAATGATGATAAAAGTTACACAATAAAACCATGCAAGATCACATAACAGAACATACATCAATGACACAAGTATTTATCCGTGGAAACCCTTGATGTGAGGATGAAAACCATGATGAGAGTAATATACCCACTAGCCTTACCTTGTAAGTGAAATGGAGCCATGTTAAAGGATACAACAGTTCTTTCTAAGAACACATCATATTAGAAATATATACAATCTATTAGGATTACATAAGCCTACTAAGGCTACCATGTTAGAGAATTTAATACCTCTTTCTAAGAGATACCTTGCTAGAGGATTTCAAAGACTTACATACAAGTCTCCCATGTTAAAGGCTTGCAATAGTTATAATGATGAGAAAAAACATTAAGGTGTAGATCTAAAGTGTGGTAGGCCTTGCCCTATAGATCATTTGTGTTTACCTTGAATATTTCTTCATATTCTCTTTCTATTGTGGCTTGCCCTTGTGAATTATCCTCATTTACTTCTTCCTCTTTTGTGCTTCTATCGATCTATTTCTTTTCTCTCTAATTTATCTCTTTGTTCTTCATTGTTCTCTTTGCAGTTACACTCTTCAACACTAGCAACAACAATAATAACTTCAGAATGAAGTTTGTACAATATATGCACTATTTTCATCTGGGAACCAAAACCCTAAAATATCCTGCTTAAATCTTGAATTCAAAATTTGAATTTCATAAACTAGCTTCTCACAGAATACTGTGACTACCTATACATATGTGCCTATTCACATAGGTCTGTCTATCTTCCTACGTGTCTACATCTAGACTCTTGTCCTTGTGTCCTTCCCTTATGCAATCATGCATGCATGTCACATCATACACATCTACATCCTTTTATCTTGTGACATCCTTTATGAGTCTTCTCGAATGATTTGTGTTCTACTATCTTTTGTGCATGTTTGTTAGTCATAGTCTTGACTATACCATTCTCCTTATCTTCACTGGTGTGCTAGTTTATTAGTAGTTGCATTATCTTTTAATACTTCATTCTTTATCAACCAATTGCCAATCAATGAAAATACTTCAAGTCTTTATGATGCAAAGTATTACTCATTACCTTTTTCCTGATGAAATGTGATGCATATGATGCATGCAAATGGATAATAGGGCAGAAGGAGTTGATGGATGACAAACAGTTTGGTTTGATTTGTAGGTGGTATAACTAGCACAAAACCATACATACAAAAACTACAATCCCTCTCCCTCGCAATTGAAATTTAAAAATAATGTTTGAATCTCTTGCTCAACATAAATTCAAAATATTTATTTTAAAAGTAATCTATTTCATTTCTATATTGGGCATGTGTGGGTTTGAGAAAGAAGAAGCATCATTACAAGATATTCAAGCATCCATTTGTGTAAGATTTTCACATATATTCTTATTGATCTAGTTTATAAGTAAGTGGGTATTTAAGATCATACTCAAAATAGAGTTTCAAATAAATCTTATCAAGCAAAGAAATTAGTAGGTGAAATGAAAAATTCTTGAATTTGTCCTTTAAAAAAACTTGTATAATCTTCTTTGTGATAGATAGAAAGGGGGGTGCCTCAAGATAAGAAGGCAAATATTGATTTCATTACTATGCACAACAAGAAGAGGGGAGAATCTAGCCATTCAATTGCCATTTGCAAGAAAATACCACATGGAGGTTGTTACACTACTATGTTGTCTCATAAGTTAAATGTACAATGTGCTTTCATAAGTTTTAACACTATCCTTGGTCTTTTTAATTGGTAAGTGGTTATTCTATGCAAGTTTTGAGATGGCTATACATTCTCAACAATGTATTCAAATGTATTCTTAGGAATCAAAAATAAGTATGTTGGTGAAAATATAGGGAGATGGTAATTTATATGATAATATATTACTTTAGGTAATGATTTGCCTACTTTGTTTCTTATTGAGTACTAAGTGGGTGCAAGAAGTTGGGTTCACATTCGACAAAATTTTTAAGGACGAAAAAATGTCACTAGAAATAGGCACCCAATTTGCTTCAAATGCCTAACCCATGAAAAAAGAAAATGAGTGCACCTAAACGGGTGCCTGATATTTATGAAATAGGCATTAGATTCCTAACTTGGTATTTATTTATTTTTTCAACCATTTTCTATTTCATTTTTACACTATATAAAATTGGCTAGCGATTTCAAGTTTATAGGTGTCCACTTTTACCTTTGCCAACAATCCCCTTAGTCACATTTTTCCACATTCCAAGAACATGCATTTAATTTTTATATATTATTATTCATTTTTGTTTTTTTTTTCTCCAAAAAAAGTAGTTTATTATTTAGCCGATAGGCTATTTGTGGGAACTTTGTTCCCATAATTTGAAATTTCGACGGAAGAGTTGTCTATTGGCTGGAAAATTGTAAATCCTTCTCGTTAATTATTTACCAATTAGTTTTTATCTCACTCAACTTTTAACTCTTGTTTTGATATTTATTGATTGTTATCTCCACTTAGCTATTGTTTTTATTTTTCTATTTATTTAAAAAATAATTACTTGTTATCTCCACACTAGCTCATTAGCTCATGTTGTGATCTTTATTTTTTAACTTTTAATTTTTAAAATTTATTTAGATTTTAGTTTTTAAATTATTTTTTATATTAGTTTAGTTTTTTCTTTGATTTTTTTTTTTTGAGAACAATGACAATGCCACTTGATATATATATATATCTTTAAATATTATTTTTTGGTTTCTATAATTTATTTAGTCAATAGAATATTTATTAGAGACGTTGCTATTTTTTCATATTGGTTTTTTGTATTTCTCTTATTTATTTTTCATAATAGATTTTTTGATGGGGTTTTTTAAATGATTATTTTTTCATATTTGATAAATTGAATTTGAATAAATAATATTTATTAATCTATTTATAAGATTTTAGTAGATATTATATTATTTAAATTGAAAATTATTAACAATGAAATTTATTTACATAAGGTTATATTTTATATCTCCACTTTTAAATATTATTTTTCTTTTCCTATTTATTAAAAAAAAATTACTTGTGACCTCCACATTAGCTCATGTTATGATCTCTATTTTGATTTAGGTTTTAGTTTTTAAATTATTTAAATTATTTTTTATTAGTTAAATTTTTTCTTTAAATATTATTTTTTAGTTTCTATTATTTATTTAGTCAATAGAATATTTGTTAGAGACGTCGTTATTATTTTATATATTTCTCTTATTAATTTTTCATAACAATTTTTTTGATGAGGTTTTTTAAATGATTAATTTTTTCATATTTGATAAATTGAATTCAAATAAGTAATATTTATGAATCTATTTAAAAGATTTTAATAAATATTATGTTAATTAAATTAAAAATTATTAATAATCTAATTTGTTCACATAAGATTATATTTAAAAAAATAATTTTATTATCGAGCACCTATTGGCTTATCATTGCAAGCACAAAAGCCTGCAACTCCTAGTTATTATTATTTTGATTATTTATTATGTAATTCTATGTAACAACCTCAATTTCATTTTCAAATAGTAAATCTAATTTAATTTAATTTGATTCATTTGATTACATTATTATTTATCAATATTAATAAGATTACTATTATACTACTACTATTAATATTAATAACATTACTATTAGGTGAGAGGGATGGCGGTAGGTGCAGAAGCAGGAGCAGGCACAGGTGTCCAAGCAGGTACAGGTGCATAAGTAGGTACAGGAGTAGGTGTGCAAGTAGGTTTTCATTCTGGAGTAACTGCTCAAAGGGGATTCAAACAACTAGGGGTTTTTGAAAACAAACATCAATCGTGCTTTGATGATTTTTCCAATATTTTTTCTTCAACTCCCATTGTGTAGCCAACTCGAAACGATCATGACGATTTGCAATTTCAGCGCTATCATTTTAGGGAAACTCATTTATGTAAAGGGGACAACTCAATGTTCTAAGGGAAAGCGGTAGTTCAGCTTGCAAAACCCTTCTTTATTAACCCCTATTTCCTTGATCATCAAGAGATAGCTAATGCTAGTCATTTGTAGCTAGAGATTGGGGATAAATCATGAACTCGACAAGTTTCAACCTTGAAAAAGGGGAATCATCAACATCAAAACAACTTAAACAGTCTTTTTGGCAGGATGGGAATAATTCAAAATTTCCTAAAGATTTTGAGAACAAGAGCTTTTATCATCTTAATCATGGTTGGAAGAATGGGGTTAATGGAAATTCCAAACACCATCACGCAAATAAACAACCTATATTTGATATATGTCAAGGGTTTCCACTAGGTCCCCCAGTTCAACATCTGAAGGCCACAACTTAGGAAATGAGCTTGAGACAAGAAAAAGTGAACCTTCCTTTAGATATGGCCTATGGTAATAAACCTTCAGATGAAACCTATGGCACAGAAGGCTCTAAATCAATTCCTTCTTCTTCGATTCCTAAGCATTTCTTTTAGGATCCACCTAGGGTTCCCTTTAAACCAATTAAATTCCAACAAGTATGGAGAAAGAAGCAAGTGGTCAATTTCAATCCAGATGATTCTCATGTGCAACTTGTAGATCGGTTGAAAATTACACTCCCAAGTCATATGTTACAAAACTCAATTGATTTGCTTCGATAATCTACTTTAATCGATAAGTTTTCTTCTAACTCTCTACTCTTTTATGTTGTCAAAGATTGGGCATTTTCATCTTGGCTAGACTTAAAGGATATCTTCTATATTGATTCAGAATCAAGATATTTTGTCGCTATTTTTGATTCAAAAGTCTCTAGGGATCTAGTTCATAAGAAAAAAGGTTGGTTTTGTTATGGGTTTGGGATTTTTACTATGATCTGGACCCCTAACTTCAAACCTCAATCTATTAAAACCTCCTTTTTGCCTCACTAGATTTCTTTTCCCTCATTACCTTTTGAGTATTAGGATCCTCAAATTATCAAAATTTTTGCTAACAAATTGGGTATCTTCCTTAAACATTATCTTATTCCTTATGATTGCCCACACTTGGAAGTGAGAGTTTCTTTGCTTATAGACTTGCAGAAGCCTTTTCCTTCTAACCTAGTAATTAATTCCCAATGGGGCTTATGGGATCAATCAATCAAATTTTAGAATGAGCACACAGTTCATAAATTTCAAGAAAGATTGGGTCATTTTAATACTCAATGGCAACACTTAGTTCAAGACTTATAGGAAGTATGCTCAGATTATAACATAGATCATAATTTATGTGCTCATAAAGTTTAATTAGAACCAATTTGTAACATGGATATTATGGTTTCTTCTCAGCTTGCCACTACTTCAACAGAAAACCAGAGTCTGGTTTCTTTTAGTTCCATAGTAGTCAAATTTTCAATGTTTTTAAAATTGGTTTTAACTTTTATCTAATGCTTTTTAGTTACTCTGAATGAGTTTCATGATTTTCCATCATTAAAACCTTCTTTGCATTATTTTGATTTGGATGGTATGGAGAGTAAGCAGTCACATTCAAAATTGTCTCTAGTTTGTCATAAAACAAGGGATGTTCTTTCTAAGATCCAGTATGTAGATTGGAAAACTCTTCAAATTGGAGACTAGATTGTTTCTACAATTGCTACTAATATAATTTTTGGTATAACAGAGGAATAAGGTTTCAATTTAGATAAACAATCAAATAATTATCTTGTTGATTTGCTTAAAGAATTTCAATTTTGGAACAACCAAATTGCCCCATAGAAAGCTACTAGTTGTATGACTGTAGAACATGAAGAAACTACATGTCAAGCTGATAAAATGGTTTCATTTTTGGAATCATGTACTAGTCAGGATCCATTAGGTGTTGAGGATTGCATATATCAACAAGTGGCTATAAATTCAAATTCTTAGTTCAAGGAAACAATTTTGAGGGAACTTGAGATTTGTAAGGAACAATCTAAATCACAACCTCAGAATAATCCAAACATGTTTGATCCTCAGCAAACTCTATCAATTATTTAGTTTCCCTCTCTTCGACAACAAACTCTCAAGACACCCAAATTGAGAGGTTTTCCTAAGGGATCAAAGACTAGAATTGAGATTGCTTCAGGTATCCAGTTGACATTAGATAACAAGTTTGTAGTTACCAAGAGAGTGACAAGGAGAACAAACTGTTCTCCTTGTCAACAATGAAAATTATCTCATGGAATGTCAGAGGTATAAATGCCTCTGACAAGAGAAGCAAGATTCATCAGTTAATTGAATCCATGAAAGCTGATATTGTGATGTTACAAGAGACAAAATTATCACAAGATAAATTTCAAAAAACCATAGCTAAATGGCCAAGGTGGTCTTCATCGCATTCTCCTAGCATTGGAGCTTTTGGCATCTTGTTGCTCTATGGAATCTATTAAAAATATAGGGACATCTTATCCAACAACACACTAATTGGAAAATGTTGTAGATGTCATAATTCAATATTTCTTTCATTTTGATCAATGTTTATGGTCCTATCTCTACTCAAGGTAAGCTTAAAATTTGGGATAAATTATTGGTGTTAATTTAGCTTCAAAACTCCCACCAAATTGTCCTTAGTGGTGATTTTAATGTGATTTTGAATCAAAATGAGAAAGTTGGTGGCATTTTCCCACCCATTAAAAATATTTAGGATTTCACACATTTTGTGGATAACAATAATTTAATGGACATTAAACCTTCTAATGGTAAGTTTACATGGATGAATAGGAGGTTTGGCTTTGCTCAAATTGCAGTTAGGCTTGACATGTTTCTTCTCTTGCATGAATGGAAACTAGGCAATTTTTGCTATCAAAGATCTTGTCACCACTAGAATTTGATCATTTTCCAATTTCCCTAAATGTCAATGGTGGATCAGTGCTCACTTTTTCCTAGGTTCTAAAATGCATCAATTTGCCATGAAATTGAAACTTGTTAAAGAGCAAATCAAAATTTGGAACCAACAAGTTTTTAAGAATGTATTTAAGCAGAAAGAGGTTGTCAAATTGCAATTAGATGAAATTTGTAGTACTATTATTCAACATGGGATGGTTAATGATACTTGTGTAAAGAAAAAAAATCTTTAGCAAGAGAGGGAGGAACTGTGTAGTAGGGAGGAAGAATATTGGAGAGAAAAGTGTAGGGAAGTATGTCTACAACAAGGAGATAAAAACACAATTTTTTTTCATGCATCAGCCCAACAAAAGCAGGTAACCAAATCAAAATTTCAAATTATGGACTTAGATTCAAATTCTCTTTTAACTAATGCCCAACAAATTAGAGACAAAGGTGTTAAGTTTTTTAAGAACCTTCTTTCGCTAGCAGAATACCCAACGTCCTTGCCCTCCCAAGTGGAGGATTTCATTTAGAATATACCAACAATAGTATCCCCCACTGAGAATAATAAGCTCATGGCCCCATTCATTATTCAAGAAGTTAGAGAGGTAGTCTTCTCCTTTCCCCTAGATAAAGCTCCAGGACCAGATGACTTTACTGCACTCTTTTTTCAGTCTTGTTGGGATTTTATTGGTTGGGATTTTTTAGCAGCAATTGAGGAATCCATAAAACTTAGATCTATGCTAAATTACTTTAATTCCACAAACATTGCAATTATTCCCAAAATTAAAGAGCCTAAATCTTTCGCAGACTTCTGCCCAATTTCACGTTGCAACTTGACATACAAGATCATCACTAAAGCTATTTATTTGTGCCTTTAAAAACTTCTTCTGCTTATAATTTCTCCCGAACATGGTGGCTTTGTTCTAGGTAGAGAAACAATGGAGGGAGCAATGGTAGCTCATGAAGTCCTTCACTCCATTAATAGTAGTAAGTCCTCCAATTTTGTAATCAAGTTAGATATGCAAAAGGAATATGACAGAGTCTAGTAGAATTTTCTTTTCCAAGTTCTCCAGAAAATGGGCTTCTCTAAGCATTGGTGTAAGTGGATTAAAGCATGCATTTTTGGGGCTTGGTTTTCAATTATTATTAATGGATCAGCATCAAGTTCTTCTCTTCCACGCAAGGTGTCTAACAAGGTGATCCACTTTCTTTGGCTTTATTAATTATCATGGCTAAATCTTTTAGTAGGAATATTAAACATCATCACTTATCTGACAAGTGGAAAGGAACAAAAATTGAGGGCATGTTCATTTCCATTACGCATTCTTTATTTGCTGATGACACACTACTTTTTGGTGTTTCATAAGTTTCAGAGTCTAAGTAGATCAAGAAAATATTAAAGTTATATTCAGAAGTTTCAGGGCAGAAAATAAATTCTCAAAAATGAAATTTTTTCTTATTTAATACAAACAAAGTTATATCAGATAAGATAATGCATATTTTGGGGTTTTCAAAGGACTTTCTACCTTCCACCTATCTTGGGATTCCTTTTTTTATGGGATCCAATAAGACAAGCTTTTGGGATGGTATTTTCCAAAGAATTAAGAGCAAAATTGTTTCCTAGAAAGTAAGATGGTTATCCCTATCAAACAGAATCTTGCTTATTAAGTCAATACTTTCTGCAATTCCAAATTACTACTTGGCTACCATGCATGCCCCATTATCAGTCATTTCACAAATTCAAAAACTTATTAGAGGCTTTCTATGGGTGAGAAATATGACAAATGAAAATAAAATTCCACTTATCTCTCTCCAAGACATGGTACATATTCCCTCTTTTAGGAGAGCTAGAGTTCATGATTTGACAACAAGGAATATAGTGTTTGGTGGTAAGTTGGTCTGGAAAATGTACACTAAATCATAGTCAACATGGTGTCAAATAATGCAAGAAAAATATTTAGATAACAATGATCCACATAATATTTTCTCCATGCTGACCCTCCTAAAGATTCTGTTATTTGGTATTTTATGATTGCATCGAGAGACATTGTTCTTAAATGCATTTCTTAGGAATTAAATTGTGATGACAAGATTAATTTTTGAAGAGATTCTTGGAATGGGCAACCTCCTTTAGTCGCAATGCCAAATATTCAAAAAATTGTGTCAGTTTCAAAAGCAGAGTGCGGTAATCTTTTTATTCACTTTATGGATTTAGTATGTATTTTCTCAAGGAAAGTAATTTGGAAAGATCCTGATTAGCTCCCTTTAGATACCCAGTGTAAATAGCGGTTTCAATCTATTTTTTTAGATAGATAGGCCTTTGTATCGCAGCATGAGGATAAACTATTGTGGATTCTAGCTTAGAATGGTAAATATTCAATTAAGGAAGGATATAAAATTTTACAATGAGTTGCATCAAAAAAATCTTCTTCTCAAGCCTACATGTTCTGCTGAATAAGGTAGTGTTACCTAAGGCTAGTTGCTTTATGTGGCTAACAATAAAACACAGGATTCTAACAAGTGATCTGTTGGAAAGTCTAAGTAGTGCTCCTCCATTCAAATGTGTATTATGTGATGAAGAGTATGAGTTAGTAGATCATCTTTTTGTAAGATGTCAATTTGCATATCAGTTCTAGATGTTTATTCTAAACAAATTAAATTACTATACTCCATTACAAAACAATATCTGGGATATCTTTCAAGCATGGCCAATCCTCTACCCTAATCCCTTTTTTGTGGGAATTTGGAAATGTGCTCTTGCATCAATAATTTGGGCAATTTGGTGGGAAAGAAATAAGAGGATCTTTAGAAAAGAAGTATCATCCCTAGACAAAGTGCTATAAAACATTTAAAAATTGATTTTAGAAGTTACTAATGCAAGTGTTAGTAGATGTAAATTTAATCCATTTATCACTTCTTGGGATGGAGGTATCATTTGAGAATGGAAATCAATATTTTTTCCATTAGAATTTGGTCCAATTAGAAGAATTCAAACAAGCATAGACAGGTCTACAGTTCAATGACAACCTCCTCAGCTTGGATTTGTCAAGCTCAATTTTGGTGGGGCATCTAGAGGAAACCTAGGTCAATCAGGATTAGGGGCATGCATTAGAGACTGCACAAGTAAGGTGCTTGCAATTATAGTGGCACCCTTACCCACAAGAACTAATAATATAGTTGAGGCTTAGTCATTACTATCATGATCAATTCTTGTCAAGAAAGGGGACTTTCAACATGTTCAGATAGAAGGTGATTCTCAAGTTATAATAATAGCTTGCATTAAAAGACAAATATGTTCTTGGTAGCTTAAGTATGTTCTACAACAAATAGGGATCATAATTGATTAGCTATCTGAGGCCACATTATCACACGCATACAGAGAGGGGAACAAAGTGATGAATTATCTTTCCAATTTAGTTTGCAATGGGTTTACTAATTTCACAATGCAACCATCAATTCTCATTGAGAAATATAAAGATTTAAAAATTCTAATTAATAATGAACTAGTGGATCATCAGAACTAAGTACTATCTATTGTCCCTTATTGAATTCATTATGTCAAAGTACTTGGTGAAGTTGGGAATTTCTCGCTAATTTATTTTTAATTGCCCAACATCATGAAAGTTGACGTCATTTGGATATGATTAGCTTTCACAATGGCCACTTGGGGTTTATTACATAAGGTGAGATCAATATGGATATTGAATTTTCAAAATATTCACATGATTTTTGGTCCTTCATATGCTCTGCACATATTGACAAAAGGTGGATAATTATTATTCTGCACTAGTACTATGAAGGTCTTTGGTTATTGTTTTATAAATAGTGATAGTGGCCTATTCAGTTTCACATATTGGCAGATAAGAGTTATCTTGGATATACTCTATTTGAATATGTCTTTGCTTTTGGAGTCTTGTATTAAGTGCAAATCTTGCAATCATTTTCATTGGTCCCTGTTGCCCAAAAACTATTGAGTATGGATTAATCCAAATGTTAATGAAGTTGGTTTGCCCTTGCAAATTGATGATAAGGTCATGGAAGAAATGTTCTATATTAATTCTCCTATGATTCAATGGGGCCTTCAAAAGGTAATTCGCAAAGAAATTTTATATCCTTCTGTGAAACATTTCCTGTATCCATCAAATGTTGTGTTTATTTTCCTTTCAAATGCCATAGATTTGTTACAGTCGGTCCACTTCCTTGTAATTATGACAAGAAAAGTTGTTCTTCCCCAATTTTGGAACAAAAATAAACTTGTAAATGCTATGCAGCAGTATGACTTATGGTTTGGTAATGTGTTAGTTGGTGGTCTTTTTCAAAGATCTCAGTTATTAAGGTTTCATGAATACATGGTTGTGTTTGATGCTATTTAGAAATGCTTTGAAAGACAAAATCCTCGCATTATGAAATCCACTCTCCAAACCACTACAAGGGCTCTGGGTTATTAGTTGGAAGAAAGAGTTAAGTGCATTGGTTATGTTATTTTGGATATGTTGAGCCTGTCCAATGTTGATTATGTTTTTCAGATTCATGAAGTGCCTTCCTCTGGAGTATTTAATGAGATATGGCATGGTTCCCATGATGATTATGTGATTACTAACCAGGAGCTTAGGCATAGTATACCAACTGAGACTTGGGGGGTGACTACTGGTGGCAAGACGACCATAGGTTTAGGTTGGGAACAATGGGAAACTAAAGTTGTTGGTTGGTCTCCTCTTGCTTTGAACTTAGAAAATAGATTAGGGTGGGTGAAATCACCCATTATTCCTTCTTCTACTAAATGGGGATGGACATCAAATGAATTGGGCTATGCACATGGGGAGGCATGTGCAAATATGGAGGAGTAAGATTGGAAATGGAAGTTTTAAATTTTTGAAGTATGTTTTAACAATGATTAAAATCTGATGTATTTGTATTTTATTTGCTCAAAATTTTGTAAGGGAGGAATGATTTTACGCTTTTATGATTGAGCAATTTATTGTCAATATAAATAGTTGTAAATATCGATGATCTTTATATTTTGTGTAAGGAGGCTAGGTTTTCTTCCTGATTCTTTCTTGGTTGAGCTTTTTTGAATCAATTTTTTAATATTAATAAAAATATATTCAGTGGCTCATCCACTTTTGCCTAAAAAAAAAATAAAAAATATATTATTCATGTTAATATATATATATGGAAAAAGTGGATGAGCCACTGAATATATTTTTATTAAATTTTTAAATAAATTGATTCAAAAAGGCTCAATCGGGAAAGAATCAAGAGGAAAACCTGGCATTGTCGCACAAAATATAAAGATCATCAATATTTATGATTATTTATATCGACGATAAGTTGCTCAACCATATAAGAAAAAATTATCCTTCCTCCCTTATTTACAAAATTTTGATCAATAAAGATGTATAGTCATCATATTTTAACATTGTTAAAACATATTTCAAAAAATTCAAAATTTTCATTTTCAATCTTACTCCTCCATATCTACAAATACCTCCCCATGTGCATTACCCAAATCAACTGATATACACCCCCAGTCAGTAGAAGAAGGAATGAGAGGAGATTTCTCCTACCCTGACCTATTTTCTCAACCCAAAGTGGGAGGAGACTGACCAAAATCTTTAATTTTCCATTAACAGATTTGGTTGATAGGGCGAGTTAATTCCCAGCTCTTTCCTATGGCTATCTCCCTACCAGTGGCTACCTCCCATATCATGATTGATACTCCATGTCTTTGCTCCTGATTGGTAACCACATAATCTTCCTATGAACTATGCCATATCTCCTGAAATACCCCTGAGGAAGGCCCTTCATGCTTCTAAGAAACATAATCAATATTATACAGGCTTAGCATATCCAAAATGGCATAACCAGTATGCTTAACTCTTTCTTCCAATTGATAACCCAATGCCTTTGCAATGGTTTGGAGAGCATATTTCATAAGGCAAGGGTTCTAACTTTCAAAATCTTTTTGAAGAGCATCAAACATGACCATGTATTCATGTCACTATAATAACTGAGACCTTTGAAGTAGACCACCAACTAACACATTACTAGACCATAAATCATACTATTGCATAGCCTTTGCAAGTTTATTTTCATTCCAAAATTGAGGAAGAACAACTTTTCTAGCCAAAATTTCTAGTAGGGGGACCGATTGTAACAAATCCATGGCATTCAAAAGGAAAATGGACACAACATTTGATGAAGACAGAAAGTGTCTCAAAGAAGGGCATACTACTTCTTCATCAATTATTGTCGAAGACCTTGTCAATTTGTTGGAGAATTAACATAAAGCATATCATCCATGACCCTATCATCAATTTGCAAGGGAAAAAATATTTCATTAACATTTAGATTAATCCATATTCAATAATTTTTTGGCAACAGGGACCAATGAAATTAATTACAAGATTTACACTTAACACATGACTCCAAAGGCAATAACATTTTCAAACAGGGTATAACCAAGATCACTCTTCTCTGCTGGTATGTGAAAATGGAAATGCCAATATCGCTAGTTATAAAACAATTATTAGAAGCCTTCATAGTAATGATGCAAGAATAATAATTGCCAAGCTTCTATAAATACGTGTAGAGCATACAAAGGACCAAAAACCATGTGAATACTTTACATATTCAATCTCTATATTGATCTCACCTTATGTAATACACATAACCATTATGAGAGCTAATTTTATCTAGGTGATGCCAACTATGATGATACTTAGTAGTAGAAAAGTGAATTAGCATGAAGTTCACTAATTTCAGCAAGTACTGACATAATAATTTTGATTCCGGGCAATAAGTAGCAATTAGCTTTGATAATCCATTAATTCAT
This sequence comes from Cupressus sempervirens, assembly GCA_028749045.1. Taxonomy (NCBI): domain Eukaryota; kingdom Viridiplantae; phylum Streptophyta; class Pinopsida; order Cupressales; family Cupressaceae; genus Cupressus; species Cupressus sempervirens. The sequence goes on along the minus strand of CM053788.1, from coordinate 275,846,520 downwards.
TTTTAATTAGCATTTGCAAATCTTTATATTTCTCAATGAGAATTGATGGTTGGAGTATAAATTTGGTAAATCCATTGCAGCCTGAATTGGAAAGGTAATCTGCAACTTTATTCCCTTCTCTATATGTGTGCGATAATGTCACATCAAAAAGTTGATCAATTAGGATCCATATTTATTGTAGAACATATTAAAGCTCCCAAGAAGATGTTTGTATCTTGATGCAAGCTATTATTATAACTTGAGAGTCTCCTTCTATCTAAAGTCATTGAAAATCCCCTTTCTTGGTAAGAATTAATCCTGATAGTAATGACTGAGCCTCAACTATATTGTTAGTTCATGTAGGTAAGGGTGTAATTGTAATTGCAAGCACATTGCCTTTGCAGTCTTTAAGGCATGCCCCTAATCCCGATTGCCTAGGTTTCCTTTGGATGCCCCATCAAAATTGAGCTCGATAAAACCAAATTGAGGAGGTTGCTACTGTATTGTTGAACTCTCTACGCTTGTATGATTTCTTCTGATTAGGCTAGTTCCAAATGGAATAAATAACGATTTTCATTCCCGAATGATACCTCCATCCCAAGAAGTAATAACTAGATTAAATTTACATCTACTAACACTTGCATTAGTAAGTTCTCATATCGCCTTTTAAATGTTTTCAAGTACCTTGTCTAGGGATGATACTTCTTTTCTAAAGATCCTCTTATTTCTTTCCCACAAAATTGCCCAAATTACTAATGCAAGAGCACATTTCCAAATTCCCACAAAGAAGGCATTGGGGTAAGGAATTGGCCATGCTTGAAAAATATCCCAAATGTTGTTCTGTACTAGAGTAGGGTAATTTAATTTTTTTAGAACAAACATCCAACACTGATATGCAAAATGACAGCTTACAAAAGGATGATCTACTAATTCATACTCTTCATCACATAACACACATTTGAATGGAGGAGAAATACTTAGCCTTTCCAATCGATCACTTGTTAGAATCTTATGTTTAATTGCTAGCCACACAAAGCAACTAGCCTTAGGTAAAACTACATTATTCTAGAAGAACATACAGGCTTGAGATGGAATTTTGTCTAATGCAACTCTTTATAAAAGTTTATATCCTTCCTTGATTGAGTATTTACCATTCTTAGCTGGAATCCACATTAGTTGATCCTCATACTTGGATACAAAAGCTTGTCTTTCTGAAAGAATAGATTGAAACTGCTCTTTAAGATGAATATCTAAAGGAAGTTGATTTGGATCTTTCCATATTACTTTCCTTGAGAGAATATATACTGTGTCTGTAAAGTGAATTAAAAGATTTCCCCACTTTGCTTCTAAAATTGATACAATTTCTTGAATATTTGGCATTGTAATTAACATAGGTTTCCTGTTCCAAGAATCTCTCCAAAAATTTATGTTGTCACTATAGTTTAATTCCTCGGAAATGTATTTAATGAAAATGTCTCTGGATGCAATCATAAAATCCCAAATAATAGAACCCTTAGGAGGATCCAACATGGAGAATATTCTGTGTGGATCATTGTTATCTAAATATTTCTATTGCATTATTTGACACCATGTTGACAATGATTTAGAGTACATTTTCTAGACCAAATTGCCACCAAATGCTTTATTCCTTGTTGTCAAATCATGAACTCTAGCTCCTCCTAAAGTAGGAATATGTGCCATGTCTTGGAGATAGATAAGTGGAATTTTCTTTTCATTTGTCATATTTCCTACCCATAGGAAACCTCTAATAATTTTCTGAATTTGTGATAGGATTGATGATGGGGCTTGCATAATAGCCAAATAATTATTTAGAATTGCTGAAAGTACAGACTTAATAAGTAAGATTCTTCTTGATAGGGATAAGCATCTTTCTTTCTAGGAGACAACTTTGCTCTTAATTCTTCGAAGGACACCATCCCAAAATCTTGTCTTATTAGATCCCATAAAAAAAGGAATCCCAAGATAGGTGGAAGGTAGGAAATCCTCAAAAAACCCCAAAATATGCACTATCTTATTTGACATAACTCTGTTTGTATTAAATAAGAAAATCTTTGATTTATGAGAATTAATTTTCTGCCTTGAAACATCTGAGTATACTTTTAACATTTTCTTGATCTGCTTAGCCTCTGAAACTTGTGATACTCCAAAAATTAATTTGTCATCAGGAAATAAAGGGTGCATGATGGATATTGACGTGCCCTCAATATTTGATCCTTTCCACTTGCCAATTAAGTGATGATGCTTAATATACCTACTAAAAGCTTTAGCCATGATAATGAATAAAGTTGAGGAGAGTGGATCATCTTTTTGGACACCTCGTGTGGAAGAGAAGAAACCTGATGCCGATCCATTAATTATAATTGAAAACCAAGCCCTAGAAATGCATGCTTTTATCCACTTACACCAACATTTAGAGAAACCCATTATCTGGACAACTTGGAAAATAAAATTCCAGCATACTCTATCATATGCTTTTTGCATATCTAGCTTGATTATAAAATTGGAGGACTAACCAATATTAATGGAATGAAGAACTTCATGTGTTGTCGTTGCTCCCTCCATAGTTTCTCTGCTTGGAACAAATCTACCTTGTTCAAGATAAATTATGAATGAAAGAAGATGTTGAAGGTGCAAATAAATAGCTTTGGTGATGATCTTGTATGTCAAGTTGCAAAGTGAGATTGGGTAGAAATCTGCAAAATTTTTAGGTTCCTTAATTTTTGGAATGATTTCAATGTTTGTAGAATTAAAGTACTTGAGCATAGATCTGATTTTTTTGGATTCCTCAATAGCTACTAATAAATCCCAACCAATAAAATCCCAACAACTTTGAAAAAAGAGCACAGTAAAACGATCTAGTCTTGGAGCTTTGTCTGGGGGAAAGAAGAAGACTACCTCTCTAACTTCTTGAATAGTGAAATGGTCCATGAGCTTATTATTCCTAGTGAGAGATACCATTGTTGGTATATTCTAAACAAAATCCTCCACTTTTGAAGGCAAGGGCATTGGATATTTTTCTACGCAAGAAGGTTCTTAAAAAAATTAACACCTTTGTCTTTGATTTGCTATGCATTGGTTAATAGGGTACCCAAATCTAAATCTATAATTTGAAAGATTGATTTAGCTACTCGCTTTTGTTGAGTTGAGGCATAATTTTTTTTGTGTTTTTATCTCCTTGTTGTAACCATACTTCTCTAGACTTTTGTCTCCAATACTCTTCCTCCTTACTACACAATTCCTCCCACTCCTGCTGAAGATTTTTTTGCTATACATAAGTATCATTATCCATCCCATGCTGAATGATGTTATTATAAATTTCATCCAATTACAATTTAACAATCTCTTTCTGCTTAAATACATTCTTAAATACGTGCTGGTTCCTATTTTTGATATGCTCTTTCACGTGTTTCAATTTTATGGCAAATTGATGCATCTTAGAACTAAGGACAAAGGGAGCACTGATCCACCATTGTTTTAGAAGAGGAAGGAAGTGTGGATGTTGCAACCACATTCTTTCAAATTCAAAAGAGGACTTATGCTGAATTTGATCCAGAGATATTGATTGACTGATATTTAGGGAAATTAGAAAATAATTAGATTATGGCAGTGACAAGATCTTAGATTGAATGTGAAAATTTCCTAATTTCCATTCATGTCAAAGTAGAAACCTATCCAACCTAACTACAATTTGAGCAAAACCAGACCTACTATTTGTCCATGAAAACTTACCATTAGAAGGTTGAACATCCATTAGATCATTGTTATCCACAAATTGTGAGAAATCTTGAATAGTTTTAAGAGGTGGGAAAATGCCACCAACTTTCTCATTTTGATTCAAAATTGCATTGAATTCACCACCAAGGATAATTTGGTGGGAGTTTTTGAATTGAATTAACTCAGATAATTTATCCCAAATTTTAAGTTTATCTTGAGTAGAAGTAGAACCATAAACATTGATCAACATGAAAGAAACATCAAACTCTAACATCTTCAACAATTGCCAATTGTATGTTGCTGAGAAAGATGTCCCTGAACTGTTAATGGATTTCATAGAACAAAAAGACTACCAGAAGCTTCCATGCTAGGAGAATGTGATGAAGTTTACCTTGGCCATTTAGCTATAGTTTTTTGAAATGAATCTTGTGATAATTTTGTCTCCTGTAGCATCACAATATCAACATTCATGGATTCAATTAACTGATGAATCCTACTTCTCTTGTTAGAGGCATTTATGTTTGTGACATTCCATGAGATAATTTTTATTGTTGACAAGGAGAACAATTTGTCCTCCTCGTCACTCTCTTGGTAACTACAAACTTATCATCTAATGTCAACTGGACACTTGAAGAAATATCAATTCTAGTCTTTGATCCCTTAGGTTGACCTCTACATTTGGGTGTCTTGAGAGTTTACTTTCAAAGAGGAGACTGAACTATTGATAAATATTTGTGAGGGTCAAACAGACTTAGGTTATCCTGAGGTTGTGATTCAGATTGTTCCCTACTAATCTTAGGCTCCCCCAAGTTTGTGTCCTCATATTGGAAGTTTCAATTTACAACCACTTGTTGATATATAAAATCCTCAACTCCTAAAGGATCCTGACTAGTGCAAGATTCCAAAAATGAAACCTTTTTATTAGCTTTGAATGTAGCTTCTTCAAACTCTAAAGTCTTACAAGTAGTAGCATTTTGTGGGACAATTTGATTGTTCCAAAACTAAAATTCTTTAAGCTGCTCATCAAGATCATTATTTGTTTAATTACCTAAATTTAAACCTTCTTCCTCTGACATACCAAATATTATGTTAGTAGCAATTGTAGAAATAATCTAGTCACTGATTTGATGAGTTTTCCAATCTGCATATTGATTCTTGGAAAGAATTTCCCTTGGTTTATGGAAAACTAGTGAAAGTTCTAAATGTGACTACTTACTCTCCATTGCATCCAAATCCAAATAATGAAAAGAAGGTTTAATTGGCAGAGAGTCATAAAAATCCTTCAGCACAGCTAAAAAGCATTGTATAAAAGGTAAAACTAATTTTAAAAACATATGAAACTTAACTTCTGTGGGATTGTAAATAACTAATCTCCTATTTTATGCTGAAGGATTGACCAAATGTGAGGAGTTCATAGTATCCATAATGAAAACTAATTCTGATAAAACTTTATGAGAACATAAATTGGGATCTATATTATAATCTGAGCATACTTCCTGTAAGCCATGAACTAAATATTAACATTGAGAATTAAAGTGACCCAATTTTTCTTGAAATTTATGAGCTATTTGCTCATCCTAAATTTTGATTGGCTGATCCCATAAGCCCCATAGAGAATTTATTGTCAAGAGAGAAGGGAAAGGCTTTCGCAAGTCTAAAAGCAAACAAATTCTAACTTGCAAATGTGGATGATCATAGGGTATAAGATCATGCTTAAGGAAGATTCCCAATTTATTAGCCAAAATTTCAATAATTTGAGGATCTCGATACTCAAGAGGTAAAGTGGGGAAAGAAATCAAGTGAGGCAAAAAGAGGGTTTTTTCAGAGTGAGGTTTGAAATTAGGGGTCCAAATCATAGTAAAAAGCCTAGACCCACAACAAAACTAACTTTTTTGCTTATGAACCAAATCCATAGAAACTTTTGAATCCAATATAGTTACAAAATAATTTTATTCTAATTCAATATAGAAGATATCCTTTAAGTTTGGCCAAGATGAAAAAGCCCAACCTTTGACATCATAAAAGAGCAAAAAACTAGATGAAAACTTATCGATTAATGCAGATTGCCGAAGCATTCCAATTGAGTTTTATAGCAAATGACATGTATTCATATTCATATTAATAATAATATTATTCATATTAATATTATTATATTGTTAATGCATGTTATATATACTATAATTTATATATTTTGATTTTATATTGTAATTTTTTTAATTAGTATTATTTTGAGTTTATTGAAATAAAGAAGAGTTAAATCATTTATTATGGCTATACTTAAATTTTTACATTATATTTCTCCCCATGTTTGGCATACATCAACATTACATTTCTTAGACCATTTAATCCAAACCATTGTCTTGCTTTTTAAAAAAAGTTATTAACCAACCTTTATGTGTCTATTGTCTAATGCTTAAACCAATTTACAAAGTCATGTTGAATTTACAAGTGGAAACCATCTATGCACTAACTAGTCACTTATCTGCCTTATTTGCATATCATTCATTGTATTTCATGTACCAATGTCTCACACCTAAACTATGGATTTATAGCCTCATCATTTCCCTAATCACATATTTGGACAACAATTTCACTTATATACTAACACTTTTATCCCACCTTAGCTTGATGTTGCATGTTCCTCTTGGATCATTGTCACTATGGACTCTCCTCTAGTACCCTTACCATGGTCATGCGTGCATAAAACCTACTTCAAATTTCATCTTTGACTTCTTCTTGTTCCACTTGAATCAATCCATCATCGATTATATTTACCAAATCTATGCATTTCCACATTTTTATGTTGGCATCACTCCTATGATCAAGTCATCCTTATTACCAAAAGGTCATAGGTTATGTGCTTTAGTCTAACATAAATCTAAAGTTTTGAAGTCATCCACTTGCCAATCATTTTGAATGTTAACACCCACTTGGATAAAACATCAACCTCCATATTTACCTCTCTCTATATATGTGGTTAATTTTATAATATATCAATGTTTCTAGTTCCCTCTAAATCTTTTCCATAATAGATTAGAGATTCCATGATTCAAAATACCCTCTTGTGATGCCTTGAACTAAAATCATCAAGTTACCTTCTAGATGCAATTAGTTAAAACCCATTTCCTTGCCTACTTTGATTGCAAATAAAGTTGCATGAAGTTTAGGTACATTATTTGAGACGTGTTATCCTTTCTTATCCATACATAATAACATCTCACACATCATTTATTATAATCACACCTATACTAGATAGATCCAAAGTTTCATTTGAAGCACCATCAAAGTTAAATTTAACCCACTCCTTATTAAGTTTTTTTTTTCCAAACAATTGTATCCCTCAAGTTTAAGCTAGTTTTATCCCGAAGCTTCCTTTCCTTCCTAAACTTGATTTGTGGCCAACACTTATAACTTGTTGATCCTACCTTGTTAATTTTATCCCACAATGCAAACTTCTTAATTTTCCTCCACCCGCCTCCTCAATAGCTATATTGATATTTTCTTTATTCTTTCTAGGATTTCCTTTTTATATGGGAATATGCACTTATTACACTCTTTATAGAGTTCCCAACTAATAATTGAGGGACATGAATCCCATATGATTAATATGACATATTTCATTTTCTTTTTTGGCCATACATTGAATATCTCCCATAGGGTTTGCAACAATTGTCCATGCCAATTTAATTTACCCAAAACAATCTCTTAGCATTCTCACACATAACTATAGTTAAGAAGTAGATGATTAACTATCTCCTAAACCTCTTCGCATAGAGGCCATATGGTTATGATTGGTTCAACACAACCAAAATTATTCTTTCCCTCACTAGTTAGTATCCTGCCATAAGCTACTAGCCTTACAAAAGAACATGCTTTAGGTAGGAATTTTTTCCCCCAAAAAGCTTCACTAGCTAGTCATTCATTTATTTCCCCTTTGTCAACATTTGATATCCAATTTTCACTCAGTAATTCCCACGTTTTGTAGTACAACTAATCAATTTATCCTCTCTATTACATAGGTTGGCTAGCCTTTTCCTTAGAATCATCATTAAAGGTTCACTTTGTTGTCTACTTAATTCCACTCCTTCCAAGGATTCCAAAACTATTTATTCCATCAACTATTTCTCTACTCAACATAGTCTATGACCTTCCCACCCCATCATTGTGACAATAAGGCCCTAGCCTTGTGCAAATTTGAATAATATTTTAGAACTAGATGCCCATCCCATGAATCCTCCTAAAATTTTTCCTTTATGCCATTCCCAAGTAATATGATTGGTGATTAGAGATCTTCAATCCAAGATGAAGTTCCATATTCCCAAGCCTTTTGGTATTTTTTTAATTGTTAAGATTTGTTCATTCTCCCTATTTTCAAGATATTTGGCTGATATTATTTTCAACCATTGCAGATTTGGATCATTATACAAGATCCAAAACAAAATTTCCCCTAAAGCAATGCCCATCATCTTCCAATATCTAAGACATTTGTCTCCACATTATTTTCTTTGACGAATCTCTTCCAAGATAGTAGAGGCAATTTTTCTTCCTCACATGTCCTTCTTCAAAAACTATTCTCATTTGTTTTTTCTCTATGGTCTTAATCACCTTTTGTAGTATTTTCAAACACATCATAGAAAAAGTTGGGATTGCATAAATAACTCTCTTAAGCATTGGGATTCTTCCTATTGAGGACAACCACTTACTCTTCCACAACTCCATCTTCTTAAAGCATATATCTACCAAATATTTCTAGAGATTTGATTTTCAAGCCCTCCCAAATATAGGGATCCCCAAAAATATACCTCACATCAATCCAACCTATATTCCCACTATTTAGAAAATGGATATTTGAATGGCCATATGTGTTAAAAAATTACACTTCAGATTTGTGCTAGTTCATCAATTTTCCTAAGGCTTCATTTTATTTGTCTAAAGTTGCTTGAATTATCCTAACTTCTTGTTCACTCATCTCCCCCATTAGATAAGTATTGTTGGTGAATTGAAGGTGGGAGATGAGATCTAGACCATCCATTATCTTGACACATTTCCACTGTACATCCATTCTTTTCCTTTAAATCAAATGCCCCAAAACCTCCACTACACTTATGAGAAAAAAGGGGGAAAGAGGACCAACCTATCAACTTTATTAGATTTAAAAGGAACCTACAAAATGACATTTACAAGCACTAAAAATCTTGGAGTGGAATTACAACTCTCAATCTATTTATTCCAAAATCTATCAAAACCAAAATTTTCAACCGTGGTAAATAGACAACCTTTATTAACCATATCATAAGATTTCTTTATGTCCACTTTGATAATTATCTTAGAAGGTCTTGTCAATCTAGCTAAATGGATCACCTCACAAGCCATAATAATCCCTTCATAGATTGATAGTTTATGAAAGAAACCACTTTTCTCACCTGAGATCACTGATAGGAAAAGAATTTAAATCTATTAGCAATTATCTTAGCAATGATTTTATAGATAGTGCTGCAAAGGGAGATTGGTTTAAAGTCTCCAAAGTCTAATTTCTCCTCCTTTTTATTATTATTATTTTTATAGACTATAGGAATCGGTGCAACATGACCCCCCTATAAACTGCAGTGTGCCTGGTAAACTTTTTAACGTGACTGGTAGCACTAGCGCGACATGCCCACTGGTACCACGAGGATGGGGAGACTAGAACCCGTGGCCAAGCCCTTGCAACAGGGAAGATTTAGCCAACCGAGCTAGGGCCCGCGCCCAATTTCTCCTCCTTTGAAATCAAAGAAATAAAGGTATTATTTAAATCCTTAACATGAAACTATCATGTCTTGACTCTTCAAAAAGCTCCCACATTTCCTCCCAAACAATATGCCAAAAAAATTAGAAAAATATTACTCGGAAGTCATCTAAGCCTGGAGACTTTTCACTTACCATAGAGGAATCCACCCTTTTGAACTCCTTTGTGTTGAATGGTCTCATTAAATCCCTATTTTATTCCTTTGAGATGCTTTGTGGAATGATCTCAACAACATTCAAATCATGAACCCCCTCCATATATGACCAAAAAATTCTCTTACAGTATATGACTTCCTCATTGTTGATCTCAGTAGGATGCTGCAAGACATTTCTATTCAGGTTTGTTATAGCATAAGTCCTATTGACCACTCTCTTGGATTTGATAGAGTTATGAAAAAAGATATCATTATTGTCCCCCTTCACCAACCAAATTTTCCTTTACTTTTGAATCCAATACATCTCCCCTTTTAGCAAGGGTTTAATGTATTTTTAATATAGCTCTTAACCTTCCAAAAAGTTTGACTCTTCTATACCCTTCTCAATAACATTGGAGTGTAGTAATTTGAGATCTTCTTCCAATGATTATTTTTCATGAAAAATGTTCTTAAAAACCTCTATGTCCCAAACTTTTACCTTTTCCTTAATATATTGCAACTTATTTAATTACTTCAAATCTTGGTTATCTTGTCTCTTTAAAGCACTTCTCCTCTAATCCAACACCTTACCTTCCAAACTTGGGTCTCTCAACCACATCGGTTCAAACTTGAAAGGAGTAAATTCTAGGATGTCATCCTCCTAGATTCTAAGGAAAATTGGATAGTTGCCTGATTGAGTAATAGGGAGGATCTTGGTTGAACAAATCCAATCTATGGGTGCCCAATTTCTAGCCAACAGAAACCAATCTAATTTCTCTACAACATTCAAGAACCTACTACGCCTATTCATCCAAGTGACTTGTCCATTCCTCATCTCCACCTCCATTAAACCATTATCCAAGGTTTATTTTTCAAATTCCTATAAGCCACTTCCCATCCAACCTTTCCCCCCTTTGTTTTAAAATGGGATCACTATAGCATTGGAATCACCTCCAATGATGAAAATCTCTTCTTTGTTCTATTATAAAATAGAAAACATCTCCTACCACACTTGTCTTTTCCTATTGAATTTTTTTTCACCATATACATTAAAGTCCTTTCAAGTCTTTGATAGATGCTTAGACCTTATTACCATCCAAACTCAATTTCCACTCTTAACAACAATCCTTATATTGATCCCCACCCCAGACCACATTATGCCTAAGCCTCTTGACATACCCACTAAATCTATGAATTCACTTTTCCATCTTGGGAAGCATCTCTAAATTTTCCCTATCTCTTTATACTAAGCTTTGTCTCCTACATAAATAAAATGTCAATCTTTGGATCAAATGAGACTTGTCAGGGCCATTTGATGATATGAAGAAATAGAAGTCTTATTAGCCCTTTTTGTGAACATTTGTCTATAACATATTGAACTTTATCATCTTTTAGTATAAATGTTTTTGAGCTTTTGATGTATAAAGTATGGACATAGGGCATAAAATGGTAATAGCAATTATATCTAAAAAGGGGTTCATTTTGTGGTAAAAATCTTTCTTCATGAATGTTTGGTATGGGTAGATCTTCCTACAGCTGAAGAGATTGTAAAAAATGTTAGTTGAATAATTAATGCCTTTTCTTTATTAAATAATAATTGAAAATAAATGTTTACGGGAAGTCTTGTGTGTATTAAATGTTGATCGCAAGAATACAAGCTGAATAGGAGTTAATAAAAAACAAACTACAAGGGAATAGCGCTAAGGCATTGATGGTATTAAAGAGAAGCATTATGACACGATTGCAGCTAGAAGACTTGGTGGCAAAGTCAGAAGGGACTTGTTTTAATGCATAACAAAGTGGGACCTGATAAAGCGGTTGAGCAAGGAAGCAAGAATCAAAGTGATCAGTTAAACATGCAACGCATGATACCTGTATTCCTGGAAGCTATTTAAAGATAGAGAAAATCTAGCATTTGCTATGATCTATATTTGTGGGGAATTTAAGGGATAAATAATGTCTTTATAAATCGCATGTTTGCAGTCTTAAGTTGTAACTGACTTTCCTTCATGAGGAAGTCATAGTTTTAGGAGTTTGTTCTTCTTCCTTCCTTTTAAGTAAGACCTCATCTGTATCTATGAGGTTAAGTAGTGAGTAGACAGATAGAGTCGAGAGACATCTTTTTGTTCTCCCTAAGTTATTGTAAAACTACATATTTGAATGAATACATTCCTTTGTTGAGTTTCTACACTTTAAACTGAGCTTTTCTTCCCTTCATTATTCTGTGGGGGCCCATGAAAAAGGTGGAGTTTACTTTAGTAAGTAGGAGTTAGACTCAGTTTTCTAAGTTAAGATTAGAATTGCTGTTCTTGCAGCCACTGGAAACAGAACTAGTTACTGTTCTTGCAACAGTAGGTGCATAGATGTATGGTTAAATAATTAGAATTTCCTTCTAAGTATTTGATAGTTTTCTTTCCTTTGGATAAACTAGATTTCCTTAATGGTTATTGCATTCAAGGTAGTAGTGACTTTTAGCGAAAACTAGAGCATATACTTTGCAGACATCATCTCAAGTTCATGCTCTTGGATTGACATTTAATGAAAATCAACATAGTACTTTGGTAGTAAGGGATGTCCAATCCTACAACTAAAAAGGTGTTATATTGATTAGACATATTTTTGGCACCATTGCTGGGGATGGTGTCAGTCTAGTATTCACTATTGAGTCATTTAGTTTCATTTTTAGCATTCTTGCATGCATAGAAGAAGAGACCATCTTGGAAGATTTCTTCCCAACTTCAATCAAGAAAATCCTTTTAATCCTGACCCTAAAGAAAGAGAAGAGAGAGAAGAAATAGAAGAAGAACTATTTGAGAATGTATTTGCAGAAGTACTAGAACAAGTACAATCACCAACCACATCTAAAGAATCCTTCCATTTGAATAATCTTTTTGCTGAGCTAGAATATCAAGATAATCCATTAGCTCTAGTTATTTATCAGCCACAACTAGGACATCCACAAATGGCAGCAGCTCAGCCTACCTTTCCCTTTCTAATTCCTTCTCAGCAGGGTAATAAAAATCTGAAAAATATACCTTCAGCTGCCTTGCCTAAATTCTATGGCCTTATTATTGAAGATCTAGAAACTTTTCTCTTTGAATTCAACATCCTTTGTTGAAGTTATGACTACAAAACTGATGCCCATAAGCTAAAATTATTTCCATCAACTCCCAAAGAAGCCACTTTGAGATGGTTCATGAGTTTAGATGCCAATGCTGTGACAGATTGGCCAACTATGAGTAACCTGTTCCTTAATAAATATAAGGAATATTGCAGAGGCCATGATTTGAAAGGAGATGACATTTTTAAAATGTCACAAAAAGAGGATGAGACTTTGGAGGACTATGTTGCCCAGTTCATGTTTAACCTACAGCGTAACACACAACATCAACTGAATGAGGAGTCCCAAAAACATCTCTTTTTGAAAGGAGTGCATGATAGGAGTATGGAAGCTTTAGACTTAATGGCTAGAGGTGACATTACACAGAAGATGTGGGCTGAAATCTAGAATATTTGTTTGAACTATTCCAGAGAAACAACAAAAAAAGGATGAGGTTTGAGGGATTTACTCCAAAAAAATCCTGGGGGAGGAGTATCTAAGACAAAATTGTCAAACCTCTTGTCAGATTTCAAGAAAGACATCATTAATGATGTTGCTGCACAATTAGATACCATGCAAGCATGAAGGAAGAAGGAGGATGCTAATACTATGTTGGCGGAATATTGCCCCCATTGCAGAGAAAAGAAATGCAACTGCCGATGTAAACCTATTGCTAGCTTGGAATCACAGCATGTTCCTACTGGATTCAAGGCAATTGATGAAGATGGGGAAGTCCTCTATGTTGCTCAAAGAAGGCCGTGGGCTCCAAGATCAGGTATTCCTCAAGACCCACTCCATAATTATGGCAGTAATAGTCAATGGCAACATCGACATGGTAATTATAATAATTGGCAATAGCCCAACCAAGGTTGGCACCAATCTTAGCAGGGTTGGCAACAACCTCAGCAGGGTTGGCAGCAAACTTAGAAATTGCAGTAGCACCAGCATCAACCAGCCTTGACTCAACCTCCTCAACAACAAGCCTTAATGCCTCTTGCAGCCATTACAACCCCTCCAAAATAGCCACAGTTACCTGTACAACCTGCACCTAATCCTAATAGTGCAAAACCTTCAGCCTAGCAACAAAGTTATTCCATCACCCTAAATGATATCCATCTACGATCTGGAACAATGCTTGCCTCACCTCATTAGCCCATTATAATAGAAATAGATGATACAAATGCTGAGTCAATTCAAGAACCTATCACCACTATTTCTCCTGCAGCCAAGACATCACCGTTTCCTAGTAGGTTAACAGAGCAAATCCCGCTAAGCGAAAATCAAGCTGTACTAGACTTACTTGAGAAACTCAAGAAAATGATGGTGAAAATTTCCTTGCTTGATTCAATAAAGGAAGTACCTATATATTCAAAAGCCATCATAAAAACCTATGTTAAAAAGCCAGGAAGGAAAAAGAAAGACCCAAAGAGTATCCATGTCCTTGGACAACTTTTTGATCTTATGCTTGATAACTGCAAAATGCCTAAGTATGCAAACCCTGGAAGCCCAGTAGTGACCCTCACGATTCAAGGAGTGCAAGTGTAGAACATCTTAATAGACCTAGGAGAATCCATCAATGTAATGACCAAGGAAGTAGTGTCCAAATTAAGTATCATTGGTCTCAGGCAAACACCAACAATCTTGCAACTAGCAGATAGTTCTACCATCATTCCTGATGGTATTCTAGAAGATGTCACTGTCACATTACATTCATGGGAGTATCCATTTGATTTTGTTGTACTCTCTCCAAAAATGAGTACTGGGGGATACCCTATCATTTTAGGATGACCATGGTTAGCCACGAAAAATGCATATATTGCATGCCGATAAGAGAAAATGACTATTTCAGATGGAATGAACACTAAAAATTTAACCTTGTATTCGCCTACTCAACCTTTGCTACATGATGATCAAGTTGTCTGGCCAAATATGGATGACTCTAATATGGACATAAATTCTATTCAATAATTGATGATGATCTCATGGGACTCATTTATAAACATTAAAGAAGAAGATGATATTATTTCTTCTATCATACTGAATGCGTATGTAACACAACTTGAGACATCTTCTAAACAAAAGTGTGTCTTAGAAAACATTCTGCCTTTATCTACTGAACTTCATTATTTTGAGTTTACGCAGCCTATGCATTCACTCCTGCCACATGAGATAGATTCATAACCAATTGTACAAATTTCAATGGCTGAAAAAGTAGTCAAAACAACAATTGTTCTAGGAAGAGAATTAAATATAAGTAAGTCCTTATCTCAGGCACAACATCATAATACCCTGCAGCTACTACAAAAGCACCAGGATGTTTTTTCTTGGGAGTATATAGATATGAAAGGTTTGGATCTTGCACTCTGTACCCATAAAATTTATATCAGTCTAGATTGTAAACATGTGAGACAACCTTAGCATAGGATAAACCCAACATTAAGGGATATTGTCAAAAATGAATTGCAAAAGATACTCAATGCCGACTTCATATATCCTATTTCAGATAGCCAATGGGTGTCACCATTGGTTATTGTTCCCAAAAAGGGGGGAAAATGGCAAGTCTTCATAGATTACAGAGAACTTAACTCGGCTACTAAAAAGGATCATTTTCCATTGCCTTTTGTTGATCAAGTTCTTGACAATCTTGCAGGAAAAAAATACTTTCCATTCTTGGATGGGTTCAGTGGCTACAATAAAATTTAGATAGCACCAGAGGATTAGGAAAAGACCACATTCACATGTCCATGGGGAACATTTTCTTATGTTATCCTACCATTTGGTTTATGCAATGCACCTGCAACTTTCCAAACAACAGTTATTAGCATCTTTTATGACATATCTGTAGATTGTTTGGAAGTGTATATGGATGAATTCATCACATATCGACAAACATTTGAAGAAGCCAAGGAAAACTTGGACAAGGTTTTACAAAGATGCAAAGACTAAAATTTGTCTTTAAATAGTGAAAAGTGATTTATGATGATGCAAGAAGGAGTGGTTTTGGGACACTTTATTTCCCCTAAAGGAATTGAAGTAGATCTAGCAAAAATAGAAGTCATACATACATTGGTTGTACCAGCTAAATTGAAAGAAGTTAGGAGTTTTCTAGGACATGTGGGATATTATAGGCATTTTATCAAAGATTTTAGTCAAATTGCAACACCTTTATATAAATTGCTTCGAAAAGATGCAGAATTTGTATGGGATTCAGAGTGTATAAAAGCTTTCTTGCAGCTTAAGGAAGTCCTCTCAATAGCACCAATGATCCGAGGACCAAATTGGGAGTTACCTTTTCACATACACATAGATGTTTCAAATCATTCCATTGGAGTAGGACTTGGCCAAAAGATAGATTTAGTAGAACGTGCAATTTACTATATCAACAAAAATCTTCAAGGAGTCGAGTCTAACTACACTATGACAGAGAAGGAACTGCTTGCTGTAATTTATACTATGAATAAATTTAGACATTACATTATAGGATACCAAATATTTGTACATATAGATCACTCTGCTATCACATATCTGATGAACAAGCTAGCAATCTCTAGACGATTAGCTCGATGGTTGTTACTAATGCAAGAATTTGACATCACCATTATTGAAAAACTAGGTAAAGAAAATTTTGTAGATGATTTCTTGTCTTGTCTTCAAACACTTGATGATCCTGCAACCATAGAAGATAGTTTTCCTGATGAACATCTCTTCCTTTTGTCTGCACAAAACCCTTGGTATGCTGACATTGCCAACTATCTAACTACTGGAAAAACTCCTCCACATTTTTCTGCAAAAGAAAAATGATTGTTGGTAGAAAAGAGTTTTAATTTCTCATGGATCTTAAGATTCATGTTTTATACTAGACCAGACCAGGTAACATGAAGATGTCTCAGAGAGGATGAAACATATGATGTTCTTTGTGCTTGTCATGACGAGCCCTGTGGTGGTCACTTTGCTAACAAATGAACTACATTAAAGATTCTGAATACAGGTTATTATTGGCCTACACTTCACAAGGATGCGGCTCAGTATACAAAAAAATGTGATAAATGTCAAAGAATGGGTCGAGCGACAAAAATAGGCGAAATGCCCCTGCAACCATAGATAGTAATAGAACCATTTGATAAATGGGGAATTGATTTTTTTGGCCCTATTGAACCACCATCAAAAGGGAAAAGTTACATACTATTTTGCACTGATTATGTTACTAAGTGGGCTGAAGAAAAACCCATGAAGCATCCTCATGACAATAATGTTGCAAAGTTTTTGTATGAATGTATCTTTACTAGATTTGGTGTTCCAAGAGAATTACAATCAGATCAAGGACCTCAGTTCACATCTAATCTGATAGTAGCACTCATGGAGGAGTATAAAATTTGACATGGAAAATTGTCTCTGTATCATCCATAGGCCAATGGACAGGTAGAAGTGACAAATAGAGAGCTGGAACATATTCTCACCAAAACAATGTTTTTGCATCGCAAATATTGGGCAGCTAAACTTCTTGAAGCCTTATGGGCATACAAAACAACATGGAAATTCACTACTGGGTTTACACCTTTTCAACTCCTATATGGGAAAATAGCTGTTATGCCTATTGAATTTGAACATAAAACTCTGCAGATAGCTTTGGCACTTGATATTACCCTTCTTGCAGCACAACAGGCTTGCATTTTTCATCTCAATGAGTTGGATGAATGGAAAAAATCATCTCTTCATAACACATAATTAATTTAGAGTCAAAGAAAGCAATGACATGAAAAATTCATTAAAGATAGAGAATTCTCTATTGGTGATTGGGCGCTCCTGTATGATTCACGATATTAGCATCACCAAGGAAATTTTTAGACTCAATGGCTTGGTCCCTATGAAATCATTGCAATTTTTAACAATGGAGCAGTTCAGCTATTAACAAATGATCTGATCAAATTCAAACTCCTGGTTAATGGGCATTTCCTGAAGTTATATCATAAACTAGCAACCCGAGAAGAATTTCTTCAACAGTTCACCACAACAGAAACATCTCTTCCTATAGCCACTCTGTCTAAGTCTCACACTCAGATGCCTATAGCCCCTTGAATTTATTTTCAAGGCCTTCATAATAAACATTTCTCACTCATGCAAAAATTCATTCCTTTTCCACCTCATTCCATCCCATCTTCTTGTCTTTCCATCATCATGCCATCTCACTTTCTTTGTCTTGTACGACAATATTCACACCATCCTTCCTATCGCACCTCAGGTCAGTCACACTCGACCCCTTTGCATTTATTTAATTTATTATTTATTTAGAAAAGCATGTTATTTCAATTTTTGAAATTTTTAATCTTTATGGTCTGGTGGGACCCAGTCTCTGCTAGGTTGGGGGGTGGGGAAATTGAAATCATGAATGCAAATCAAGGAAATCTTAAGTTAGCATGTAGGATGTATGGGGAAGGGTCATTTCAGTAATAAGCTAGCACTCCTTTGTACTTCTGAAATGTGGGAAATAATGTAAAGAAGGCTAACCATTAAATCATGATTTCACATAACCCCTCATTAATATGGCATATGTTTTTGAGCATGATCTTTATCCTTATTATGGTTTGGTGATTAAAATGTCATCATGAAGTACTGAAGGATGTGATGTTTGGAAAATATTGAAGTATTTCAATTTTCTTTTGAAACCCCTATAGTTATCACCGCCCATACTCTCAAAATCACTTGTAGTGAATTTGCCTATAATAGCATTTTTTTTTGAGAAAATCTGGGTGGAGAACCTAAGCGGCATGAACCAGCAGACCACAAAGTCTTACTGGCAGACCCAACAACATGTAGTTTGTTTCAACAATGAGGTTGGCTAGCTTATTGTCTTAGTTTGAAGCAATTTGATCAGGAAATTGTGCTCCAATTTCATAATACATTGAGGGATGGATATGCAACTATTAAGGGCATTCAGATAGAATTCATCGAAGAAGTGGTGGCAGAAGTTTCTGGGTTGCCCACAAATGGAGAACGTTGGATAGAGGACATGGATGCATGACAAGAAAAAAAGAAATTCTCAGTACCTAGAGATCCTCGGCTAGAGGAAAATAAAAAGCAAGGTACATTATGATTATCTCTCCCTCTGCAATTCATCCACCCTGCTGAATTTATCATAAGATATTTTACCTGCGAAGGAAGGTATTCCTATTTGCATGCTATTCATTTCAAAATTTTGAGTGGTTTATAGCATGGTGATTGTCCTATAAATCTCCCGAGTTTCCTTTATAATATTATCAAAAGGCAAGCTACCTATGTACAACAAGACAAAACCTAGTCGGTATCCCACCATTTCTTGATTAGGGCTATAATTGAAAAGGAGTTGACTAGGCAACACTTGGGAACATGGGATGATTTTGTAAAACTAAGAACAGAGGGACCTAAAAGGGGTGGACCTAAAGGGCAAGGAGTGGGGACAAGAGAGAAAACTACTGTAGGAGTCAGGAAAGTAGTATATAGAATGGCTCAAGAAGCTTCGGCTTCTGATTTTGTACCTAAAATTGCAAAAAGGAAAATTTTGACTGCAGAAGCCTCAACTTCTAGGAAGAGAAAATCACACACAGTTGCCACAGAGGAAGGTTTAGACGAAGTATCTCCAATATCACAAGAACCTACACTTAACCTGAATAAAGGGAAATCCATCGATAAGGGAAAGAAACCAATTTCTACCCAAGTTCTACTCCACGATGAGTCACCATAATGTCTAGGGTAAATTTAAGAACTGAACCTTCTACACCACCTGCTGATCCTCCTATACCACCTATTGATGTTGAAACTCCAGTACCTACACCTGCACAGTCGCCAGAGCACACAACACCTACTCCTAAACATGAAAATGATCTTGAGGAAATTTTCACAAGGCCAAATAGCCCTATTAATGTTGATAGTGACACAGAGTCCTCAAAGGAAATAGTGTACGGGTTTAAACAACCAACAGAGGAAACTGATAATCTACCACCAAAGGAATATCCATCTGTTGCACAATAAATGGTTTAGGAAATTGTTGAAACATTTCAAGTTAAAACAACTATTGCACCCTATCTTGTAGCTATTGCCCCTTCAATAAAAGTTGATAACATTGTTGCCTGTCACAATAAAAGCTTTATTGAATGTCAGCATTCTTAGGACAACAGCACTGCTGACCACCATCATCGTAAGCACTACCTTGAAGATTATAAACCTATTGTCCGTCGTCATACACCACCAGACATTTCTACTCTGTTAATAGCTAGCTTTAGTTTGTACCAACAATTTAAATGGGAAAAAGCAAACTAGGACCTAGAAAGGAAGCAATTGCTCAGAACTGTCAGGGAACAAGCACAAAAAATTGAAGAGAAGGATAGTGAAATTATGGTCCTGCAACAATGTTTCACAAAGATTACAGAGCTCATTCCAGAGCTTGTAAATTGTAGGTCCCCATCTCTAGTTTACACACTGTTCCTAAAGGAGCAAATGATTAATTTTCAATTGTCTCGAATTACTCAAGGGTTGAACCCTTCCTTACATACTTCCCAGGAATTTTACGCAGCATTAAAATTAGTTCTAATGACTCTACATAATCTCCTCTATGAGTTATATGTTCATAATCTTGTTGTTCCAGATGATAAAGATTGGAATTCATTGTTATATGTGGGAGATGTACAGTTCAGGGCCGTTATGTCATGGATGCAGAATGAGATTAGTCAAGAGTACCAGACTACTCCTTATAGGGAAAAGGAAATGTTTGAACCATTGTACATTTGGCCAGAGGTACAAAACACTCAGAGTATTCTTCGATTGGCTTTCTGTTAACAATAATCAAAGTGCTGCTGCTAAAATTCACCCTATCCGCAAACAGGCATTTTTGGATTGGGAGCAACATTGTTCTGCAAATGCCCCTGATGCTATACAAGCCTCCCTTCAAAGATGGATCTAATTGCTAGAAGATCTGAAAACAAGGGTGTTGCACTCTCCCTAAAATTTGGAGTTGGCCATCAATAGGATGCCCAGGTATCTGATGATAGGTAGAAGTCAGAAAAATTATTGGGTACCTCTTCGTTTCCAACCACCAATACTCTTGCATCCTATGCTTGGAAAGTATGATTCATTTTTTGAATATAACATAATTGCCAGAGAACATAAATGGGAAAGGTTGAAACAAAATCATGGATATTTTAATTATAGAGCTCATGAATTAGGGAAGAAAATTGCCAATGATCTCAGGCTACAGATGAGGATAAGAAACCTATAGATGCTGAAGGGACCAGCCTTAGGAAGGTTGGGGGGAAAAATGATGACATGAAGAAATAGAAGTCTTATTAGCCCTTTTTGTGAACATTTGTCTATAACATACTGAACTTTATCATCTTTTAGTATAAATGTTTTTGAACTTTTGATGTATAAAGTATGGACATAGGGCATAAAATGATAATAGGAATTATATCTAAAAAGGGGTTCATTTTGTGGTAAAAATCTTTCTTCATGAATGTTTGGTATGGGTAGATCTTCCTGCAGCTAAAGAGATTGCAAAAACTGTTAGTTGAATAATTTATGCCTTTTCTTTATAAACTAATAAATGAAAATAAATGTTTACAGGAAGTCTTGTGTGTATTAAATGTTGATCACAGGAATACAAGCTGAGCAAGAGTTAATAAAAAATAAACTGCAAGGGGAATAGTGCTAAGGCATTAATGGTATTAAAGAGAAGCATTATGACATCGTTGCAGCTGGAAGACTTGGCGGCAAAGTTAGAAAGGACCTATTTTAATGCATAACAAAGAGAGACCTGATAAAGCAACTAAGCAAGGAAGCAAGCATCGAAGCAATTAGTTAAACATGCAACATATGATACCTGGATTCCTGGAAGTTGTTTAAAGACAGAGCAGATCTAGCATTTGCTATGATCTATATTTGTGGGGAATTTAAGGGATAATTAATGTCTTTACAAATCGCATGTTTGTAGTCTTAAGTTGTAACTGACTTTCCTTCATGAGGAAGTCTTAGTTTTAGGAGTTTTTGTTCTTCCTTCCTTTTAAATAAGACCTCGTCTATATCTATGTGGTTAAGTAGTGAGTAGACAGACAGAGTTGAGAGACATCTTGTTGTTCTCCCCGAGTTATTATAAAATTGCATATTTGAATGAATACATGCCTTCATTGAGTTTCTACACTTTTATCTGAGCTTTTATTCCCTTCATTCTTCTGTGGGGGCTCACACAGAAGGTGGAGTTTACTTTAGTAAGTAGGAGTTAGACTCAATTTTCTAAGTTAAGATTAGAATTGCTATTCCTGCAGCCATTGGAAATAGAACTAGTCACTGTTCCTACAACAGTAGGTGCATAGATGTATGGTTAAATAATTAGAATTTCCTTCTAAGTATTTGATAGTTTTATTTCCTTTGGATAAACTAGATTTCCTTAATGGTTATTGCATTCAAGGTAGTAGTGACTTTTAGTGAAAACTAGAGCATATACTTTGCAGACATCATCTCAAGTTCATGCTCCTGGATTGACATTTAATGAAAATCAACATAGTACTTTGGTAGTAAGGGATGTCCAATACTACAACTAAAAAGGTGTTATATTGATTAGACAACATTGAATTTATATACCAAGAATATGGATACTTTTATAAACCCTTCTATCCGAGTTATCTAATAGAAATGGAGCCTTGAATGGAGGCTTAAAACTCTCTATACATGACATGTAGGAATCCAAAAGATATGATGGTTATATCTCAAATGAACCTAAAGATGGAGACCCTTGCAAGGTTCACCATAGAACAAGAGGTTCAAAGAGTACAACCAATAAGGTGTGCTAGTATCCAAGAACCAAAGTGAGTATGTAATGAAAAACTAAGCTAGAATGAAGATGAAAGATTAAGCTATCACGAGAATGCAAGTGCAAGAAAGGAAACTAAACTAACAAGATGAAGATTAATTCCTCCAAGTTAAGCTATGTGAGCTAATCATAATGAAATAAAAGGAAATGTTAACTAGAATTCAAGTATGCAAGAGTGCAAGGTGAGTGCACAAGTTCTCAACAAGTCAATATGATGGCATAACATTAGCTCAAACACTCTATGAATATGAGAGAATGAGGAGAGTGCCTCTTTTTAAAGATATTTGGATAATCAAGATTAAGAGAAAAAAATGATGGTTGTTTTTTTTTTGCTTTAATTGATACATGTGCTCAATATTCTTAAGAGGCAAAAGGAATGGAAGATACTGAAAGGCAAAGAAATGAGTGTTGGAGATAAATAGACAAAAACCTTTTTGAAAAGTCAAGAGATTCCACTTTCCTTAGAAAGTATGCATTAAAGGTGTAGATGATTCCTTTTTCCTTTTATTTTAAAATTAGAAAATGCCTTTTCATGTGCATATAGGATCCAAAGGATTTTTATTTAATTAAAAGGGAACATGTTCTTTCAATTAAATAGAACTTAGTGGTCAAACTATAGTATAAAATCAAATATATTATTATGAGATAATTTTGTCAAAGATTAATGATTAAATAACTATGAAAAATTGATTAAGCACACAATGTGATGTAGCATAGAGATTAAAAATGCTAAAAAGGGGGTTTATAGTTACTAGACCAAAATTGGGTGATTACATTTTCCCCTCTTTGAGTCAGTGTGTGTGAGAGAACATATTGAGTCAAAGCATGATGATGGTAGCTAGCAAGAGATCTATCTCTAAACTAGTTATGAATGAAGTGGATTGAGATAAATAACCTTGAATTAGTTATGCATGAAGGCTAGCAAGGTAGCAAGATAATTCCAATGAACAATTTGGAGAAAACACTAAATTGTGAAACACTGATTGATAGATAAGACAATATTAGAATTGATATGATGTGATGAGAACTAATATGTCCAAAGAGAAAATAGTTTAGATCAAGTGTCTACCCAAAGCAAAGAATTTTTTTTTTTAAGGGGTCTCAACTTTATGTGAAGTGGTGAAGCTAAGACACCCTTAGTTATAGATAGTGCAACATAATCAAATTGCAACTTTGAATGATTGATAATAGATTATTCCTTCTCCCTCAAGATAAAAATCAAAATGATATAGAGGAGATGCATAAATATGATAGATTTTAAAAAATCAAGTGAAGAGAAGGTTGATGATGATAGATAAGTGATTTATTAAACATAGAACCAAGTTTGATCATCTAGCGATGAGAATGTGCCCCAATTTGACTAGAAAGATATGGAATTATAATTATGTCAAAGAAGAATAAATGAGATGCAAATGATGATAAAGAGGTTTAAATGATGAAAATGAATTTTTTCTCAAAAGATGTGAAAGATTTTCTTGAAAAGGGTTGGTCAAATATGCAAAAAGGAAGGAAATTCTAAATCTAGATTTTGACAGTAAAGATGAATTTAGATTTAGATTTCTATCCCAAAAATGGATCTAGAATGAAAAAATTAGTTAAGGGTAAATTTTTCATAGAAATCCAAAATAGTTTAAAATTTGGTCAAAATGCTATATAAGGGGTCCAAAAGGGTCATTTTCAAATAATCTATTCTTTCATCCTTTAGTGAGTTCATAGCCTTTAGAGAGAAAAAATGTAGGTTCCATTTCATAAACACCAATTTGATCATAGTCAAATGTATATTTAGCCTTGAGACTATCCCACATTAGTAAGTGATTGAAGACCAGACTCATCTTTGCTTCCATTTTTTAGATTTTTCATATTTTGTAGCTTAGGATACTTAATTTTTGTATGATACTCTAGAATATCATTTGCACCTAGGAGAAACATTGTATGACCTTTCATATAGCCAACTTTAATCACCCTTGTTATCCATAATAATGTATGATCTACCCACATGTAGTATGACTTAAGACACAAGGTTGTAAGAATAAGAAATATCACATGATAAAGGGAAAAATATCATACAATAATCGTCTAGCATTTTCTCTATTGCCCACAAAAAAATGAGTGCTTAGTTGTTTCTTGGATAACTAATTGAAATTTTTAGCTATCTTAGATGTTTCCTTGATGTACTTTGGCACTTTTTGATACACCATTAGTGTATTTTGACCTATTTTCTTAACTTTGTGATGCAATGATGGTTCCTATATTTGCATGTGAGGTTCCATTATCCCCTCATCCTTGGTGAATGGCATGGGGCCTTCTATCCTTTTTGATATGTACTAGGAGTTTTATGACATTGTAAATAAGGAGGGGAAGACCTTGTCTGCTAGACTTTTGATCACATAGATCTCCGTGTGGGAGCACATAGAAATGACTCACCCTACACTATAATTGATATAGAGGGGGCATCCCTACATATATAGATACATTGGGTATTTCAACAAATTTGTTTCGGTGATACCCCATTCTAGAGGTAACAACTAGATGATATCACATCAGTGATATGGAGACCCTTCTAGAGATGTGAGTAGTGGGGGGGGGGGGGGGGGACAAGGAGCTAGCATATATGTTTTACATAAGACCACTACTGGGCACACATACATGGTTAGTTGATAGGTTCATCATCAATCAAGTGTGGAGGTAGTTTGGATGCTAGTAGGGTATCAATATGGAGGTGATAGATAATGCTTGGTATCCAATGGAGGAGACCCTAGGATGGGTGCATATGCTCAGATGTGACCTATGCCTCCAAGAGACTTAAGAGTTATAGCAAGTAGCTTGGGATTTTCTTTCTAATATTGTAGATGTAGGGATGACACTTGAGTACAATCGGTGGCTACACTAGAATCCATACCCTAGATTCACTAATCTCACTAAAAGGGTGCCCTAGCTAGGAGGAGGTACTAGGGGAGATAAGGGAGATAATGGAGACATAGGTGATAGAGGAGGGAGAGGAGGTGGAGGAAAAAAAAATAATGGTGGGACCAAGGGAGACACCCCTTATAGTAGTTGGTTGGGTCTACAGACATAGATTAGAGGAGAGCATGGTACCTTAGGCTCAGTGTAGATTATGAAGTGTTAACATATTTTATCCCTTTTGATATTTCTTTTTATTCCCCTATAATGCCCAATTAATAGGAAATATCATTCTCAATAGTTGGAAAGTCTAGGCTATGTTGTTAGATTTACCTTTGAATTGCAAACTCCCTTATATATGCAATAAGCAATGAATTTTGTTTGAGTCCTACTTAATAAAAGTGTTCTCTTAACTTGAGATAAGAAGAGGTGATATCCAAACCTTCTATATCCATAAAAAGGTCGGGGCATAAAATTAGTTTGCGATTGAATTAAATCTCAACCACAACTATGAATGGGTTTAATATTCAAATATTTTCTCTAACTTAACATGCAACTAATATACTCTCACATACATGATTCAATTAATATGTCCGAATAACTTCTAAATATGCAACCAAATGATGAAAGAAAGGTAACCAAAATACAATAACACTTAGATTACTAGTAACGCCATATTCAATGAAAGATTATACTCTTCTTCAAATTTGGAGCCATTAATTTAGTTAACATTCATAAACCATACAAAAAACAAAAAGATAATAAAGCTAATTGAAAAATAAAATTTCATACAACTCTCAAGACTCACTTAGTTGTCTTAGAAATAGGGGGAAGAATTCACCAAAATTTATTGAACATTTTCCTTGATTTCAAAAAATTACATATAGGCCTTTTAACTTTACATAATCACAATCTCGGAGAAGATAGAAGAGAAACCAATAAAGGCGGGGGGTGGGGGGGAGTGGGATGATACTTGTCATTATAGAATAGAGCATTGATTAAGATTGAGAAGCTGAAGCATTTCCACTTCCATCATCAATTTGCTTGGAAATTTCTTGGCTCACCTTATATGTTTTCATAGCCCCAAAGATAACCAAAATATCCTCTATATTGGGAATCTCTACATGATCAAAGTAAATCATCCGATAATCATAATATCTAGAAAGTCCTTCAATTGTGTTAACTTAGGTTTGTATCTTTTCTAAAACCTTTTCTACCATCCCATCGAAAGTAGTTAACTTATGAAGTTCAAAAATTAGAAAATTTTGGGGGATGTACCAACTCATCTATGAAGTCTTCATGTGATCAATGTTGAAAACCTTGCCCCTTTTATTCAAATGAGACTTTGTGTGCAATTTCTTCTATTTTCTTCATAGATTCATGCACCTTCTTCAAGTTCTTTTCAACTTAGCCATACTCTCCCTCTTAAACTTGAGGCATTGTATCCATTGCAATAGAGGATTTTTGTAACTCTTCAAGATTCCCAAACTAATGGCATTTTCAATCTTCAAAATTAGGACTTTGCAACAATGACATAGATTCTTTATATTTATTGAATTTTGTCTTCAAGGATTTGAGATTAGTTAACACAACCTCATTCAATTTCACAACCTCTTTTCAAAGATTACTAAGCTTCTCTATCATGGATAGACATTTGGTCTTCATGTCCTTCACCTAGCTTTGACCTATTCATCTAAAACACCTCTCCTCTTGCAACCTATCCATTAGAGTTTTGTTCTCTTCTATTGATGGGTCAAATTTCTTGGAAGTTGAGGACTCTCCAAGAAGGATTATAAGTGGGGCAAGAAATTTCCTAATATATTATGAAATATCTTTATTAAAAGCTTTCAGGTAGGCCTTAGATATCTTTAGTCCATGAGCTCCTCGTTCAAATGCTAGTTTGTAAATTTCCACATTCTCACCATTGTGTCATGCCAAGGAGGAATCATATCATGTATTTGGACATTAAATCTGAAGGAGAGGGATGCCACATCTCCTTCTCCTTGGCTTTGTACAATTTCCATGACTA
Source organism: Cupressus sempervirens (assembly GCA_028749045.1). Taxonomy (NCBI): domain Eukaryota; kingdom Viridiplantae; phylum Streptophyta; class Pinopsida; order Cupressales; family Cupressaceae; genus Cupressus; species Cupressus sempervirens. Next base: position 275,819,023 of record CM053788.1, on the reverse strand, counting down.
TATGATCGATAGTGGTGTCCCTTCCAAGAGTGGCCAAGATGCATGGCTTCTTTTCCTTCTAGAAAAGAGTAGGTGGTTGAGTTTCTTGAGTAATTAGTTCCTTGGAGGGGGTACTCTTCTTTGTTCTCTTTCTTTTCCTTTCAAGTTTGTTCTCTAACCATGATTCTACCACTAGGATGTTCAAAAAAGACTGGAGAGAGTCTACATCAAAGAGCTTTCACACTACCATGGGAGTAGATTTCTACTTGGAAGAGAAAGGAAAAAAATGATTTTAGAAGAAACCCTAGTGCTAGGGGTGTTACCTTGGTCACCTAGGATTTTTGGTTTTCTTGTTGTTGTGTGCCAACATTGCCTCTGTTAAAAGGTTGGCTACCATCAAAATTGTCCAGGTTGATGACTTGAACACTTGCATCCTTTTTTGGACCTTTATCCTTTCCTTTTTCTCCTTCCTTATCCTTGTCTAGTTTTCTAGTTATTTCAACTTTTTGGGTCAAACCACTTCCATACATTGGGTGAATAGAAATGTATTTTTCCAGAGGCTGGTCTCCTCTGCTAGTGGTTTGTGTAGGACCCAAAGTGAGAGATGTAGTTTCTATAGAGCTTGTAGTGGAAATAGTAGGGGAGACCTATACATGATTGGAGGCTGAGGGAGACACTCCTATTATTTTCTTCCTTGCTTTAGTTGACTCTACCCATTTTTTAATTCTTTCAATGATGTTGACCATCAACTCATCAAAGTTTTGAGTTGTAGGTTCCAAGGGTGGGGTAGAGTCTATTGGGATATCCTTGATCTCCTTCAAGTATGTGAACGATTGCATGTGTCACCCATTATCCTCAATTCCATCAACATCAATATTCACTCTATACATTTTTATCTACTAAATAGCGAGTCTTGAGTAGGATCTCTCTACTTTCTAATTTTGTGGCACAATTAGCCAAAAATCCTTCAAGCTCATGGACATGTCCAAAGCTTGAGCCTAACTATAGATTATCTTTGATATAACCTATTAGATTGAACTTGAGCCTTAACACCTGATAAGACTCCATCTTATACTTCTCTCAAATTCCTTCAACATGTTCTTGGTATTCAACCTTGATGCATACAAATACATATTGACAGTAATAGGAAAAGAGATGCCTTCCTTTGATGCATCCATGCACAGAGTATTTACTTCTAAGATTGCTAGATGAGCTCCACCATAATGATCATGTCATTTGGATATCTCAAAAATTTCCATTAGAATTTGTCAAATTTTGGTATTTTGGTATAGAAGGAAGGGAACTGGATAGAATAAATACAAAATTATCCAAGGGGTTTATCTTAGTTGGTTGACACAATGATTCCTCATTGTGGAGACCCTTGTTAAAATCCCAAGAGGGACATCTTTGTAGAATTCTAAGTTATGACTCTTGGTCTTTCGTTGGTTGTATTTGTCTCATTGTAAAAGGTGGATTCTAAGTTGTGATTCCTGGTCTTCCAATTATTGTTTCTAGATTGGTTGCTCTTAAGGAGCTAGAATAAGTTTGTATGTCCAATGCTTTTGTTTGTAAGGAGCACAAATTTTTTTGGATTATCAATAAAAAAAAAACTACAAAATTGAGTGACAACTAAAATAGCCTCAGGAGATAATCTAATTTTTGGGAAACCTTGCAACACCTGACATAATCTCATGGTGAAGGCATCATTCACATTTTCCAATTCTGTGCAACTCTTTTATAGCTAGAGAATAGGGTAGAGATCATATACCTAGATATCATCATCAAAGTCTTCCACATTGGGAAAACTAGGACATAATTTAATTGTAGCCAACACATAGATTAGAAATGTCAACATAAAAAACTACCAATAAACCTTGGCAATTTGCAAACACAAGGCCAATTGGTCACTCATAATTTGAGCCTAACCTACATACTCATTATCTATGCACACCACTTGCACTAAGTAGTAATAATGTTCAACAAAGTTTAGATCATCCTTATTGCCCTTCACTTGATGTACCAGTACTAGGATGTCTCTGATCTCCCTCTTCAAATTGGTGCCATATAGAGTCTTTGGCAATTTGCTCTTGCTTCCCTTCCGTGTCTGGATTCATTTTTCTAATAGGTTCTCTTTATTCATAGAATTCTTCTCATTCTTACTTGATGTAAAATTCCAAAAATTCATTTTGCTAAACACTTCACAAATAAACAATTAGAAGCAATTCTGTATAGTGTTTATGTCTTTGGTAAGTAACACTTTGTTGTTGGACATTCTAATCTAGTGTGTAGATGGATTGTATTGAGAAATGTACTTAATTATCAACTCTAGAGCTTGGACTTCCATTGGGAACCCTACAACTTTCACATAACCACTTTCTTTTAACTTCCACATGCTTGGGTGCAAGGGTTTGGAGTTTAGTCTCCTATGTAGATTACCTAGGTCATAGAACCTTAGCTAGGTATCACATAGGCTCTTCAATTCACAATCAATCCCAACCAAGCTATCATACCCTGTGGATTTAGCTACCATGTCTAAGAATTTATAGTTAACTATGATGACTTTACTATGTTGTGAGAATTGAAAATTCCCATTAAAAGAATGATGATAGTGAGATTTCTCCAGAATCCTTTTTATGAATTATCTTTATGAGACATTTAGCTTGAATTTTCACACCATATAGGTGAAATGGCTTTTCATTAAATTGGAAGTGACTCTTTTGTTTAATGATTGAATTTGAGTTTAATTCCTGGAAAGTGACATCAACATGTCACATCATTCATACTCCATATTTTGGAGAATCAATTTTCTCTTCACTTTCCTTTTTCAACACAGGAATAGTAGGTTTTCCACTTTTATGAACTTTAATTTTAGCCTTTGAGTCAAAGATCTCTTTTTAATTATCCTTTAATGAAGTAGTAGCCCCATAGAATTCATTTGTCTAATTTCTTACAAGCCTTGACTTCAAGCACTTCCAACCTACTTACGATTTTGTATGGGGAGAAGAACCTTTCTGAGAGTCTACTTCTACAATATTCTAGAAATGGTCACCCTTTAATGTCCTATGGGGTCCACCTTATTTCTTATACATAGGGTCACACATCCCTTGCCATTTTCTCAAACTGTAGGGTACACTAAGGGTATCTCTATAGAATAATTTGATGCATTCACTTGATTTTCCATGACCAATGCAAATGCTTGCAACTATAGGGGCAAAGCTACTTCAACACTTCTCCAACTAGAGTAGAAGCTCAAGCTATGAAATTTGGACATCCCACACTTTTGATGATAAAATATTTTGGATTGACTTTACTCCTCATTAAGAGTGATCTTAAGGACTTATCCCACCCACCTAGACTCATGAATACTAGGGTAACTTAAACACATTGATTTTTAACTAGACCCAATTGACATGATTGGTAATGCAAAGGGGGAGACTCAAAATATGGATGAGAAGTAACTCAACACAAACTCTAAACTATACTTAGGATTTAATTGCATGACTACCATATGCAAAATGATGAGAGATCAAAATAAGGGAAAAACACTGCTATGGATGAGGATGAGCTAGATGGAAAAATACCAGTGAGGAAAAATTGTTGGACAAGGAATTTAGGTCTAGCTAGAGAAAAGCCCCTTACCAAAAATATTAGAGAGGAGAAGGGAGCTTATCCATAGAGTGGGCAAGAGCACTAGTGGTTTAGGTGCAATAGTTATGGATCACCATAGTCATGAGAGACCAATGACTCATTGACAAGTAGAAATAAGGCTAGGGCATTATATAAGAGAGAGAGATAATGTACACTAAGAAAATGTCACACTCTAAACCCTTCTATGCAAGGGATTCCATGAGTTCAAAATGCTTGGATGTTGGCTTAGAGCTCCCTATCCACAGAGTTTAGGAGAGCATGATTCACATGGAAGGGCTCTTTGTTGAGCCTTAAGAATGCTCTTCTTGCTAGTAAACCATACAATGGAGGTTCTATTAGAGACAAGATGCAAGAGTGAAAATTTCTACAAAAGATGCCTCAATAATGCAATGCAAATGTGAAGTAAGCTAGATGAAATGCAAAGTGTAGTCATGTAAAAAAGATGAAATTATTACAACCAACCTAGTTATGCTATATGAGATAAATCATTGCATAAGAGAAACTAAACTAACATGCAACATGATATTAAGCTAGAATGTGATGGAATGAGAGAATGAACACAAGAAAGTGGAAGTTTTCAACAAAGCTCCAAAGAAACCTATTAGAAAACCTACAACATAACAATATTCAAAAGGTGAATGGATCCTTTGAGGGGGAAAACTCTCTCTCTTTTAAAGTCATATGGATGATACAGATCAAGGTCAAGATGATGAAAGATCAATGGTGGAGTTTGAAAATAGGAGTGATCCATGTGCACAAGCAATTCAACAAATAAAATAGAAGTTAATGTCCCATATAAGTCAAAACTCACAAAGCATTTTCTTTTAATTTGAAAAATAGAAAAAAAACTTTATTTGTGCACTTTAAGTGGGTTAGAAGAATGGCTTATTTTATTTAATTAAAAGCGGACATGTTCTTTTAATCAAATAATGAACTTAGGATAGCATAGTCAAATTATAGGTTATAATCAGATTAATTGATTATTAGCAATTTGGTCTAGGTAAATGATTAATTAAATTAGCCAAAATGCTAAGAAGGGGGCTAATAGTCTAGATGA